>VWZS01004859.1:448280-688579 GCA_013397075.1 Rhabdornis inornatus
TATTTTTTAACCTACACTAGGCCATAGTTTAAAATTTTCACTGAAGTCCATGAAAAGGGAACCTACTCTAAAAAAAATCTTGCTGGTATCCTACAAATCATGAGACTGCAGGGCATGGGACTTCCAATATTTTCAATATGGCAAGAGTTTCAATATGGGCAGTTTAAGAACTGTCAATCCAGCCTCCACACAAGAGAATAACTTATTTTCTCTTCTTAGGTTACATAATTCAGAACAAGATTTGAGGAAGGTACAGTTACCCTCAGAAATCTTAACTCAAAACTGCCAGAGGGGTTTTCTTTTAAAGATTTACATAAAATACACAAAATACTGCTTAAAATAACATATGGCTGAAACCTAGTGGATATATTCCTGTGCTCTATAACAGATAAAAGACTGCTAAAATGAGATGCTTTAATTATTGTTAAGTTTGATAGACTTAAAATTTTGTATTTCTGACATCAGTGAGGCCAGTCTTATATTTCTTATTGAGGGCATTAAATATACATTATTCTTTGGTGCATTTAATTTATACTCAAATATTGTCAAATCTCATTAATCCCCACCACGATTCACATTGAACAGAGCAGGGTTACCCTTAAACATGGGGAAAGTTACAGCCTTGATACAGGTAACAACCAAAATGGAAGGAGTTGTCTAAATGCCTTGGGTAGACTGAAGCAGCAGCAAGAGTGGCCTGACACTCAGGAAAATCAGCCTGACTGATATCTTCAAAAGATTCCAGTTTCTGTTAGCCAGTACACTGCATTTTATTGTGCACATTTTATAAGGTATCAAGAACTTTAAAGAAAAGAAACAAGAATATAGGAGCATAAACGAAAGAAATATGTACAGGTGCACTCCAGAAAAAATTGCTTACCTAAGATCATGTCAAGCACAGCATACTGCACATTTCAAACTCAGGCACCGTGGAATGATGGCTGCATGGGCTTGGTTTTATATAAAAGACAAGAAGATTACCTGTTAGAACAACAGCAGAGACTGAGACCTTGAAAGAACCATGTCACAGTGAAAGAAAGTTCAAGAATCCACTGACTTGAGGTGGTTTCCACTGTGTATCTTTATAATTCAGGTGCAGTTCTTTAGCAAGAGATTTTCTGTTTCAGTCTTAAAACTATAAAAAATTGAATGCACAATAAATGATCTTAGAAAAAAATTAGTATCATCATAACTCTATTACTGAATTTCCAGAATCAAAATATGTCCCATGATCCAATAAATTCTGAACCTGTATGAGAACTGCATTGCAAGAAGTTTTAATGTTTTAGACAATACACAGTCGTGATAAATAACTGTTGAACAAGACTGCAAAGATTAATTTTGCTCATTACTCAAGAGGAGAGAGGTCAGTATTTGCTTGGGGTCATCCTGCTGTTTGGTCCTGAATACTGTAATATTCTTCTAAGGCTTCTAACAAAAAGAACAAAATACTTGCTTTGTGAATTAAAATAGACCCAGCTACAACCTTGTAATATGACATTTTGCTTTGCACATTATAAGAATTTTGATTTTGCTTTGCAAAAATGACAGAAGTGAAAACTTGACCATCAGTCTGGCAAAATTAGTATCAGTTTATCAAAAGAGCTAAACTGAGCAACACTTCAGTGCTCTAAGTATCACGTAATATAAACTTTTTTTTAACACAAGAGGCTTCAAGGAAGAATGGTCTTCAGACTTCTTACTACAGCTTTTGACATCATTAATTAAGGGAGGTGGGGTGCAGAAATTACTATAGTTCTTCTATCAATATTGCTCTTCTATGTTTAGTCCAGTCCAAAGAGGCAATAAAACTGATGAGACCACACTGCACATAATGAAAAGTCAAATGAAAGAAGACAGTTGCATCTGTATGCCCACAAAACTGCTGAAAAAAAGGGAAAAAAAGAAATCAAAGTGGCTGTGAAGGACTTCAACTTTGCATATATAGTGAGACAGAACAAATTGCACATGACACTTCAGGACAAAGAAAGAAAAAAACCAAAAAAATCCTTGTTCATCCATTTAAGTAATTTGCATCTCCAAATCTTCACTTCTAGTGGAACTACATAAAAGCTATTCAGAAGTTCATGTTCAGATATTCAGAAACTACTTCAAAAAGTAGAAATATTTGCATTGTGGACTAATAATGATTACACATAGTTCGAAGCTGGTACCCATGAATATGTATACACAGTTTCCTTCCTAGATTTATTATTTTTCAGACCAGTAGAAGGATTGTTCTAATAACCAGGAACCCCTCACTGCATGTATCTATGGTTTTGCACGTCTCTCCTTCTGGTTATATCAGAATACCAACTTGAAAGAATTATCCTTTCTTTGGTAAAATTTAATAGTCCTCATTGGTCTTAGTGTTTGCAAGCTAACTGTGAGATGGCAATAGAAGATATATAAAACAGAGATTTTATTAAAGTTATTGTTCCTACCATCTTCAATCTCAATGCTAAACCTAATATCTGAGTTGTACCTGCTTTGTTTGAGTGACATAGTGCAAACAGCACAATGCATCAACCAATACAAATATTTTTGGCTGGTTTCAGTACTTGCAGAACACAGGCATTAATTACTTTTCTTAGATGAGCTTAGCAAATGCACTATATTTAAAAGCATTAAAGACCTTTATGACAAATAAAGAGTATGACCTATGATGAGAAGAAACAAACAAAGAAAAAGGAGGGATTTGAATTGTTCCAGAGAAATAATGGAATATTTCTTCATCAGCATGATTTGTAGAACATCTTGTCAGTCTGGCTGGTGCCTCTGCTAAATGAACAGGATCTTGTACTCCTATAATGCTCTATAGGCAAGAAAAAAAAGTTCAAGGTGCATTTCAGGAAAGCTTTGCAGCCTCCTAGAACACTATCCTATATAAAACAATTTTATTAATTGTCTCCACATTCTCTTTTGCCCTTTTTTCCAGCAGTCTCACTACAACTACAATAAGGAGCAGACATCTGACCTATTTTTTGTGAAGCTGTGTTGCAGAGCCTTTTAAAAATATGCTCTCTTCTGTCTCCATTCTGTTGAAAAAATTGCAGTTTGAGTATACATTCAAAAAAATCTTTATTTTTTTTGTCAATGAACCAAACTAAATGCACTGTCAGAGCATTTCCAAAGCTGTACATTATGGCATGCCATTTACACTGGCTGTATTTACAATACTGTGCTTCGTGTTTAATTAGCAGGAAAATTAAGAAAGATCACACAGAAGCCATTCACTTTAAATTGCTTGCAGGGTAACTAGAACGTGTGGCAGCCCACTTTCAATATTTTAAAATAACATTTTAATCAATTTCTTCCAAAGAGCAATGAAAGAACCAAGGAAAAAATGAACTTTTTGGTAACACTTAAAAAGCTGCAAGAGGTCTTCTAGACAGAAAATTAAAAATACTTCAGTCCATCTAAGGCTTCCATATGTTCTCTAAAATGTATTTGTTCACAACAGGTAAGAAATAAAAATTTGCTCTTCATTGTCACTTTACATTAGGTTCTGGGGATCTGCAAACTACCATCAGACTGCATCTTTATGGTGAATTTTATATTGGCAAATCACAGACTTGCTGTAGCATATCAATTTCCAGCTCTCAAAATGGAAAGGAAAACACACCCAATTATTCAAGAAAAAGTTGTTTTCTAACTTAGATACCCACCAGCCCTGGTACAAAAGAATTGACTGATTAAACTTCTACATGAAGTTAAACTGATGCCGTGACACACATCATTTAGAACCAAAGGCTTTTTTTGCTGTTGTTCTTAAATAGTAGCTGGACTTTTAATGTCAGCCTTGTTAACTGCAAAATTTATCTACATTTTAACTCTGATATATTCTGCATCTTACCTCAAAGTGACTGTGAAGCTGATGAGTGGCTTTGAGATGTGTGATATTAAAAACTACATCTCTTCCATGGCTGAGAAGAAAATACAAATTTTCAACAAGGAGTGACTAGACAAGAGTTGTCTTGCATTCTTTTCTTATTTAAATACACACAGCCTGTGTGGGGTAAGGAGGGTGAAGGCATTTCTTTTATGTCACCCCTTTCTCCCTTTTCCCTCCCATGCCATACTCAGCAGAAAGATCTTCAAGAAGGAGCAGTGCTGCCAGGGAGTGTAACAGACTCCATTCTGCTGCTTCTGAGTTTCATGCTGAACTGGTTGCTGGTTCTACTGCTTCAAGGAAGTTATTATTTTGAAATGTGCTTTGGTCAGACACTTTACCTTGCACAACATGTTTGTCTGATGCACACAATAGCTGGTCACCAGCTGTGGTCAGGACAGGAAATGTGGCAGGGTTCATAAAACAATATGCCAGATGCTTTTCCTCATTTCTTCTCTTCTTCTATTTACAGGTGTGAGCAGCAGGCAACATTTCAGTCATCTAGTTCGAGTCTGCAGTAAAACAAAAGATATTTCCTCTTACCTACTCCTCAGTTAGTACCAGCTCAGGATCACTGGAGCTGGAAAAAGGTCCCACAGAGGATTATGGTCCCAATGGTTAATAGATATCATGAAGTTCCACGCTCATCTCCTTGTTCCCATAACTGCATCACAGAGTGTCTGGTTGGCAGAATTTATTAAATTATCCCAGTATCCTACCCAGACAAGTATTTTGTGCATGCTACTACACAGATGAAAAATCCACATTCTTTTACTATTCTATCTTGCATAAAGGTCACTGTAAAATATACCCACTTCAAACATAAACACATGCAGAAATGTTAGAATCACCCAAGGGTTTGAGTGAGGACAATGATTTCCAGAAAAACTGACTGTCTAAAGCATGAGCTCATTTGTTTTCAGTCTTTGAGTCACTTCATTACACTCAGCTGATGAAATACAAGGAATTAAAGGAATTATTTTCATTTCTTTTTTTTTTTTTTTTGCTTACTACAAATGCTTACTACCCACTCAATCAGCGTAAAACTCTTTCCAACAGATCACTGAGATCTATTAAGTCTGAAGCTCATCTACCATCACCTCAGATATGTATTTCCTTGGAAAACCAACATTCTCTGTACACAGAACTTTAAAAATATTAACTTCAGCAATATGAAACAGACACAGCATAGTCTTATTACTGAAAACTAGCTTACAGAACACTGCTAATGACTCACATAAGCAACTCTTCTTACTTATCTCACTTTTTAAATTTTATCCATGTCTGTATAACTGAATTTAGGAAATTCTCAACAGTATTTCACAATATGTAGTTATGCAATCAATTCCTCCACTTCAAAATATTTTTCTGAAATGCTTTAGTGAGACGCCATATAAGAGTGAGACAAACCATCACCTGATTTTCATCCTTAGAGACCAAGGAGGAATATTGGCCATTTCATGCCATTAGCTATATTTCAATACATGCATATACACATATAAGTCATTTACCAAAAAATTAACATTTTCAACTTTTCCTTCAGTATCACTTTTTGCTACTCAAACAAAATGTACTATTATTAAAGTCTAAGAAGTGGGAAGTGCTGAATGATTTGTGAAATGTATGTGCATCTACCATTGTGCATCCTAGCAGCATGCATTTTTAAGTATTCTTAGACTAACTGAACTGCTTTTTGCACTTAGCAACTTTATTCTCCCATGAAATGAATGACATGAATAAACAACAGGTAAGAAGATTAATCTCTCTTTAGAGTGAAAAACGAGGGGATTCCAGTGGTGGAAGCATCTTAATTCATTCTGCTCTTCTGTAAAATGATATCTTCTTACAGCTAAAGGCTGCAACAAGTTTGTAAAATATCTTTGTACTCCCACATGAGAGGGACAGTACAACTGCAGAACACTATCAATACCATTTTCTACTTTCCATTTTAAAAAAAAGCCATTTTAATTACAAAGGATAGACAGAAAGCAACAAATATCGTGCATAAAGGGAGACTTCAGCATAACATAGTCAATAAACATTTCCTTAAGAAGAAGGATGAAAAGATTGAGAAATCACAAAAAAGATTGCTGATTTTAGCAATATATGCTAAGTGGTGCAGTTACAGAAATAAACCTTGAACTTACTGATTTTACATTCTGGGAAACACAAGCTTTCTCAGTTTTTATGAATGCTGCATGTACAGAATCACAGAATCAATTAGATTGGAACAGACCTCTGAGATCTATGACCAAACACCACCTTGTCAATCAGACCATGGCACTAAGTGCCATACCCAGTCTTTCCTTANCTTTTCTTCTGGGCTGCTTCCCAGTCACTCTACCCTCCGCCTGTAGCAAGGCAGGGGGTTATTGTGGCCAGCACTTGGGATTTGCTGAACCTCATGCCATTGGCCTTGGCCCATCAATCCAGCCTGTCCAGGTCCCTCTGCCCTCCACCAGATCAACACCGACACAACATGGTGTCATCCGTGAGTTTGCTAAGGGCAGACTCAATTCCACCGCCCAGATCATCAATAAAGATATTAAACAGAACTGGCCCCAACACAGATCCCTGGGTGACAGCACTGGTGACTGATCCCCAGCTGGTTGTGGCACAATTCCACACCACCACTCTCTGGGCCTGGCCATCCAGCCAGTTCTGAACCCAGCAAAGGATGCTCCTGTCCAAGCCTTGGGCTGCCGGCTTTTCCAGGAGTTGCTGTGGGAGACAGTGTCAAAGGCCTTCTTGAAATCCAAACAGACAACATCCACAGCCCTTCCTGCATCCCCTAGGCAGGTCATCTGGGCATACAAGATCAGGCTGGCCAGGCAGGACCTGCCCTTCCTAAAGCACTGCTGGCTGGGGCTGATCTTTTGGTTGTCCTGTAAGTGCCATGTGTCACTTACTCAATCTGCTCTGGCTATTCAGTTACCAAACAGACATAAAGAATTTAAATTTTTAAAGTTTAAATGTGAGAGAAATGTTAGGCAATAAAGTTAATGCCAGATTTCTGAAACTAATTCAGGGGAAAGGTTATTCTGTCATCTAGCATAGCAGAAGTTGCTCTTGTCTGCTTTGCCTACACATTACAGCAAAATGGATTTCACAGAACTGTTGTTTAGAAGTACAGTATAGTTCTAAACAACATTTTTAGTAAAATTAATTCACACTTTTGCCTGAATGAGCCATGGGAACCATATGTATTTTTGTTACAGCCAGCCTCCACTTTTAGTGAGTCATTCACAAAAAAAAAAGGCACTTTCACTATAAATATGAAAGCTGACTACTTTTTTCATGTGCTGGGATGACCGCAGTTGCCCCACCATCGATGAGTAATTGAAATTCTGCCTGCATCACTCAGTAAAACCTTTCAAATGGAAAGACAAAGTAAGTGAGAAAAGGACAGTGATACAACACTGCTGAAGACTCTTGGAATGTGATCATCCTCCCAGCAAGGTCTCAATGGCAGATTTTAGCCATCCAGACATAGAATTAGATGCAGCATGACCTTATATCATTGCTTGTCCAGACAATCCCTAAAGAAGATGAAATTATAGATGTCCCCTCCCTTTCCAAATACAAGAGGGAGGGAGACAATAGAAACAACTTTGTGGCGAGAATCTTCCACTGCTGTGGACCTACTGGATAAAGCCAGTGAAGTCCCTATGTCCCTAAATGGACCAAGGTGAAGCAGGCCCTTTGCAAATCATGCCATGATTTTCCTGTAGTAAAAATAGCACAAATGGAAGCTGATTGGCTGACAGTTGCTATAGAATTGGAAAATATAAGGGATTCAACCTTTGGCATTTGTGAGCTCATAAAATAAACTTCTGCTGAATGCCAGTTTATTTGGGGGAAAGGAAGCACCAAGTGAGAAAACATTTTCAATATCATCAACACAAATCTATGTAGGCAGCTTCCAAAGTCACAGTTAATCTGTGTGAACACAACTCCTTAGAAGGCACATTGTCTTATCATCATGACAAAAACTGGAACAAGGCTGTGGACTTTGTGGTACAATGTCACAATGTCTGAATGAGCCACACTGACGCTGCTTTAACAGAAATGCTTTTTGTTAAGCATTTTATATGGTTTAGGTCTTGTCTTCCTGGGTCACCCAGCTTTTGGTCTCAGTCATTAGTGGCAGGGTCTAAAATAAAAATTGAGTTTCTTGTCCTAGCTTTCTACTTTCTAAGGCATTTCTAGCTCATCCTTCACATTCTTCTTTCCTTCTTGTCAACCTTGTTTGTTGACACTGAAGCCTGTAGAACCCTAAAGAACTTTGTGGTTGTTTTATCCATACCCTTCAAACCGGGGGCCTGGATACCATGCTCACCTGTTTAGACTTACAATTTCTATAATTAGCATGCATGCATCAGATACTGACATTCCCTCAAAGCTCAGAGGATGTCAGATGGAAAGAATCATCACCTGGAAGAGGTTAAACTATCAGTTTAGACCTTAAAGATAGGTGGGATTGACTTGGATTCTGAAGCCTAAATGGACAAGAACGACAAGGTCTAACCAGTCTTATTTTACAAATCAGTAACTGTGACAGATATGCCCTTTCTAAACACAGGTATACGCTCCCTCTAAAGTTACCTGTTTGCAGTGCCTCAGAAGCAAAACTGGTCTTTCAGTATTTTTGCATATTGGCCTTTAAAAAAAAAATCAGTTAAAAATTTTTATGGGTATTCAATAACTTGTATATGTAGAGATGAAACAGTGCAGTCAACAATGTGTCTGATTCTGTGGGATTATGTCTTAAACTAAACCAAATCTCTATCATAATCAAAATGTTATATTAGAAAACTGATTAGAATTAAAAAAAACAAACAAACAAACAAACAAAAAAAATTGTTTGCCTACAGTACACTCAAAGAAAATTGTCAATACATTAAAAAATCCTTTTTCCTCCATAAGAAGAAAAAAATTATGCTTAAATAGGCCAATATTATTTCTTCTTTTTTTTTAATCTACTAGGATCAGAATTTCTGTCATCCAGGTTTCAGAACAGCATGGCCATATTGGAAGAATAATCACTGGGTGTTTGAATTAATTTTAATTACCAGTCACATGTTTCTCTTGGATAAAAGAACAACTAGAAATAAATTTAGCTTTTTTTATTGAAGGATAATGACAACCTCAAATTTGTTCAGCAGGCATTGGAATAAAATCTTGTTTGTTTTTCCTTAAAAATTGTAGGACAAATACTAAGTTCCAACTCGAGCTGAAACCCAAAACAACACACCAATACATACTTTTACTTTTTCTCACAGCAGCAAATTTTGAAAAATGCTCCGGAGTACTTCAGAACACCCTGCACAGTGATTAGTACCTGCATATGGATTATTATTACTTTGTCCAGGTAAAAATGACTGTGTGTCATTAGTCCTTGAGATGAGGGAGAATCTGAAGTCTGTGCTCTGACATTTTCACATACTGCAAAATCCATAAGGAAAAGTTTTCTACAGAACTCTTTGCCTTCCTTCAGGAAGAACTCAACAGAAATGGGGCCATCCACACAATAAATTTCCCCAAACCCAGCCCTGCAACACTATCACACCACAAATAACCACACAGACTTTTGAAAGAACTTGGAAAAGTTTTTCCATCACAAAGTTTGAAACCACAAAAAACAATACCACAAAAAAGGAAAAGGACTAGAAACCTGCTACTAATAATAGGTCATATCCTAGTATTTCTTCACAGATGCAAAATAGCAGTGAAAACATTTCTTGAAGTCTTAATTGCAAATATTGATTTGAAAATCTATATTTTTCTTTTTAATTACGGTACAATCAGCAGTAGAGGAATAGTGATTTATTTCTTAATATTATACTATAAATACGATATTGTTTAATATTATTAACCATTTAGTGTAATGGCAAATGCACTGTAATACTATTTACACTTTCTTTCATAGAACTTCTGAACAATTTACATCCATCACAATATTCCAAGAGTATAAGCAGTTTTCAAGAAACATTCTTTGATGTAACCCCAATCTCTAACTTGATTTTGATGTTTGTACTGTGCTCACTTTTTCCAGTAGAATTGGTTTTCTTTGCAGTGGCTGGTGTGGGGCTGTGTTTTGGGTTTGTGCTCAGCACAGGGTTGATAATAAGGAGATGTTTTTTGTTAATGCTGAGCAGGGCTTGCACAGAGCCAAGGCACGACAGTACACAGTCATGACATGGATTTATTAGAGGACAGGAAGAGCTTAAAAACTGTTAGTTGTAATTATTTTATGTAAGGAATATTTTGAAGGTTATCTTCCACTGAAGATAAGAACATTTTTATCTAAACCCCTGAGAGCACTGTAGAGAAGAGTAAGGTCAAGATTAGATCTCTACTCCTAAAGTTCTAACTTGCATTGAATAGATGCAAAGTAATGCTCACCTTTACAACAGATTTTCCTTCACCTTGAACATAGTCATTTTTCAGTTTAGGTGGCTCATAGATTTAAATTTAAAAAATAAGGAATAAACATGAATAAATTAGACTGGAGAGCATTGCATAGTACCATAGCCATTATTTTTTGCATAATGCAATCAAGATTTTTCTAGTAGTTCACTAGTAATCACTAGTAATTTCTAGTAAATGCATCATCTTAGATTTCCCATACAGATATGGGAGTTGAAAATTTAATTCTGGGCTTTTTGATTCATCTTAATGCCTATTAAGGAACTGATATTTGATTCCAGCTTTGTGTTATTTTAATACTGTCTACATGGATGCATATTAGACAACCTAATAAAAACCCGTCTCAGAGAGAAAACTCTCATATCTTCTCATGCTTTTCATTGCTTATATACTGATTTTTCAAGAGTATTGTACAATATATACTTAATAATGCAGTGAGAATACAATGATTTGGTTTGAAATATGCTGAGAACTTGCAATTGCTTTTATAAATATCTATCTATTGATGTCCAGAACTTACAAACTCAAACCCTAGGTCTTTATTGGAGGCACTTAATTCCTTAAACCAATGGGGTTTTATTGAAAGCGAATTTTCAAAAGGCAAAGTAATTCTAACACTTAGTTCTTGCCACTAGTCATGAACCTGCTTCTGGAAAATTAGATGCAGTTTAGATGCCATTCCTTACATCTAAAGTCTAAACAATCCTCTATAAATCAATATAGATGTTGCATTTAAGTGTTAGGTATGTACAACTGAACAAGGAGAAAAGGGCAAACTTGAGGTAGAAACAAATACCTATGGCAACCAGCATGTACAGTGCAGATGTCATTATGCAATCTGCCTCTCCCATAGGAGAAAACGAAAAAAATTAAAAACCAACAACTGGTGAAAATTAAAGTGCAACTAATGAAATGCTGGGGTTACTAACAGTTGCTGAAAAGTCCATCCAAAGACAATTTTAATAACTCACAACCAGAGATCCCCACTAAACACAGAACTATCCAGTGCTATGATGGTTTTCTCTTGTTTCTGGTTTGTTAATTTTTTAATACTCGAGTTTTATACTAGGACCAAGTAAGCAGCAACTCCTTATTAATTTCAGCACATTATGGAGCTAGGCCATATAGTATGTTAAAAACAGAATAAAAGGGTGTAGATAATAATAATAATGAAAAAAATTATATTTATGTTTTCATGGATCCTTCAGATTTCGAATTTGATCCTGCCTTCCCCTGTAGGAAACGCTTTTTCAATGGAGAACTCCAACCTCATCACACACCACAGCAGATATAAAAGAAAATCAAATGTCTGCAAGAACTCAACCTGCACAGCAGCCATCTCTCTCAGAAGTACAGATATATTGTCCAAACACTGTCTTTTCTCTTTCTCATTCAGTTGAGGATCAGATTCCCAGCTTCACATGGATCAACTTTTAGTCTTTTTTCCATATTTAAAATTGTTCCTTTTGTACTGCTTACATCTAAAGTAGGAAGTAATGAGAACTAATAAAAACATATCTGCACAGAGAAGCAGTTGATGTTGTGGGGCCAGTTTCAACACTATACATGTTTAAAAGGATTTTGTTTCAATGAGTTGTGGTCTGGTAACCCAGATGAATTATTACCTGCATCTGGAATGCAATAAATGTATTCCTGTGTGTTTTCTTCAGTTTAGCTTCATTTGAGACAATCTAATTCATGCATATTGAAATCACTCTACAACATGAACCAAAGCATTGGAAGAAGGAAAAATAATGAGATTTAATTTGAAAGCATGCTTTTGATCCAAACTGAAATCCTAACAGAAAGAACTTTACAGAGGAATGTCCATTTTAAAAGTTGTCAGGAGTTGTACATAAATGGAAATAAACTCTCTTGAAGACTGTATAGGTGATGTCAAGGCGTGAGTTTTGGCAGGGTGATCTTTTCAGAGAGGAGGGTTGGAGGAGAGCAGTTAGATCACAGCCTTGGAGACGTTATCTGATAATTTTTCAACTTGTCTTCACAAATTACAATGTCACAAGCTCACCCTGTGCAAGTGACAACTACTCTATGCTGGCCTAAGATACGTGGCGTGACATTAATAAGATAGTGCCAGCATTGAAATCATTGACACTCCACTTACTGAAAGGTTTCTGGAAAGGACAAAAAGCTCTTCATTAATGCACTGGCAAAGGCAAGATAAACATAGCATACATCTTTTCTCATGGAAAACTCTTCATAAGTTACTTGCTATTTTCCAACCACAAAAGATTCACACACAAGCTTTAATGGAAAAAGCAAACTCTAGGCAAGAATGACGTTGGAACAAATTAAGTCCTGTTGAATGCAAAACCAGAACTGCCATATCAGAACAAGAAAATAATACATCCAGGCTGTTATTCTGCTTCCAAAAAAGGCTAATTGCAGCTTTTGAGGGTAGCTTAGGTTCCTCATAAACTGAACAGCTCTGTGCAAGTCTGAGGAAAGAATTTTAGCCTGCCTGCAGCCTGACCATAAAGTCTAAATGTAGCGAGCATGTGATCACAAGAAGACAGCTCTGGTTTTTATTTTATTTAACACAAGTACCAATATTAATTTTATCCTGAAATGTAATCATGTCACACAAACCTAAAGAGATAGCCTAAGTCAATATTTGCAACAGATACCTCTGAAGAAGCTGAGATACTGCAGAAATTTGTTTCACCATTCAAGATTTTTTTCATCTTCATGAATCCCAAATCTGATTTCCTGCAGAATGGTGAAAATCTTAACACTTCTTTACTTTCCATTTAGGGATATTCCTTGATTCCTGGGGAACAGCACTCATTTCTTGTAGTAATAGCATTATTCTAACTGCAATCCTTCATGTGACTGCTATCAAATGTGAAACGTAATTATGCACCCACAGAATGCATGAAGGTTTTCACAATGGCGTAAAATATTATTAAAAATTAATATAACTGTTAAATCCTTGAAAATAGCAATTATATTTAACAATTACTTTGTAAGGTATTTTCTATGATGCATAGCAGTTTTAAATTTCTTTCTTAATAACGACAGAAAAGGTTTTGCTTAGAGTTTTTGTGTGTGTGACCTGTACACATGCACATACGTAGCTGCAAGTAAACCTAATTAGGTTTACATATGTAACTATAAGTAAACCTACTACATTCACTTAGGTTATCTCAAAAAAAGTTCTTGATGCCATTTATTCTTCCTCTGATGTGGAAGAGCTCCATTTACCAGCACCTTTCCAGTGTTAATATTTCCTCAGCATTTCTCCTGCTCACTGCTGTTATTCACTAGTGCAACGTGTAGTGATTCTTGGGATATAAACAAGTCCAAATCCACCAGCCAATTTCACAGGCTTTGTACAGCAATCAGGTAGCCATTAGCTACCTGTCCTGTCCAACAAAAAGTTCTTGATTTCATTTCCAGTACCATCAATTTACCATCTTCCCACTCTTTACTGTGCGACAGTGTATTTTCCACAATCCTACAGTCTGCCACAATATTACACAGAATGAAAGTTTCTTCTGGGAGCACTAGTCTCAATAGGTTAAATGTTTGGAATTTCTAATTTTAAAGAAAAACTTTATATATACTTCATCTTGAAAAATTCCTAGGTTTTCCTGATAAGTATCAGCACCATTCTTTAGCTCTTTGTGTCCCCTTGGTCGTGAGCACATTCACCTTTCTATATGTATGGTATTATTTTTTTCTAGCCCTGTTGGTTTTGTTAGGTTACTTTCTCCTCATTAACTTTTCTTTATATTTTTATATTCCTTTTTCTCTACTCTTCATCTTCTTCCTCAATTTTCCTGTTTTGATGTATTTTGAGTTCTCCTCTTTTCTTTCAATCCCGAGTTAACAGACCTTTTGTCTCTGATTTCAGAAGCTTTCAGATCTTTTCCTCTCCTCGCTGTTTAAGTGTTCCTGTCTTTTTCTTGACACTGTTTTTCTTCACATATCTTTCAGCACTTTAGGAAGATGGACAACAGTCATGCCACTGAACTGGAGCCTGAATAAACTTAAGCAATCTCTGTACTTTTTGCTTAAATCAAACCATGTACAGCAACCTACCCACTTATCCAAAAGAAGCATTCAGGAATCAGGATCAGTCCTGTCTATTCACATTCTTATATTTATCTAACGTTAACACCCACGACTTTACATGTCAGACTGTTACTCTTTAAATCTCTTTTCTCCTTCATTTTTTAGCATCTTCATTCCCTTGCCTCAGCCAAAAATCTGAGAAAGCAACATAAAAGGCTTAGGCAACCACCTGAACATTATGTAGAGACTGGAATGTAGTCTGTACCTTTCCTACAACACGCAAATCCTTAACCTTCAGAGAAAGCAATACTTTAAAAAAGAAATCTTCTTAGAGTACACTGAAGTCTAGTAGGAAACATAAGATTTACTGTCACCCTAAACACATAGTATTTTTCCTGAATTAGCATTCATAATAGTTATGTGTATTCTCTCGGATGCATTCCCTTGAGGGCCCACAGGGACTAGTCCAATATTGCCCACTTTTAACTGTGTCTAAACATACATATTTGCATACTCAAACAGCTTCTATGTTTATTGTCCCAAATGTATAAAATGGCTCTGGTACTGCCGTACAACCTTAGGTGACCACACTCTGTCTTGGGGTGCATTCATCAAATGATGAAGGCACTGCAACGAGACAGAAACCAAGCCAAGTCCCTCAAGGCATGGAAGTTTCAGGGGAAAAGTGGACTTGACAGAAGATGTATTTTAATAGGCATTTAACAAACTAGAATGAATCTTATTTTGTGTTTTCAGAATTTAAAATATGTTTCTCTTAGGGATTTTAGCTGTGTATGCATATTATATTTTCTCAGAATCTGAGAAAACAGGTATCACAGCTTCTGCCAACAGATATCTCTAATCCTAGGGAGAAAAAAAGAATGTTTATACCTCTTGAACATATTAACTTTTACTTTCGTACCTTTCAACTTGATGTGGTTATAGTATGAGGTATAGAAAATGTAGTACAGAAAAAAGAAATAAAATTATCTGTTTAGAAAGCTCCATATGAACCCTAAATAATTTTTAATAGCATTAGTAAGTGTATCTAACTTAAATATCCTGTCTATACATTTCCAGTGAAAATAAATTATAGCAGTCCAAGTTGGTGGGACATTCTCTGAAGGAGACAAAAATTGCAGTGTAAAACAAAAATGCAGTCACTGCTTATGCTAGACAGACAAATCAGAGCAGATATGTTTTAGTAATAGTTCATAGTTTATAACCACTAGATTAAGTTCCAAGCATACAAATTATCCATTTGTATTCAGTACTCCACTGCAATACTTAGCATGAGAAAAATGTTTTGCTAAAATTAGAATTGTTTTTATATATAATCAACTCAGCCACCATATCCATAGTACATCTCTATGCTATAGCCAGTCACTTGTTCAAGAATAAACCTTCCTATTTCTTTTAAGATTATTTTCACTCTTGTAGCAAACTGCGGTATCCTAAACTTCACACATATACTTCAATTAGCAGAAATGGACCAATTTTAAAGGAGACTTATTGATTTAAGTAAGATTAATCTGACTTATACCAGGTCAGGCTTTTGCTCTTGACAGCATGATTTGATTTTTTAATGTTTTACTTATAATATGGCAGCTAAATTTGTTCATAGGCTTCATTAACTAATTCTATTTCAGGCATGGGGAGACAGAGGAGGCCAGGAAAGGCTTGTTTTACATGTAAGAGCCAGTGATATCCTCAATAGTAAGCCAGGTCTGATGAATGCTGCCATGACAGCATCCAGGACTATGATTGCTGTAAGGCTCCAGCTGAGTAAGAGGAACAATGAGTGGGTTTCAATAGTGGAGGACAGCACAGCAAAGAATTGCATCTCTAGGTTATAATGAGACTGGATTACTAAATTGTTATTATTAAATGTTTAAAAATACTTGAATTTTTATAGTTTTGACAACTTTTCTGTTCATGGTTCTACAGTTCTGAAAATGGATGTAACTTAAATCAAAAAGACAAAGGCTGATACAGCTGAATTTAACAGAATCATGCTCCTGAAGAGAATGCACTATTGACAGGAAAGGAAAAGTTTTATTATCTGTCTAAAATACATCTCTGTACACTGTGTTTTGTGCTACAGCTTTAAGGAGGTGTTTATTGGGCCAATCTTTAATCAAATTTTTCTATTGCCTACCTCCTTTTGTTTGGCAAAGAAATTACAGTGGTATCCAGTGTCCTTGTACTTCAGTATATAACCATAACATAACCACACACGTCCACAATACTGCATTAATCCCATCAGTCTTTCCTCCACTTGCTGCAAAATCATTCTCCTGTCACAGAGCAACTGACCACTGTGTTGTGTGTTGAGGGTATGATGAAGTGGAATGCTCCTTTATGAAAATTTTTATGCAGAACTCCCACAACCCACATCAGTGATTATTTATTTATGAGCTCTAATCATAGTTTTAAAAATCACCATTCCAGGCATTCTGAGGTATTCTAGAATGCTGTGCTGTCTAGAATGGCTTTCATAGCCATTTTTACAAGAGGAATACATTTGAGGAATATCTTGGGGGAATATTTAAGAAGCAAGGGAAAGTCTAACTAGATCATATCAAAAATTTCTGAAATTAGACATGTTTAGCCTTTTCCCAAAGGCCTTGATAGATCCAGTAACAGCTATTATTAGCACTTCAGATATGCAGGACTGGGGAGAGGAAAAAATGTATTTCCACAGCTTCACAACAAATGCAGTTCAGAATGCCAAATAATTTTTGTTCATAGTCTTTCTTTTTCAAAGTAATCCCTTTGTTAAATCTTTGCTGGTGATGTTTTCTAGATTTCCAATCATTCTCAAATGGTTCTGAATCAAAACTGGGTGACCAAGACGTACTAGAATCTCTTGTATTAGAAACAAAAAGAACTAAAATCAGGAGTGGGGAAAAAAACCCCAACAAACACTAAGACAAAAAAACCCCACTAGCTCAACTTCATGCTCAGTACTTTGTATTTCATAGGCATACTACAGTGAGAGCTTTGCATCCAAAACAGTAACTGAAAAGCAAACATACAAAAGCTAAAATATCCTGAAATATATAATGATAGAACTAACAGTTAACAAGCCCATACAAAGCTGCCTAAAGTCAGAAATAATTACTGGTTACAAAAAATCTTGTTGGCAGCATTTAATGCTGGGCCCTTGAATTGAGAGAAGCATGCCTTTAGGCCAGAATGCATGTAATGCTTGAAAGTCAGGAGTATGCTTCCACTTGGCAGTTTTAACAGTACACTTTCATGCTGTACTCATTTTTATATTATTAGTAAGCAACTTGAGGAAATCACATTGCAGTCAATGTGCTTATGCAGGAATTTGTTCTTGTCCACATCAATTGGCAGAGTAACAATATACTAGAGTTGGCCATGTGGTTCAGCTTAATGCTGATGAGAAGGACGGTTTTCCTGGTTCAACTACACCTTTGGAAGGAATTCAGACACAAAGCCCAAAACATTATCAATTTGCATAGAGCAGCAACTTAGATACAGCCAGGAAATGGCAACAGTATCTGAGAAACAGTAATGTTAGAACAAGGAACACACAAAGGAGATAAGGAGTTCGGGTTAATCAGTTTGCAAGAAGGGATTCTGTCACCTTAAACAGAGTCCCCCCACAGCTCTACTGGATGTCATGAATAACTAGAATATTGTAGCACAGTGGCACTACTGGTAGTGATCCTGAATCATGTAGCTGAGAAGAGAAGTGATGTAACCGATCAGAACAGCACACTTTCTCGTTAGCCTTCTTCCCCTGTACATTTGGTCTTGGAAAATGTGAGACAGGACTAGCAATTGTTACTACCCTTTTCTCATCACACTTCTGTTTAACATTTTGCCAATAGAAAAGATACAAATCTTCTCTGTGAACAGCTCTGTAGAAAACACTTTTCAAAATGAAGTATCACTAATTGTATGTAAATTTCAGATTAAAAGATGCTTGCACTACGCAACTGCACATCAAAGCAACCACTATTTGCAGAAATAGTAAAGTCTGATAACACTTAAAAAACATTGTTAGCCACTAAATCCATTGGGGTTTTGCATGTAGATACACTAAACTGGTCGAGCAAAATACTGATACAAGATCACCCTCATATTCTGATACATGTAAATACATTAAATCAATCCTCTGCTCTTCGTTCAAAAGTAGTATCTCAGTTTAAACATCAAGTCCATAGTACATCATACTGTGTTTTCAAACAGTATCAACAGCAGTACAATCTTTTGTAAACAAGGAAGAGCATGAGTAGGAGATGCAGAGAGTTGTGGGACCCCTGTTCAGAAACTTGCAGGATACTTCAATCACAAGCTGCCTGCTGCCTCCTAGATGTCATTCACCCAGGGCACAATAATGACATCGTGCCACTTGAAGAAAAGATTTTTCTCAATGCATCATTCCCCTACGCACGTAGGGTGTTCTGGTCTCACAGACAGCAAGCAGTGGTTGTCTGACTCAAAGCTAGACTGCATTTCATGGATGTTTTTATAGGCACTACATTCAGATCACACAGTATCAGGTTAAAAATTCTTCCTTCTTTAGAAATCTGACAGTATTTTGTCACCTGAATGTGGACTATGTCTTCAGGGCAAAAAACAAAGGAAAGAAATAGACAGTTTCTGTATATTCCTGGATCTTTCTACCAGAGATGCACTGTTCTGCACTTAGCAGGTGTGCCAACACCACTGAAATCTGCATCTCCTCACCACTGACTAAGTGACACTGCCCTAGGGGCTTCTCACGTTAAATTCCAGTTGACTAACAAATGCTGTCTTGTTTTTGAAGGAGCTGCCTGCATCTCTGCAATTGTTTCTGGTTGCATTATATCCTCAGGAAAATCTCCCTCAGGAATTTTTACAAACTGTTGGAGCCACCTGGTTAAAAAGCCCAGTCTCAGAGCTTGGGATGAAAAGAAAATAGAAAAAAAAAAAAAAACAAAAACCAACCAAATAAAAATAAGTCTCATATAATAAAAGAACACATAGATAGTACTGGTATTAAAGGTTTCTGTTCTTTAGCTTCTTCTTGTGCTTTTTCTCTGCTGAAGATCAAATGTTCATATGTGACACCTTTTTGTCCAAAATCTGTTGCAATCTGGAAAAGGGTTTATCCTTGACAACTTTTTATTAGACCACTAAAATTTCTCAGTGGTAAAAAAACGTGTTTTCTTTAACCCCTTTAATCCCTTCTTGCTTTCATCAACATGTCCTTAGCCAAAATGTTTCTCTTGCCATAAAAAAATAAACATGGACCCACAGATCCAGGGGAAGTAAGTAGTATATATGGCCTTCATTTTAATGTCTACAGCCTCAGGTTGAAAAGCTTGTAGTGGTGAAATAAATGGGAAAACTCACAGAAACTCTTCTTTCCTGAACATCCCTTGCTCTGAAAGAATCTCCTTTCTCAAATATTTTTTCTTCCACAAATAGTTTTCTGATTTTCTTTTGAGCCCATCCTCCAATTAGTCATAGAAATAAATGAGATATTATTTATTGATATGAAAGAAGTATAATCTCAATTCTTTTGATATAAATCATTTCTATTCTTCTCATTTTCAGCTGAATGTCAAAAATGTGTGTTTTACTTTTTTATTTATGTGTCAAGTAAGGTGTAAGCATTTCAGTAGATAAATGCTATGAAAAAGAAGCAAAGCAACTAAAATATGAATCTTAAAGTGACTCAGCTGAATAATGAGCTAGATACAATTTATTCCAACAGATGTATGCAGAGAGATTGGGAAGAAAATTCAGCATCTGTTCAGCATTTGGAGGCTAGAGTATAAAAATATGTGTTAAAAACTGAACTTCAATTTCCATTATTGTTGCTACTATTAATATGGTATTTTTACTGTTGTTTTAAATAGAAAATACTGTATTTTACATATTCCCAAAGCATTCTTATTCTAATGTTTTTTAAATCTAATTTAGGACAAGCAAAAATGTCAAGACTAGTTTTTACCAACAAACAATGAAAAATGCACTTGAAATTACCTTATTTGCTTTTAAACAGCCCCAGGCTATTAAAAACTGAGAAATCCTGCTTCATAAATACTTTAATAAAAGGTTCAAGTACAAGTAATTTCTAATTTTAGAAAATATACAAACAACAACACATATGTATGGATTAATGGCATATGGATTTAATGTGTTGATGGCATCTTATTCAAAGGCATTTTTGTTTAGCTAAACAAATTCTGATGCTAGAATGATTTTTCACACCTGTGGGGAGTAATCTCCAAAAAATAAAAGAAAACTAGACTAAACAGGAGATACTCCCATCCTTCCCAACAGCAGCCTTGTAACAAGATAACCTTTTTCTCTTCAACTTGAATTGGGTCATAGAGTCATAGAGTGGTTTGGGTTAGAAGTGACCTTAAAGATCATGGGCAGGGACATCTTCCACCAAACCAGGTTGCTCAGGGCCCCATCCAACCTGGCCTTGAACATTTCCAGGGATGGGGAATGCACAGCTTCTCTGGGCAGCCTGTGCCAGGGCATTACCCCCACAGTAAAGAATTTCTTCCTAACATCCAATCCAATGTTGCCCTATTGTCAGTTTGAAGCCACTTCCCCTGGTATTATTTCTCCATGCTCTTGCAAAAAGTCCCTCTCCATCTCTCCTGAAATAGCCCCTTAGGTGCCAGAAAGCTGCTGGGAGGTTCCCCTGGAGCTTTCTCCTCTCCAGGCTGAATAACCCCAGCTCTCTCAGCCTGTCTTCACAGGAGAGGTGCTCCAGCCTTCTGACCACCTTCGTGGCCTCCTCTGGACTCAATCCAGCAGGTCTGTGCCCTTTTTATGCTGGGGGTCCCAGAGCTGGATGCAGGGCTCTAGGTGGGGTCCCACCAGAGCAGAATAGAGAAGGGAGAAGAATCCCCTCCCCTGACCTACTGGCCACACTGCTTTTCTTGCAGCCCAGGACATGCTTGGCTTTCTGGGCTGTCAGTGCACATTGCCAGGTCATGTTGAGCTTCTTGGCAATCAACAACCCATTTCTCCTCATGGCCACTCTGATCTTGATCTGCCCAGCCTGTGTTTTGCTTGGGGTTGTCCCAGCCCATTCACTCTGTGTCAGGGCAATCATCTACATTGATCCAGTAATGTACCAGTCATCATCTATCTTGAACCATGTCATAAGTGAATCCTTCCCAAATGAAAACATATGCTTTTATAACAACAACTTCTCTAACACTAATACTGGGCAGGCTTTGTAGCCTACAAACTTCTGTGTCACATTATTTAATCTTCAGTTGGTAAGCTGTGAGCATTAACGCCTCCTTTAACAAAGTATTTACAGACTCCACTTATTGCCTCTCATATAGTCAGAGAAATAAAATTAAAAGGATTTTTAAAAGGAAATACAAAACCTATAAAAGGTTTCTTTGTAATTTGGGACATGAATTCAATGTGGCTTATCACAACAACCACCTGTGTGCTTGCAGGTTGATGACCTCCAAGTCATTAAAATTGAAGAGGCCCATTCAGAAGGCAAGCATCTCTTACCTCTGTCTGTTGTAACTGTGGACTCTTTCACAATATAAGTGTTTATTAAGGAGAAATGCATACCTGAGAGACATGATAATGAGCTGTACTACCACAGATCCACTTTTTATCCATTAATTATTTAGCATATCCACAAGAAGACCAAACATCTAGACCTATTAGGTACCCACTATGTGTATGAAAAGTATAGCAGTTACTTGCCAGCTGCATACCTTGCTCTGGAAAATCATCCTCATTATAAAATATTTATTTCTTTGTATAGACATAAATTATTAGAAATAGCAAGGCTTGCAAAAGGATCTAGTGGAGAGAATACCAAAATACTAAACACAATGCTGCAGCACAAACAGCAAAAACCTTTATAAAAGTTCCCAATATATACAGCACTGACACCATTTAAAAATACTTATAAGAACTAAAACGACACACTAAAGTTAAGTGCTTGGTTTCATGGTTTCCATGCAGACATTTTACACCTGTCAGCTTGCTGCCTTGGTTGGCAAACTCACTAGGTGCCCTGAACCCCTGTGGGATACTGCTGTGGGAAACACAGCCTCATCAGCAACAAAAACAGTTCAGCATGGTTGAAGGGAAATGAGAGCTAAGACATTGTCTGATGGCAGTCTTGGGTTACAATCATGAGAAATAAAAACTATTCATGAAGACGACATCAGAGGTAAGCCAAGCAGGCTGATACAAATAAGTGCATTCTACAGTTACACAGCAAATAAAGATAGGCTTTGTAAACACTGTAAGTGCATTTATGATTTACTAACCCCTTTGCATTAGTTAATTGCCATCTTTATTTTCCAAAGTAAACAGCTTTTTTTTTCCCTAATGAATCATGATTCAAGTGAACTAAAATGATGACTAAAATGAAACTGACAAGATATCTATTTTTAGACCTTCTGCTAGCCTTGATTTGAATTACAAGTTGCGTGTACCTTTTAGACAGGCTTTTCTTCTCAAGACAAAGTTTATCCATGCAAATATAGTAAGTGTGATGAAAATTATGTATAATTTTAAAATTCTTCAAGTTTGGATACACATAGGTCAGTTTTCCAATTGCCACATAATTCAAAACCGTAGTGGACATCCTCACAGGCTTTAAGGACTCTAAAAGCAAATGTGAACAGTATTTAATTAAACTGATGTGGGACATGGAAACCTATACGATCTTTCCTTACCAGTCACAGTTCTTCAAAATACACTCAGAACTTGAAGAATAAAACTTATGTATCCTTATGTATCTTCTGCCTGAAAAATAAACATTTTTAGATAGAATAATGTCCCAAGAAAGATGCATGCTAGCTGCTAGCACCAAAGCTCCGGGGAGATTACGCTTAACTTTTTAAAAAATTATCATTTCTTTAAAGTGCAGACTGCAAAATACTCGGGGTTCTGATCAAGTGGAGTAGAGAAACACTTCCAAATCTGGGCTTGCAAAGTTCTCAGAGATCCTGAACCATATTGGTATGAAAAACAAGGAGAATAATTTCTTCCTAAAATGAAAAATGCGAACACCACCATGCTTTTCCTTTTCAAATAAAAAATGAATGTTTATGAAATAAATAAACACATACAATAAAGTTGCTCATCAGACTTTATCTCTGATTCTGCTTCTCCTTGTTTCACCTTGTTATATCTTTTCTATTGCATAAAAATGTATCAATTCAGTTAGCACATCACTCTTTGCCAGATAAAAACTACAACAAGAAAAAGTACATCAGTATCTTTCATGCACATTTTTCATTTCTTTCCTAAGACTGTAAATGTCTCAGGAAAACTCTGTGGAGTCTAACCAGCAACAGGGAAGCCTTGTAAGGAATGCTTTGTGGTTTATGGCCTGTAACAGGAATTTCAAATGTAGAAAAGACATCTTTGTAGCCAGGAATAAAATGAAATAAAGTATGGGATATCCTTCCATTTCAAGTCAGTGTTCATATTCTGACAATATATCCTCTTTACAAGTCATGAAATGGGGTTATTGCTGCTTTCATGTGTGTCCATGGCAGTTAGAAGTGTTAATCAGTGTGCTTGATGCACTCTAATTGTAAATAAAACAGAACAAAAAAAAAAAAAAAAAATTTGGGCCTTTCCCCAAGGAACATAACATACAAGATAAAAGATTTTAAAAACTGCCAGCAGAAGAAATTCAGGAGTTTCTCACCAACCTAAAAAATGGGGTTTATGTGCTGTTCATTAAGAAGACACCTATGCTGAAGTTACCAAAAGAACATATGCCTGACACATTCTATTTCTGCAGTAGAGAATAACAAAAGAAAGAAAATACTGGCATATCATATTGTATGTGAGTGCACATACCTATACTATGCTAAAAAAAATGCTTGAGGGAAGCTATAAGCCCTACATGACAGACTGTGTAAAGTCACATGCCAGATTTCCCTTTTCAGAGTACAGAAATAAAAATTAAAGAAAGGGGGGGGGGGAAGCCACAAGAACCGAAGTTGCTAGAGGCTTGCACATCTCCTACTTTAGGGTGTAATTATGAAAACTCCTCAGAGCAAAATGAATCCATGATCCTATTAAACCCATGGAAACTACCTCTTGATTTGCATGGGCCATGGTTTTACTAAGGGTATTGAGGGACCCTTTAGTACACATTGGAGTATGACTACATTAAGGCAGGAAATTAACTACAGAAAGTTCTGTGAAGCAATTATTAATAATTAATGCTTCTTTCCATTGATTTTTCAACTCTCATACCATATTACAGAGACAGAGACCAAAAGATATCGTCAAGGATCTTAGCTTAACCAGAGGAAAAGGAAAATACACACTGTGTTCAGTACTGATATTATCTCCTGGTTGGGTACCATGGACTGTACGACCCTGCAGAGTCACAAAGAGCCCTGTGACAGGGGCAGGGAGGAAGTGCTTAGGAACAGCTCAGTCCATAAAAGCCAACATTAGGGCTTGATTAAGAAAGAGACACCTTACAACTCACAAATCAGTATTAAAACCCCTCACACTTTTTAATACAAGTTCTGAGGGAAGGCATTTTTCTGAGGAAGTATTAACCAATTACTGATAAAAATATCAAAATTGGCTTTTGGCAAGCTATATTTTGCCACTAGCATGATATAACCCATGGTTTATATGCAAGTAACAATTTTCAAATGAGACAAATATTCTGGATACTTTCATAGTTAGTTATACTTGTAAGCTTGTGTATATAAAGTGTTTCATGTCTTTTAGGTACCTGGAAGGCTATCAGTCAATATCCCATGTATTCACTGAGAAGATTTAGTGTTCCAAATGTAGAACTGATCATGTGATTAGAAAATTAGATTATTCCCAAAATAGAACAATTTACAACTTAACTAACTAACTCATATATATAATAAAATTCTCACATCAAAGAAAATGTATGTAGGAAAAAAGGCAAGAGGCTTTTGCAAGACACTATGCTTTGATTTGGATCAAGATTTTGACCACATTTGAGTTTGAAAGCGTTTACATAAAAGCTGTTATTCTTAGAAACTGCACATCTGCCCACTGAAACAACAGTTGCTGGCATGTGGAACCCTTCATTGTTTTGTTCTGGCATTGGGTTGGGTTTCCTCTTTCTTTGTGAGGTGGCAGACTGTTGTACTTTTATGTGCAGTAGAAACGTGCCTTTGTAAGAGCTCATTCTCTCCTGCCAGCCCATCACGTTTGCTCACCTTTGTGACCAACGAGCCATAACTGGCAATGGATCTGAAATGACTGTATCAGCTTTTTTAAAATCCGCTTTACTGATCTGGAAAAAAAGCAAACACCACTTCAGTTTATGACAATATCAATCAGAGTTTCATGACTAACACATCAAAGAGCTGATTTATCATAAAGCAGAAGAACACAGAACGAATTTACTCTGGGCTTAAAGCTAGATTAACTTATTTAAATTTGACTCCAACTTTACTCAATTTTCACACCATTGAACAATCATCAGGCCCTTTGAATACCAAAACAAACTTGCCATGAAAAGTCAATAGTGCAAGTACTTTCTAACAGCCATTACAAGCTAAATCATAAGGAAATAAGCTAGTCTAAAAATGAGTTACCTAAAACTGAGCAATAGGGCATGATTTCATGCACAAATTTCAGAGGTATAGAAAAAAAAGATAATACGAAGTCTCTTCAAATTGAGAAAATATGCTTCTGTCACACAGAAAATATATCATAAGTAAATCAACAGGCATATACCAGGCATTAATTCTGAATACACAGCATTTTAGAGTATTTATTAGAATGATTTCTAAATGAGGAATTGCAACACTGTATCTTGCTTTTTTGCCTCCTGCCTTCCTCCTCCACTGCTGGCAGAGTCAGTTAAAAACTGTAACAAAGCAACAGAACATGCCTTTATTAAATCAACCCATGCTCACATTGCTGAATGCTTAAATGCAGCCCTTCCTTTTAACACAAAAAATGAAGTTATAAACTGGAATTCCATCATCTCTGCTTGTAAAGCACCAATACAGAGAAACCAGAAGCCCAAATAATATCTTTGGGTGATAGCATAACACAGAGTATTAGAGCTGTCACTGATTTCCTGGAGATTAATAAGGGACAGATAGTCCTTCATATTACCATGGGGATTTGAAGAAAAATCAGGTGAACAAGAGATGTCTGAGAAAACACATGCATGTTAATGTCTCTCTTTAAACATGTTCAATGTGTCAAATGCCAGCTTTTTCAGATGTCACTAGCTCACCATTCTACAAATGCTCTGTATGTACCTTTTATCTGATATAGGCTGCATCATTAAGAGAGACTTCTGTATATCTTAAGGAATTCACAGAAGCTTAGAGCTAAATCTGCATTAAGCCACTGAATGTACAAGCAAAACAATCTCAAAGTTTTTCTTATTGGTAAGCAGGCAGACTATGTGCTTTTAAAGCAGTCACAAGGCAACTAACACTGTCTTGTGGTATTGCAGAAAAAACCCAGCTGTAGGGTCCAGGCACAGCATGACCCAAAAAAGATAAATTAATTGCTTTAACACTTAGGTATGATGAACCAGAAACTATAGAGTTTCAACAGGAATTACAAAAAAAGTATAACAAAGTATCAAGTAAGAATTTCACTTAAGTGTTAGTAAGGATTTCCTATTCCAACTCAGAACACGCATGAATATTCTGCTCAGGTAGTGTAGCTGCAAATCTGGGTGAGCAATAAAACAGTAAAAGCAGTACTTAAACTGTGCTGGACATGGATCTACTTGAATTCAAAAGAACCTATAGTTGAAAATGATGATATTTAGAAGCCATATGCTGGCACAAGTGAGTCACAACAGGTTAGGATTTGAAATCAGGATGCTCTGTTCTCATCTCTGCTATCGATATGTGATCTGGAACAAGTCTCTATCTTTCAGGTGTTTATGTTCCTGCTAACTTGCACTATCCATGGTACAAGACAGACTGCTCTATGACTGCTCAGCACACACAGCCCTTGGCTTCTCTAAGGTCTCCTCATTTTATTAACACAACAGAGAGCACTATTGACAAAGACCAGTCAGAAGTGATTCCAGAAGTCCTCAATTATGCAAAGTGAAGTACTGTGGTCAAGTAATCACTCATCTCAGTAGCTCTAGGTCTTGATTTACATGGATTTTAGGTATAACTATGCTTTCTCACAAGATTTAAAATAAACAAAACACAAGAAAAACACATCAGCTCTGAGAAGGAGAAATTAAAAGAGCTACAACCCCCCCTTATTTTACAGAATTTGATATTTTAAGGTCCTTGGAACCATTTTGTATAAAACCGTGGGAACAGAACTTATGCTTGTACTGACTATTCCACGGTGAATTAGTTTATCTGGCAGCTGATTGAAAGAGTTAGAATTATAAGAAATACAGTTAGAAATAAACAACTGCTCAGTACAGAAATATGTCAGAGGATACAAGGTGACAGGAGAAGTTTGGAAAAGCTAAACCTGTCATTCACATACAACAAAATGGCAGTACCTGAAGACACCAGATCAAGACTGAGTCAGGAAAAAGGTCATAGAAATTGCTGAACAGAGAGTTAATTTTGTGTGATGGGCTGATATTTCAGAGCAAAAAAAAGAAGAAAAAAACCCAAAACAACCTAAACGAATTTGAGTTTGATGTGCAATAAACTAAAAAAAAAGAGCCAAGGGTATAATACCAGTGTACACGGATACGAAGAAGAGTTGGCAGACAAAAGGCAGAATGTAGCCAAAAACTTGGAAGAGAAGCAGAGACAAGGCAAAGAAGCTACATGCATGTTAAGTCAGTTGGTCTGCAGACCAAGGGATATGTTCATATTCTAATGACATAGATTGAAAAAATGTCATATTTCTTCTCTAGACAATGTTCTTTGCTTCTTTATGTGTTTAAATAATTGAGAAAGATAGCTAGAAAGAAATTGGCACCTTTTGTCACTGTAGACTTCTAAATAAAGAACAAAACTTAATCAGAATCTAGTTAAATTTCCAGATTTAAAGTATCAGTAGCAACCTCCAAGCTGTAATTATACTCTTGCTTGCTACTTTACTTCCTTCTCCATGTGTGGTCCTAGATCTGCACGACAGATGGTGAGGAGTTTTTCAGTGCATCCCAGAAAGGCAGAGTTTTTAGCTAATTTGCCCTTAGTGGATGGCATTTTCCTTCTCCCCAAGAGCCAGCCAAAAACATAGAAAGTAATTTATGTTATGGGATAGATGGCCAGTGTCTCAGTATTGCACAATAAAGTCAAGGCAATGAAGGTTAGGAAAAGAAAAGAATGCAGCTGGGAAAGATGAAGTAGAATTGCCTGCTCCACTGCACCAAGAAAACTGGAGTTTAAATATGAGAGCTAAATTGAGTCATGTAGGAAAGTAAGCAACTCATTATTACAGCTAGAGGTGATCTGTATTACAGAATCAGCTCTAACAAGGGAAAGGGATAGATCCAAGCCCTGATGGCTTAGTTAAATTAATAGCAGTACTTGGATTCTCAAGAGTTCTCCTTTGGTATTCAGAGGTATGTGTGCACTGAATCATTCAAGCTCATCTATTTTTCCTGCCAAAACCATAAGTGAAATATTTGGTTTTTCATTTGAGGCGTCTAGATTGAATTCAATTGATTTGAAACATACATTTCTGCTTTTGGGTGTGCCAGTAGAAACGTGTAGTGACACTGCAAGCATGGACCTGAAGTTAAGCAGCGTATGATGCAAGACAGACCAAGACGAAAAATTGGAGTTACAAGAAGGAAAAATCAGATGAGAAATCTGGTAGTTTCCATTGTCTGCATTAGTGCCTTTAGAGAGAAATATGCAGAAGTGTTGTAGGCCAAAGCAAACCGGAGCAATGCTAAGGAGGTCGGAAGGGTTGTGAGAGAACAGCAACACACAGAGAACATGTTCATGTGTTCTCAGGCTGACAGGCAACTATGTCAAAGCTCAGGTGAAAAAGACTGAAATTTCTGGATCATCCAGTTTTCCTTTAGGAGTGTGAGCCCATCACACTCCTAAAGAGGTATTCAAGACATAGAAACCAATGCCAAAACAACCACCTGTGAGAAAGGAGCAGGTTTTTTTCTTGAGGTCACTTAATGGGACATCTAAGGGCAGAAAAAGTATAAAATGCAAAAACTGCAGAATGTCTTTCCACATCTCTTAAATCAAAGCCTGGTACCTTCACGTCATCAGTTTTTCATTTCACAGTGAAACAAGTCCTAAAAGTCACTAAGCCAAGGAAAAGAAAGCAAAGAAATGTATCAAGTTATTTATTTTCATGGCATCAGAATGATATGAGAAAAAGTAACGCATCTTCCCACTTCCTTTACATGTAAGAGAGTGTGTCCAAAGGTTTTCTGCTTTCCTCAGCTGTGCTAATTACCACACATCTGCTTAAAGTTTTTATGCTCCCTTGTAAATATCTAGTATTAGCCATACATCTGCCTCAGTAGGTGCCTCTACAATGAAAGTAATCCAATGATTTCAAGGGCATTTGTTTAGCATTGCACCAGCATCTGCTTTCCCACTTTACAACCAATCCTGCATCATCCCAAGGATGATAAAACCAGGAAAACAGTAGTTCCAGAAAATATGATTGTGTGAAAAAATAATGAAAACATACAAGAAATGACCAACTGTGAGTCCACATAAGCCTGGTCTGAACTACTTTACTCATGAAAGCTAAAGCATTATAAGAGGGATTCTTTGTTTATTAAATAACCAGGTTATTCTAATCTGCATTTAGAGAAAGTTCATCACCTTTTTTGTCTGTTGACTAATCACATGTTTTCCGGTCATTTATTGGAATAGATTTTTCTCAGATTTTATTCTATAATGTTTATAACAAAATTTAAGCCTCTCTTGGATGCTTGTTTTAATGCTATTGTTAAAGCAGCTCCTGTCTCTAGAGATTCTGGGCATGAAAATTGCTCCTACAGGGCATCATCCTTGAATTTTTGAATCAGGTGAAAATAGGCATGGAGAAGACTCCTCAGGAATCTAACTGCAGCTTTTGCCTCCCCTTTTCCTCCCAGAGTTGTGCTTTCACCTTGCCCAACAGACCTGCTGACATCACAGATACTGAGATGTCACGGAAGCCAGTGCTGCCTGTAGAGTTGCAGACCATCTCCCATTAAGCCTACTTGCTCACCACTGAAATGAAAAATAAGGAAGGTATAAAGAGGTAGATGAATTCTAATATATTCTAAGATGATTCTAATAAAAGAGAGGAGCATATTCCATCTCAAGGAAAAAAAAAAAAGAGGAGAAAATACTGTTTTTCCTAGACTGCCATTTTCTCTGGTTTTTGGTTCTTTTTTAATTAACATCATTCAAAGATCTTTACTTTTTCAAAACAAGTAAGGTAAATCCTATGTGAGGCATTCTTAGCACACTCTGTGAATTTTCTTTTCTCTACAACTGCAAACTATGCAGGTAATTACAGCGTAGCTGCTGCCTCAGCTGTAGTGTTATGACTGGTGGGAGAACCATAAAGGAGAACTTCTCAAGGATGGTTTAAAAGCCACTGGGTTGAGGCCCCACCCTGTGGCAAAACCTTAGGGTTCTGCATAATGTTTATGCTCTAGTTTTATATTGTGCACACACTGGAGAATGAGGCTATCTCAAATATAGTGTCCATTTGTTTTACTGTAATACTTCTGTGCTGGAAGCTGCAAAAAGGAGCATTTCCAGAATCAGTGTCAGTAGCATGTGCAACTGTAGGTGCAAGGACAAAAGTTGTGGACATCAACCCAACAGCAAATAAGAACCACATTTTAACATGGCATTTGAGTGTGTATTAGCTGCAAAGATAAGAAATGTCCTCTACATTTATTAAATTAAAATTTTTATATCTAATGGAAAGTCTGTAGTCATTTACAGCTTAGCTGGTTCTTAAATCCTTGCTTGGTTATGAAAATCTTTTGAGACTTAAAAGGATAACGTAAATCACAGTTACTCACATTTACATCAACAGATATTATTCACTTGCTTCTCAAAGAAAGCCTTTAAATAAGCATTTATCTTGTTCTTAGTATGACCATCATGTCCATCTTTTCACAGTCCCCCTTAAAAGTAATCATCAGTGCAGCCACCAAAACACACATGTAGATAATTTTATTTACATGAACTGAGTGCTACCCCAAATTCTTCTTGGAAATGTGCTGCACATATCTGTATATCTGTTGCAAATGCTACTGTAAGAGCACACAGTGACCCCATCCCCCTGATATCTTCTTCTTCTGTTACTTTCAACAAAAGATCATCTAAGAGCAGTGAAAATTAATATGAAAAATAACATGAAGAGAGAAATCACATCAAATTATATATGTCTTATATAACAGCAAGTATTCCGTGTTTCAAGCAGTGGGTTGGAGTAAGCTGAAACTCTGAACGTTATCCTGGGGGTGGAAAGAGAAGGAGACATAGCTTATAAAGGCTGTACTTTTTATCCTGAGAAACTCAACACAAAGAGGTCAATCTATTTTATATAGTTTGCATATTAAATGCTTAAAATATCACATAATCTATCAGTTCAGAAGAATCAGAGTATACAACTTCAAAAAGCACCAGAAGGTAAATGGGTATACAGATTAAGATAAAATATTCTAATTCTGTTTTCATCTTCTGTTCATCAAATAAGAATGCAAATTTCGGCCTTATTTTTATATTTATGGTCCAACGTGATAATTTTTGATCACGTTTTCTATTCCTAAAATGTGGTCAATTAACACCCTTCTTACTAAGAAGGCTTTGCTAAATACATAAGAAGACAAAGATATATCCTTAGTCACTTAATTAGTGACTTAATATTTTAAACAGTCAGTGGAAGGTAGGGGTTTTTTTCTCATTATCTCCTTTCAGAAACCTTGTTGGATTTTTCCCCTTATAACAGTCAACAACAGGCAGATTCCTAGCACCAGAAGCATATGATGTGAACTCTTTTTTCAGCTCCCAAATAATCCTCTCCTGCTTTCAGTGAAGCTAAACACTATAACAATCGTGGAAAAATATGTGGAAAATTGCATAAACAGACTGCACCATTTAGGCTGAAAATAAGAAACAATGTATGAATTCCTTCCACAGCTACGTGAGATTTTCTGCATCTTTTTGAACTATTCTGTAGTTTTAGTGGGTTTTTTTGCTTACTAAGTATCCAATTAGTTCATGTATATTCACAGACACTTTCAGCTACTGGTGACTGAATCAGATACAAGTCTCTGTCTGCATAGCTGATCACTGGCATAACCACAGAATCCTAGGACAACTCAAGCTGGAGAGGACCTCAGGAGTCTTGCTGAAATCAGGGTAAGAGAAGAGATCAGACCAGATTATTCAGGGCTTGATCCACTCAGCTCTTGAAAATGTCTAAGGACAGAGATTACAAGGACTGAAATAATATAGCTAATGATGTGCATTACATGCTATTTTCTTTCCTCGCTTCTTGACCCCTAAATTGACAGAGAAAAATGTAAAAATCTCCAGTGGGAATATATAGGTATATATATATATAAGCTCACACACGCACACACAGAGCAAAATATGCTTTCATAAATGTAACCATAATGCTTTCTGCTCCCATAATATATTTTTGTTTTATATAAGTTTTTTACTACTGTAAGAGGTGAATAAATGGACAAAGGAAAATTTGACATCTCTATGAATGAATATTAATTGATATCTTGACAAATATAATCAAGAAAGATTCCTGAGTGGCATTTGTATATGTGTTAGTCCTGGGGCAGTATGAGAGGAAAAAGCTATTTCTGCTCAAAAGGCTGAGAAAAAAATTTTTGCATTTCCACACTTCAGAGCTGTTTACATTTTAACAGGTAACTCAGTCTCCTTAGATTTGTGACATAGCTCAAGCTACACACTGGTAAGCATGAATACCTGCTGTCCAACACCCATAAATTCATCTTACATTTCATGTAGGAAATCCACACAATTGTAAGTTAAATGAGCGTAATATAAAATACTAAAACTGATTTATAGTGGCTCTCAAGGGAAACATTCTAGTCAAGTGAGAATGTCTTAGGTCAAGTATGTTTGTACTCAAAAGGTACAGCAGCTTTAAACTGATTTCTTAAGTGGCTTTGTTTACTGTAAACAGTCCTTAGCACAGCTTTCATTATTATTTCATTTATTTCATGCACATCTTCTTACATCACATCTCTTACTTAGTTATCTCAAATCTCCACTAAAAGACACGAGTAACCATATTTGGTTTCTCCTTGCTCTATTCCTCTTTCCAGGAGCACTGTCACAATTACAGCCTGGCTGAAAACCGTGAGGAGGAAAAGGAGTCTAAGCATACGTGGTGTTGCTTGTTTGGCTAGAGAAGAAGCATTTCTTGGGTTTTTAAGCAAAAGGTAAGGCAAGCTGTTAACACCCTTACCTCCTATGGCAGTCTGTTGCACAGATATTGTGCCATTATAAATTTTAATAGTATTAATCCAGTATTGATACAATCCTGGAATTATATGATCATCCCTGTTGCTTGCAAAACAACATGCACAGATTTCTAAACTATGCAGACTATTTCTTTTCATGAAATGAAAACTGCCTCAATTTCTTTTGTGGATATTGCTATTTAAGGCTACTGAACATAATACTCAATTTATACTTTTGTGGTCTCCTATGGTTAATGTTGTAGGGGTGTTCATTTGTATTACATTGCTATTACTATGAGAGGATATGACAGGTCATTAATATGAATAATTATCACTTATGTACTATTAAATCTTGTATGGGATTATACTTGGATTTTAAGAGTAGCCAGTAGTATTTTATTAATATTTCATTTTCCCTCACAGTACATTTATCCTCTGTATTTACTCTAAGAGGCCTAAGCAACAAATATAATTTGTTCAACTGACAGTCCTCCCAGACACTGAGAAACAACTACATCTCTTAAAAAACTTGCAAAACAGTTTGTCAAAGAGATAAAAACAGGTGAACTTATTGAGTCTTTATGGTCATGAAACTCACCAAACTATACTATTTCAGCAGTAATAAACATGAAGGCCTCCCTGAAAGAAAAACAAAACATACCTGGTTCCATAAGATTGTATTCTTCTTTAAGTCTCCAAGTAGCAAAAGCAGTAAGTTTCAAGCATATATTCACATTTATATTAACATGTTACTCAGAAAAACGCAGACGGGGACAGAGTTTCTGCAAACCCTATTCACACTTGATAGTACTTAACACAGATAGTTCCTCAGATTTTATGACATTTCTAACTCAGCACAATATAACACATGCTTGAAGTGTTTCCTCTTCTTCTATGATTCCATGATATTTCCAGCTCACTTCCCCAGAAGAGATCTCACTGTCAATTCTAAGAAGAATTTAGGGAAAATTCTTACATAAGGACCAACTGCTTAAAAACATTTCACCTGCCTCAAAAATAAGCAATAATAGTTATGAACAAAAGAATGTTTTTTAAGGGCAACAGTTTCCAAAAATTTACATGTGACATTATGATTCTCAAAATAAAGTAAGGTAATATTAAAAGTTATCATCTTTGAAAAGCAAAACTAATAATTTCTCTCTTAGCAAAAAATTTGGTAGCAACAGATTTCCAACTCACATAAACATATAGAAATTAATATGAAATTAACTCTTCCTTTTAAGAGCACAAAAATGACTTCTCAAAACTAGAATTAGCAGAGCCTGAGTTAAAATAGTCTCATTGGCTATGGAAGTTTGAGCACCTGACTAAAAGCATGAACCCCTGCTGGCAGACAAAAAGGACCAATTTCATCAGGTAAAGGAAGCTTCTAGCATGTTTTAGCTACGGTGGAAACTCTTTCTCCAGCTATTCATGTTTCCTTTGAATGCCCAAGACATTTAGCAAATTTCTAAACACATGCTTTCAGTGACAACTGCCTGACAAAACAAAAAACATAGTTTGAACTTGGGTCCCTCAATACTGTCATCTATCAACTCAAAATAGAATGTCATTATCTCCTATTACATTATTCTCCTGTAAATTTGACTAATCACTAGCTCAAAAGCAGGGACCAACAGACAAGAAAACAAAAACTATGTTTCCTTTGATAATTTCGAAGGAGAGATGACAGGCCCTACTAAACCTTCCAAAATGCAAACTTCCTTCCACTACTGTAACTCCAGCTGTGCTTCTAGGAGCAGCAAGCGGAACTGCTGAATAACACGTGCAGAATAACCTGCACAGCCTGAGATCTGACCAGAAATGCAGAGTGATGCACATGTCACAAAGAGCCTGGACTGTGCTTCCCAGCCAAGGCAGATATGCAGGAAAAAAGCTGTAAAGGCAACTCTGATCAACAAAGACAGAGTTCTTGAGCACAGAGCTCACAGGGCTGATACAGCTGGGAAACTGTCACTTGTCTGCTTCTATCCTGTCAAGGGAAGCAGAAATTTTTGCCTTTTTCTGGGAATTAACTAAGATTATAGCTCAATCTTTTAATTTGTGTAAACCAACAGAACGTGTATCATCAAACTTTATCTACTTGAACTAAAAGAAAAACATTTTGGTCTCTCCAGATGATCGGAGAAAGACAAAAGAGTTACTTGTTTGTTCATCCATCACATTCATTAGTCCATTACACACATTGATCCTTCAGTTACTAAAGTAAATACCATATGGTGTTGAACATGTCAGTGTAGAGCTCATTGAGGAATCCAGTTAATGACTGCTAACAGGAGCAATCAGGCAGGAGAGATAGCTAATACACACTCACATCTGGAGCCAGTGAGTGACTGCACTGCATTGCAGATGACATGCAAGTCTCTAAGGAAAAGGAAATTGAACTGATATTTCAGTATTAAGCCAGTTACACATACTAGAATTGTGAATAAGCAAAATAATGAAACAAAAAAAGTGATTCAGCTCTTCACCTGGAGAAAATTACCAATTTCTGGCCAAAGCATGCAGCCTTAGTGTTCATTGTTTAACATGGATCTGATGCAAAATAAGGGATAGGTAATCGTAACTGAGACCAGGAACAATTATGCTCCAATGATTCCAATGCATAAAGCTGCAGAAAAATGTCAGGGGCCAAATTAACTGCTAATGATTTCATAAGGATGGTCCCCAGCTCTACAGTAGCAGAATACAACTACAGCCTTCTCTGGAGTTTCAGCTACTGGAGAACTAAACTGCAGCCTGTGTTCATAAGTAAACCGCTGCCACCTGTCCTGCAGGTTTACTTCTGCCTGTAAAAGCCCACAGGGATCTTTCACACTTGCAGTCAAAGCAAGGTTTTTCTACTAAAACCTTGAATAATTATTCCTATAGTTAATTGGCCAAACTGCAATGTTAAAAAGAAATCTAATGTACTCCAGAATTTAAATTTTTCAATATTTGATGATAAAATTAAAAAGGAGGGAATAAAATTTATTTTTAAATATAGCACTCTCATTCAACATAAGCATAAAGTTATATTTAAAAGTCTCATCATTTTCATTATCCTTTTTACATCCTGAAAATTGTCAGTCTCGGACATCCCTCTCCTTTTTCTCCTGGTTTATGTTCTCCACACTGAAGAGATTAACTTCTAAACTTACAAAGCCAAACTCAGGTATTCTCCTCCTAAATATTTTTTTCTTTAAAGACTTCTTCACAAGACTGACATATTTCCTTCTGAAGCTTTTATAAAAAGAAAGCAGCAGAAAGTATCTCTATTAATGTCAGAGAAACTACCCTGCGAGCACATCATGTAAAGCTTATGGAGAATTTAGCTCATAATTATTAAAACCCTGCATTTGCCACAGTTATAGAAGAAAAAAACCTTCTACTTCAAAAGAGTATCCCTCTATGATGTTTTATCTACAAACACACAAATCAAACTAAGAATGAAACTAGACCATAATCACTACAGAAACTGCAAGGGTGTTAAATGTGTAATTCTTCAGGGATACAGTGCTGGAGCTTGTCATGGCAACTCTTCTCACTCCTTCCCACTGATTTTTGGAAAGAATTTTTAATTTTTTGAAGCATTTTTACTCCTTCCCTCCTAGCCTTTTTTACCCTTTCATACAATATGAATGATATCACCAAAAAGTGAAGAGTATGCAAAAACATCAGTCTGCAGTCACTTCAGATAGAAGACTGAAGACACACCTAGCCCATAAATGCTGTAGAGTGTTGATGTTTTCACAAGTACAGCAGTCCAGCTAGCAATAAAATCTTTTTTTTTCCTGTAGAAGACATTGTATGTTGTTGAGCTATTAATATTTACTGAAAAGCTTTAGGCAAGACCCCCTTTAAAAGGCCTGAGAGGTCTGAGAGTTTATAATCTCTACTACTCCTGCAGGAAAATTTTATGCCAAAAATCTCCTCTTATACTTGCTTTCTAAAGACCCAGCTTGCTGCCCCTCCATCTTTCTACAGTCAAAGCACACTGGTGTTCTGATTAGTAACAGGAGGATTCCTAAGATTAGGCTCCCAGAGTATTTTAGTAAAAGGACTTAGAAAAAAGGCAGTCTTCTCCATCTGCACTGCAGACGCAATTTGTTCCACTCATCGTATTTGTTGTTATCTCCATACCATGCCACATATGTCATGAATATTCCAGAGTGCCTGACTGCTCACCAGTTGAAGTTTTGAGTCTATAGCCCCTTTAACTCAGCGTCAGAAATTTCTCTGTGACAAACCATGATGCATTAAATAATGATGCAATCTGCTAACAGGATTCTAAGTCAGCTAATAGGATTTCTCCCTGCAACTTTGAAACACCTGTGGGTTTGCTGCTCAAGAGCAATTGTCTGAAACCTTCGACCAAGCAGTTAAAGGGAGCACCAATGTGCCAATACTCTGTGATCAAAAACAGGTATGAAATTGAAGAGTGAAGTTTTCAGAGCATCAGGGCCTGCCTCTGGCTACTTTGTGAATCCCATGAAACACTTCCCTGCATTTAGTGGGTATACCTGCTTGTTACTCTACCACAGCTATCCATTCCCCATAGGAGGTGGGATTGGTTGCCAGGGATGGCAACCTGCTGCTCCCTAGGTCATGTGGCAAAGGTACATGCCCCAAGGTCTGCAATTCTGACTCAAGTAGTCCCAAACACTTAAGGATACAGGACATACCTGACTGCTGCAGAATCAAAAAGGGGAAAAGTTCACAAGTCCTATGCCAGAATCTCCTCGGACTAAATATCCAACCCATGTGCTTCCTCTCTACCATGTATTACTGTACTGTGCACCTTTAGTAAGAGTAACACAGCTGCTGCTTTTGAACAGAGTCAGAGCTCAGACCTTTCACTTTGTTCCTCCTTTCATTCTTGCACAGGAAAGAAACAGAAGAAAATTCTTAGATGAGAATTTCACACTGTACAGATCAAAAGTAACACATGGGTGAAAATCCATTCCCAGAGTGCTGGTACAAGGTGCTGCATATGAAGCATATCTTAATAAATCCATGGCTGCCATTCCAAATATTTCCTTAGCATATCCTTATGGAGAAAATGTTACAGAAATCTAAAACCAACAAAAGGGCCAATAATTATACTGAAGCCTAGGTCTGAAACATAAATTTTACTCTTTTTGTACAATTTTAGTGGATAAAAGACTGTGTGGTCAGGCACAATAGTTTTATATCTTAAGGAGTTGGGGAACACAATCTGCAGTTCCTTAGTAAACATACAGAAATTGAAACCAGCAAATTGGATGGAGATTAAATTAGACAGTGGTGACCAGAACTGAATGAAACAAATGCCAAGTCGTTACCAATGGCTGAAAAAAAAAAGTGAAGACTTTACTTGTTTGTTAGTTCAGGTTTATCAGCATATTTGTCAAAGTACACAAAGTACATTGCCTAAGCTGGCTGCTCTTCACAGCCTCTTCCTGCTGTGAATTAACAGCATTGCTCTTTTCTTTAGAGGTAAATGTGGTGTTGGGGAGGAGACTACCAGAGGGATCAGTAAATATTTTACATGAGCAACTCACTTATATATTTGCAGGGAGAAAGCTCACTCCTACTGTTGGGAATTTGGTTCCTAGTAGTTACAGAGAAAAATCAGGACCTATGACATTTTTATTATTGTAAATTATAGCTTTGTTAACCAAACAAAAATGGTAAGCCTGGAAAAAGTTTACGTGCTGCACACACAAGGAAAACATAAAGACTAGGCAAGTATGTTAATTTCTATATCTATAGATGAGAAAGGCAGAGCAAAATGTGGAAAGATGGGAGTGAATACATTTACACATAAGCAGTGTTCTTTCAAGGGCCAATGCAGGACCTAAATTCCATGTAAAATGGATGAAAATCCAAAGCTTTATGGGCTTCAACACTAAACACACTATCTAAATAATGAATGAGGTTGTGTCAATATTCTGCTCATTTTATTCAAAAGGCAGTGACTGGACTTGATCAACACTAAAATATGTCACAGACAGAATGGGATGTATAATAGGATAAGAGCTGATAACTGCATTGCTATCAATCAGTTGCTGAAAGCAGTACTCAAAACATTGGCTGTGGCTGCCTTGTGCCAGACAGAATGCACAGCTAGTACCAGAAGATGAGAGGAATGCACTAGACCAAGCACCTTGTGAGAGTCCACAAATGGAGAACTGTTGCATGTACATAAATAAGTAAATTCAGCTTCCCCTGAAGCTGATTTTTCTCCCCTTCATGTCTTTCCATTGGCAGTAAATCTAGAGGTGCTATTGCATTGGATAGTTAAAAAGCTGTCATGCTGTGTTGCTTCACATTTTCACGGACTATTTAACATAGCAGAGGACAGCACATCATTGTGTTCAACACAAACGTGGGGAAAAAACTCTTCTGCAGGTTCAGCACACTTAGAAAATCTGAAATCTATAAGGTACTAGTTGTATTTGCAGCCTTGTCTGTGGTCACATCCAGCCACACGGAAATTCAAAACAGTGACAGCACAACGCAAAATTTGCATGGTCTAAGTCTATTTTAGTACAGACTTTATAACCAAATTTAAAGCTTATTCATCCATTGTTTCTCTTTCTAACATTGGAAATAATTTCACACAATCACAAAAGATGGAAAATTAAATTTAAAAAAATAATAAAAATAGAAATGGTACATGGATATAATGCCTTTAGAGAGCAGTACTGTATAACTACTCACAGGCACTCTTGGCTAATAAAATGATGTGTCTGACAGGTCACTGATATTGGAGAGTAAACATGGCATTTTATTGAAAGATGATACAAAAGAAAAGTATTGATACAGTAGGGCAAAATTAGTAAGTACATGATAAAAATTGGTAAAAATATACACTTCCAGACTTCTGCAGTCAATAAAATTGCTGTTGATTCATCACCTGCTCTAAGATAGGTGAACTGATTTCAGTAATTCTTTATTGGAACATACTTGTGCTTTGTCAGGCTATTTATAGGAAAGACATGAGTTTCTGCAATTACACTTTGTCATCTGAGTAAGACTAGTGAATTTGAACCCTACTCTTTTTCCATATAACTTGAGAAGCATGCAACAATATAAGTTCTTTTCCTGATTACACCAATCATTCAATCTTTAAGGAAAAAATATAATCTGTTATGATACAAAGATAATTTCAAGGAAAATATGATATTATTTTACTCGATGTCTGGTTTTATCTGAGGAGGAAAGACATAATGAAAAACCTCACAACCACTTCATAATTTCATAGTAAAAAAGCACCACTGAATCAAAAAACATGTTAAAGGTTACAAGGAAACGCATTTCATGAATTAACTTTTACCTACATTTGAAAAATAACAAATTTTCACCTGTTTTCCTTTAAGCACTGCGATTTGTTCTTTTAAGAAATCACAGAATATTCTGAGCTGGAAGGTTCCCACAGGGATCACTGAGTCCAGCTCTTAAGTGAATGGCCCACAAAAGTTCTGACTCCACAACTTGGTGGCATTAGCACCATGCTTTAACCAGCTGAGTTTATCCCAGTGGCAGAAGACAGCAGTGGCTTTGAGTATTTCAGTGTCTCTCCTAAAAGAAAAATGGGCAAAATTCTGCTTTTATATCAGTGTTCACATATTACACATGTACCAACTGAGCATTTATGCCATTATCAGTTTAACACTGCAATCATACCTTGGTGTTAATAATTCAACCGAATGTCATATACAATTTCCTGGTACAAATGAGCCCTGATTATAACCGTTCACATTTAGGTTCCCATCTGCTACTTGGGATTTCTGTTCTGTTCATCACATTTTTCCTCAGGTACAGTGCTGCATTGTAGCAGCAGATCTATAATCATCTCCCTTCACAGCAGGCAGTGGGAACACCTCATGATTTTACTCGTCTCAGTAATCATTTAGTCATATACATTAATAGTGAATGTATGTGCCTACTTACTGTCTTGTAAAAATTTAAAGGAATGAACAGTAAATTAGATAAAATTGCATCTTTAATAAAAATAAAACAATAATAACAAAAACAATATTCTAAAGGGAAAGCAAAGAGGTTTTTTGAGAGCATAAAGCTGTCACGACAGGTGACTCATGTTGGGCTGCATTAGTCATATCATGGCACATTATATAACCAGAGGCAATTGACACAACATAAACTGACACATCACAACACAGCTTGTCAGCAGTGAGATGTATAAAGCTAGGCTTTTTAAAGAAAATACAGGGAAGAAATTTTGTGGGTTTTCTAAACACCACTCAGGAGGACAAAAACACGGTGTGAAGCATTCTGTCGTGAGTTACATTTCTGCAAGAACACATTCTGCCACCCTTAGTATTTTGCAGGATTTGAATTGAGTAGACTTATTGATCTTAATGGAATTAAGTCAGCCGAAATCCCAAATAGCTTAATGCTTTTGTTCACCAACAAAACTAGTTCGGCAGAGGGAGGCGCAGGCCCGGCCGCGGGCTCTGGGCCAGCGGCCCTGAGGGGCGGGGATGGCGGCGGGGCTGGAGGGCAGCAATGGCGGGACAGGGGGGAATCCTGCCGGGAGAGCAGGGGATGCTGCCGGGGGAGAGGGGGATCCTGCCGGGAGAGCAGGGGATCCTGCCGGGAGAGAGGGAGATCCTGCCGGGGGAGAGGGGGATCCTGCCGGGAGAGCAGGGGATCCTGCCGGGATAGCGAGGGATCCTGCCGGGACAGCGGAGGATCCTGCCGGGGGAGAGGGGGATCCTGCCGGGCAGGACCCTCCCGGCGGCTGAGGAATCTCTCCTCACTCCAGTACAGAGGTGGCGGGAACAAACTCCGAGCGGGCAGCAGGGACAGCCCAGCCCGGGCCTGCGGGGCCGCTGCCGCCTCAGGTGCCGTCCCTGCCGGGCCGCCGGCGCTGCGAGGGGAGCGGAGGCTGCCCCGGCCCCCGGGGACACTGCGGGATGTGTCACCGCAGCCACAATGCAGCCGGAGCTGGGAGCTGTGGACAGGCTCTTTCCCAGGTGAATCAAACACCACATCCTGGCCAAACCCTGGGAGCTGTGGAAGCCCTGTTGCTGATGGGAATCACAGAATCGTTTGGGTTGGAAGGGATCTTATAAATCCTTTAGCTCTAACACCCCTGCCAGGGGCAGCAACACCTTCCGCTAGACCAGGAGCCCCATCCAACCTGGCTTTGAACACTTTCAAGGATGATGTGTCCACAGCTTCTCTGGGCAGCCTGCTTCAGTACCTCACCACACTCACAGCCAAGGATTTCTTCCAGATATCTAACCTAAATTTCCTCTCTTTCAGACTGAACACATTACTCCTTGTCCTGTTACTACAGTTGCTGATGAGGAGTCTTTCAGCTTCTCTGTAGGCCCCTTCACACACTGAAAGGTTGCTAAGAGGTCTCCATGCAACCTTCTCTTGGCCAGGATGAGCAACTGCAATTCTCTCAGCTTGTCCTCAGAGGTGAAGTTCTCTTAGTCCCCTTATCAACTTCATGATCCTCCTCTGGACTTGCTCTGACAATGCCATGTCTTTCTTATGCTGGGGATAGCAGAAATGTACACAGTTTTCACAGGTGGAATTGTTATTCACAAGAGAGTAACAGAGGGGGAGAATCACCTCCCACAACGTGGCCATGCTCCTTTTGAGTAACCCTGCCAGCCAGGAGCTGCTGATTTCCCTCTTCTATGAGCCACATATCAACATTTTCATATGGGGCTGCAATTCAGGAGGTACAGACTTCAAATGAATGTGGAAATGAGTCTGCATATCCACACAAACGTCTCTGATGGGCTCTTGGAGGGAATGGCCACATTTCAGCTGTGTCAGGGAATGACAGAGTCTCTCCTCAGAGCCTCTCTTACAGTTCACTGGGCTAATCTGGGTGCTTAATAAAAAATGTACTGTGACAGCTCCCAAATTCCTGCTCTTAGGATGATGAACTTGAAATAGTTTATCATTACTGCTATTTCTGGCATCATCTCTGAGCTTTATGGACACATAATTAGAAAGCAGACTGGTGGAGGCCAGATTGCAATCATACGTTCACACCCATGAATATACAAAGGAGGGATTTTTTTGTCTTTCATTAAAAATCTGTCTTCTTACATAGCCTCTTTAGAGGATTATAGTTAACTGCTGGAATACAATTAAATAGGAAGTAGTTTTGAAATGCAGCTGTTCAACTTACAAACCAGAGCACACATACCCCTTAGAGATTAAACACAAGTCCAGTTCCATTTTCCAAACGTGGAAAACCTCAACCCTACATATTAACACATCAAGTCACAAGGTACATCTGACATAAAAAGGGAAAATGTCAAGCTTAGGGAAGTTATTTAGTTGATCCTAACATGCCCAGAGCCCCAGTGCTCAGTCACTGGCTCTGCAGAAATGTGAAGGATCAGTGGCGGGACAGGGCAGGGAAGCAACACATGATACATGATTCTGAACCTCAGTGCATTTTCTCAGTTTCCCATACAGCAATCCACTTGCCTCTGGGTGAACACAAATGCTTAACCAAAATTCCAGTCTGGGTAAAGTTTGGAGAGAATCTGAAATGAGCCTGGAAGTTTGCAGATGACACTGTTGTTTCCAGTGAGAAGTTACAGTGCCACCATTTCAGAACACAGAGACCTCACTACAATCTGCCTGTCCAGGCAGAGGTTTATTCATTAATCATGGCAGGTCCTTCCTGGCAGAGGCAAGCATTTGGAAGCCAGGAAAAGCTTAAACCATGGGGTGCTACTTGGAACACAGGATGTCACTTTTAATATGATAAGCAGTGGCAGCCTCTAAGGTCGATAAGATGAACCTTCTGATTTACAGTGCTTGCCACAGGTCCACCTGTGGCTGGTTTTGAATGGCTCAGTTCCTCCCTACTTCCTTGGAACTTTATAAAATTGGTAGCACTTCTATAATGAAAATAACAAATAATTAATGTGAGAAGATACTCATGTGTCTTTGCAAATAACATGAGGTTCTTCTGGTTTTCCACTTATACTATATTCAATGTTAATTTTTAGAATTACATATTGTTACAAGCAAAATAAAAATCTTTTTTCACTAATCACATTAGTTTTCTTGTTTTCTTTTCACAGAATCATAGAATATTCTGAATTAGAAGGGACCCACAAGGACTATCAAGTCCAACTCTTAAGCAAATGGTCTTTTATAAAATATTTTTTCCAAATTAAGATAACAACACACTGTGTCTTGAAGAGTCTCCAATGCCCAACATACTGGGATTGCTGTTCTGTTCACTTTTGTCAAACTGAAATGAATTGCATGGTTAGAAACAGCCTTTCTGTAAATCTTCCCCTTAGAGCCTATTCATATTAAAGCCCATGCTGTTCAGAGGACTGTAGTACATTCATTTCTGTGTGTTCCTCCTCCCTTCATCAGGTACACAGCAAACATGGACACTGTAAATATGTGTATTTGATCATCAGTACAGCACTTGAGTGTGTAGTGTCCTTCCTATCCAATCATACTTCTAAATATGATTACTAAATTGAGCAAAAATAGCCTGAAACAAAACTATGTCACCCTTGCATAAGGCTTCATCATTATTTACAAGAGAAGCCCTCAAGAGAAAGAGCCTTTCTTTTATTTTTGGTTTTGGGAGGTTTTTTTTGCTTTTTGTTGTTTTGTTGTTGTTGTTGTTGTTATGTTTTTGTGGGTTTTTGTTGTTTGTTTTTGGTTTTTTTTAATTTTATTTTTGGTATTTGAAATAGTAATAGGGAAGAGGAAAAAAAGCTGTGGCAATGTGATCAGCCCATCCTAAGGGCAATGTCTTTTTACTCATCAGGCTATTTTTAGAACTGTCACTCGCTAAAAACACTGTCACCTAAAATTAATTTACAGAAGAGGCTTTGCATTATACAAATGGCCTGAAGCATTTATACTGTAACATCACAGCAACGAAAATGAAAGTGTGATTGTACAGTCTAATATTAGCTAATTTGTACCAGTTTCATAGACATTTTAGCATTTAGCATTCATTTGCTCTTTTGCTGAGGAGCTCCTCCTCCATTTAGTTCTTAAATAATGTGCCTGTTCTTGCTCAAAGGAGCAGCTGTACTGAAACACCATCCTCTTTTGTAGTCAGAAGGATACTAATTTCAAGATATCAACAAATCAAGAATTTCTACAATAAACAATGCTCAGACATGGGAACACTGGGCTTGTTCTTTAAGTTGTTGTTTGGGGCTTTTCTCCTACAACAGAAAGTTCAAACAGAAGAAGAAAAAGAAGTATTTTTCACCTTCACCTTTTCACATCACACTCACATGAACAAATATAGCAGACTTTATTTTCAAGTGCAGAGTTCTCTCCCCTGTCCCAGAATCATTTATTTTCCTGCATGAATCCTCTGGATACCTTTCTGCACATCCAAAATTCATTCAGATATGAAGGAATGAAACTGTATTAGCCACATGTAAGTCTCTGATATTAATAATTTTATAAATTGCATTCTCTAATCATAAAAGAAAATAAAACTTGAAATATTTGTTGTATCCACAGTTTTGTCCCTGTGTCTCAACATCCTGAGTGCTTGGACTGCATGATGCACATTTTGATTGCTGAAGGCCTTTGAGAGGCCATAAAACAAAAATAGAAAAGTCTGTAATGTATTTTAATTGGGAACAAAAAATATATTAGATAAATAAAAAGATTGATAGGGAAAAAAAGCTAATAGAAATGGAAATTACCTCCCCAAATCACAGTTTAAATTCACAGTGTGGTTTCCACTGCTTTCTCCAGGTAGCCATCTTACTAGGATGGAGGGTCTATGGATTTTCTTTGGGATGAAAGAGATTTGATATGTACTGTTGCTTCAGTTGGTGAGGACAGAATAATTAATGTAACCGTGTTTATTGTTTGCCAATTGATGTGTTGTTAGGTCTGGGAATCTAACCCTTGTAGAAAACAAAACTTGTGAACTACTGAGCTCATTGATAATTTGAAAGCATTGCACTTATCCTGATCTTTGTGCCGAAAAACTTAAGTCCTTATATTCTGGAGGCACTGTTTATGCAATATTTCACTTCCAAACTGAAATAATTCACTCTAGATACTGCTCTTAAAGCAGAAATTCTGTCATTTGTACCCAGTTCTGCATGTATTTGAAAGCACTTGGAATAAACTCAAGAGTTTTGTTGGGCCTTAATCTTATCCTGAAAATATTAGTGGCCAGTATATGAAATCCTAGCATTTCATCATGCTCTAAAACTTTTTTCATACAGTGACTGCATAAATTTACTTTAACACATATAATACTGCTTAGGCAAGAAGTAGGGCAGACAACTGAAATAGCAAAGTCTGGAGCATACTGAACTAGAAGTTGAAGGATCCCCACACTTTAAGCCCTTTGCAATTGTGACTTGGACCGTGGCAGAATTATCCTGAGGATAAGAAATAGTCATTTAATCAAAAGGCAGTAAATGCTTGATGGCAAAAGTTCAGTGTCCTACAGAAATATCCAAATGAGTGAACTTGGCTAAGCTGAAAGGTGGGCAGTTGGAGAGGAAGATTCCCTTGTTTGTATGACCCTAGGAACAAAGCTCTGCCACTTACAGTGCCCAGCGGAGCTCTTTGAGATCTAGCTTAGATAAGTCAGCATATTGACTTCATTAAATAAATTAAATTACATAAATTAAACCATAACAATGTCCCAAAATAGCACTTCTATGTCAGCCACATAAAGTATACTCCAGATTTTCTCCATGTGCTACAATACTTCAGACCTCAGAATAATGGCCTTTCAGCATGAGTACATTACAGAGACAGGCACAGGCAAAGGCTCTTGTCACCACCTTTTATGTAACCCAAAAAAGAACTACTTAACTCTTGTTTACAATGAAAATGCTTAATGAAAGAGCACAATTTACAATACACAAATGAAACAGGCTAGGATCAGTAAGAGATTAATAATGTTTTATAATAAATTCTTTATCTCCAGTGTTTAATACATCTATACTGGTCACGCATCCCCTTCACCTTTCAAACTCAATAGGACACATAAGGGTCAGCTCACTTCTGCTCCAGTATTTTCCATAGCATACATCAGTAATGCCTTGAGCCATGCTGCAAAAACCTGAAGAATAGATTTCTTAGGGATTTCTCTGGTCTGTTGCAATGAGGACTCTTCCCCTTTGTTTTAATGAAACCCATACATGTACTCACTGTGCAGGGAGATGGAAGCCTGGATTAGAAAAACTATCCCATGACTTCACAGGGAAGTTACAAAGCCTTCAACTTGTTCCAGAAGATATTTTTTCTTAGAGCAAACTAAATCAAAATGTGAGGCTCTCCAAACTGTCAGGGCTTTTTTCGTCCTAGACTTGTATATCTGGGTCATATAGTCATGTAACATCCTTGGCTGTGATCACAGCTATTGATTGCAGTGCTGAAAGCGACAGAATAAATGCTATATAATAACAAAAGTGCATGAAACAGCAAGAAGGGTAGACCAGGTCAGTCTTTAATTGGTAAGCACATGCTTGCTGAGAGCAACAGCAAGAACACTGTCCTATAAAATGAAGACTTTAATGACAAAGAAGTTAACATCTAAAAAAAGTGATCTCCTGAATGGAAAGAATTTATAAATAATAATACAAGTATTAATAAATGTTAATATTATATGTTATGTTAGTATTATAATTTAAAATATTTTTCTCTTGCATGCACAACTAAGAAAGTTGGTCTAAACTATTTTCTAAAATAGATTATTTAAACAGTATTAAATCCTTGGGCATCAGGTACTGCTGGACTGCATTTGATTTTTTAATTTTGTTTTTCAGAAAGGAAAAAAATTCGTAATTGTTCCATCACAAAACAGATGTTTGACCAGTATTAGTGATGGAAGAAATGGTCCTGTTTCCAGTTCTCATGTGTTTTTTACTGGCCTTTCTCCCAGAGGTCCCTAGATGCTATGGTGCTTTCCAAATTGATCTTTGTCTTCTATAGAGTTGAGATTTAATTTATTGATTGCTCTGAAAATGAGGGCCAAGGATCAAAAATAGTGTTTTGGGCTAAATAAGATCAAATCATTTGGGGTAATGGCTTTACAGGTTCAGTGGCCTGTGTCACAAAGGCAGTTTTGTGCTAGGCTTACTTGACAGCTGGTGAGCAACTTCCATGTGTTGGATGATAACAACAGGGCTGAAAATAACTAATTTACAGATTACAGTCATCTGTGATTTTGAGTAAAAGCCAAAGTCTACTGGTAATCAGGAAATATTTGGGGTTACCATTTATACAAGCACTTTCACTTCAGCTGTAATATACCACACACGTGTCACCAACACTCAAACAAAATAACTTTGCCATTAACAAAGTCTTTTAGTTATGTATAATATAATGAAATATAGAACTCACTACGTGTAATGTAATATTGATTTCTTCAGAGCTTTATTATCTAAAATATAATTTCTGTCAAAATTTTAGTATCGAGGGTTGTACAGAATGGACTATACCCAGAACTATTGTGGTTCAGGGGCATATATTTATTATACAATAAAAATAATCACAAGTAAAAATTGAAGTGTGACTTTAAAATGTAAGGTCAACAAATGTAATTCATTAAAGCCTGTAACCTAACTAGCAATTCTTACATAAAAGTAGTAGGAAATGAAAGACAAACAGCAGCTCAGGCACCTGTTAAAATTGGTTCGTTCAGGACAGTGCTGTCATGTTTCTATTAATTATGCTGCATAAACACAAGCAGCACTGATTAGAGACAATCTGCTGAACACGCTATAACAATGGCACAATGGCATCTAAATGCTTTATTTTGTCTTTATTACCTCAGGGTAATGAATTGTAATGTAAAGAGCTGATGAGTAATTAAACTCATCAACTGTGGATTCAGAGATATTTTTAGTGTCATATGATGGAAAATCCTCTCAAGAGTAGCGAGGATATAGTTTCACAGCATATATTTTATTCCTTAACAGGTCCCATGAGGAAGCACTTCATACTGTTCCTAAATGATGAAATTAGGAACGAGCACTGTACTGGTCTTCATTTTTTATTTCTTCCCTGCAAAAGTTCAAGAACATGAGAGAACTTCTTGGTTACCTGAAGCCATTTCTGCTCACTGAGTGCCAGCTGGGATACAGCAGGTCTTTTGCCCACAAAAAACACATACATGTCTTCAGATTATGTTATTAAAATAACCAAGGTCTATCCTAAATTCTTTTCGTTGCTCCAAATATTCCTTCTAATTTTCGCTTTAAATTCATCCAAGACTAGGGTATACATTTTTGTTTCCATATCAGCCTTTAATGAAACAGCAAATTTCCGTCCTTGTTCTGAACTTCTCAAAGCAATCAGACGGTGCAATCACAGGTCCTTGGGGCTTCCAATCTGCTGAAACTTGAAACTCTTTTAGATTTCACTTAAATTAAATGCTTTGTGGACCCCAGATGGACTTTTCACTACATACTCCACTCCTACCTACCCAACACCACTCCAAGTAAAATCTTTTTAGTGCTTTTTATCAAAATTAAATTTTAACCACAGTTACATTTTATTCATCTCAGATGGAAATACCTGTTCTTAGGCATTCTTGGATTTTTTATAATTTTTTTTAAGCTAAAGAAAGTTAAAGAGGGCAACTCAGCAAGCAATTAATATGCTTCAGTCCTTTTCCTAATGAGGAAGTTGGAGCTTTCAAAGAAAAATCCTTGTGATTAGTTTCCAAAAGCTTGTCTATACACCATCTGCTGTATTTTGTCCAAGTTCTACCAAGAGAATTTCTTAGAGCATCCAGATCTGATATTCTAGTCTTCTGTTTTACTGACATTGTTCCACATTTGGGCATTACAGATACAGTTTGGTTAAGTGCCCTGAAACAAGTATTTATTACAAACTATAAACACAGGAAATGGAAACAGGACACTGTGAGCAGACGATAGGAAATTGTGCAAGGTAGACTGACACCAGGGGCTACAAAATGAGCTACAGCTACTGCAAACAGTGATTTATCCTAATGGCAAACAAAAATCAACAATAACCTGCCTCTTTTGGCACCCTCACAGCATGCAGCAATGATAATAAAAAAAATAACATAGAGACCCCTTCCTATTTTCTTAAGCAGGAATGTCAATGTATGTTTGTTTCTATATCCTGACCCTCCTACTGAATGGGCATTGAGCCAGTTACAGCTTCACAAGTGAGCCAGGCTTATCCCTGCTGAGCAGCACTGGCAGACAGAAACACAAACAGAAACAGAAACAGAAGAGAGCTGCCACTCAGCCCTGCCCTGCGAGCTCAGCACCCCTCACTTGTGCACACACCTGAGAGTCACTGGACAGGATGTGAAGCAGGCTGAGCTCTTCTGAGTGACAAGCACAGAGCTCAGAGAGGAGACTGAAGGGGAAAAACCCTCAGTTATATGGGAGCTGGCAGTTCTTTTCACTGCTTCTTGAACCTGATCATTCTATACTTCAGCTTATTTATCCAGCCTGATGCTGCCTTCATATTGCTTTGGGGACTTTCTCTTCTCTCAGTTTTACTCAGCCAAACGTCTGCCAGAAGAGCTAACAGTGAGAGCTGATGCTCTTTGCTTTCTATACCTGAAATGAATGATTAATTATTTCAGACATTACCTACCTCAGGCTTGGAAGTACTCTCAAAGTTCCAAATGGCCTACTAAGCCTTCACTTCTTTCATATTATGTCTGTGTTCCAGATTGTGTCTCAGAGCAAAAATATGATGGCTTGGTGATTCAGCAGTTTCATTCCAATCCTTGAACTTTGCAATCTCCACTGTACTATGCAATTTTGGTCTATTTCTCACTATTTTGTCACCATACAGGGAAAAACAACTTCTTGAGGAGCAGGTGACATTCCACATTAGAGGCTAACACTAACAAAAAGGACATCTTCCCAACACAAAGAATTCTGCATTAGTGCTAAACAACTTCCAAACTACAGTCATGTACATCCGTCTCCTAATATAGAATGAACCTTCCTGTATTTTTGTTACACCTTTGTCATTACTTCTGCATTAATCTCTCATAGATGTTCTAGATATTGTGCTGTTCCTAACAATATTCCATTTATACATTTATCTTGCTTTTTTTTGTTTGTTCATTTTTTGGGCTTTTGTTTGTTTGTTTGTTTGTTTGTTTGTGGGTTGTTTGGGGTTTCTTGTGAGTTTATATTGGGATGTTTTGTTTAGATTTTTTTGGGTGGAGGTGTCTTATTCCAGCTCTTTTTGGAGCTGAATAATGAAATAAAACATTGATCTCTCCACAGAAAATCATTAGAAATTTTCTATTGCTGGTTGATCCTGGCCAGTGCATTCAGTCTGTGTTTTGAAATCACCTTAACTGGGAACGGGACCAAAATTTCATAGTATAGCTGAGTTCTTAACACCATTTAAAATCAATGCATGATTATTCATTCCTGAGACATTTTTGTGATGTTCTATTTAGAGAACTCTCACCAGTGAGATGGTGTTTCCATCTGTAATGGCCTCACCATGACAGAAGACTAAAACTGACCTTCTGACAGTGGGTCTTCCCTGATCAAAGCACATTTTCCAGTCAGAAAACACATATTTTTCGGTTCTTCGAGCAGACAGGGCTTGACATCACGTCTTTGCATGAAACTGAAAGAATAACATGCTTTGTTACACTGTGGTATTGAGACATTATTAAGACTTAAAAACAAAAGTATATTTTAGTGCATTTATATGCATTGACTATATTGTGATTTTTCAGAAGGGAAATGTGCTAAAAAAAGCACATGGGTCACTGCATACAGTAGATGAAGCATGAGAATGGGAGCTGTGTTCCTCTGCATTCTAGTCCTAGCTTTGACAATCATCATCTTGCTTCAGGCAAATCACTTGGAACTCTTTGGTTGCAGCCTCCTATCTACAAAATAATTAAAAATATTTTACTGTGTAAAGCTTTCACCATAAATTAAAGGCTAAGGGAAACTATTATGTCTGAATTAAAAGGAACTGAAAACAATTTTTAACTGCAGATTCTGAGCCAAACTCAGTCCAGTGGTAACCAAATGTAATCCAGATGAAAAACACCAGGATTTCGTTAAAAGCCTCACAAAACCTTTTTTTTGACTGCATAGATTGACAGAGCAACACGAGGCCCCAGATGCTCAGCTAATTAAGCAGGTTTATAGGGAAATAAGATTATAAATTGATGTGCTGGGTAATAGACTTACAGCTGAAATTAACATCCATGTGTGTGTGTGAGATAAGAGTTTAGCATTTCTGACATTTCATCACAATAACTGTGCCTTCCCATTCTGCCACCGGCTTTTTCCCTTCTCTGCAATTTCCCCAGTTTCTCACATATTCACAGACTTCTAAATGCCCCCTTTCAAAAGGCACTGCTATGCATTCATGACTCATGGAAAAGCAGAAGAATATTGAGTGGTCAGCTGGTCACACAGGACACTCACTGCATCTCAGTCAGACAAGGAAGTAAAGAGCACACAAGCATGAAAGCACTTGCAGACTGCAAAAGTCTGGGCTTATATATCCACAGTGCCACTGATTTTTGCTCCATTTTATTTTAGAGAGCTTTCTTCATTCCAGCCAGCATAAGATCTATTTACCTACTTTGGTTTTTAAAAGGTCACCTTTTCCCAGGGATAGAAATCTGAAGTTCCATGTTATTGTAAAAGCTTTAAAATGGGAGAGTGGCACTGTGCTTCTGCTAGAGTTTTACCACTACCTATTTTTCAGTTAAAAATACCCGGACAAAAAAAATCTAGGAATTCATGTGTAAATTGTATTTTTAAATATAAATTACATTTATAAATAAAGGTTAGTAAGTAAAGGGTAATAAAATCAAGAGGAAGCACAACACGGACTAGATTTCCCTAAAGAATTGTAATACCTGCAATTCAGGCTTTATCTCTTCTGACACAGCTTAAGTTGAAAAAAAAAATCTGCGCAAGCTATTACATAAATCTAAGAAATAACTGCATGGTAAAAATCCCTAACTGCAACCCACAACTATCTAAAACACTATGAAAAACATATGTTTGACATAAAAATAACTGGCATTATGTTACCATGCAATGAAATCTCAGTATAAGTCATAGTTAATTATACATTCAGGGAAGAAAGTGAATAATTTAACCCACATCTCAGAAAAACTCAAAAGAGCGAAGCAAGAAACATCCATCAATCCATTGTATCCCTACAGCATATTTCTACACAACCCTAAAAGAAATAAGCAACAAAAAGTCTTATTCTTTACTAATTGAAGGATACATCAAAACTCTAATTAAAAATGTTCTGAACCGAAATGATTACTCAAAGGTGAGATGGTGTGCCCCAAGAATACTTTAAGCCCCAGCAAAGTTTCCACAGTAAGCTTGGGGTTGAGTTTTGGGAGCAGGGTGGTGCAGAAGCAGGAAGCTGCCATGTAAATTGTCCAGCCATGGTTTGTACTTTAAGCAGGGGAAGCAGACACTGCCCTGAGCCATGCTGTCCTTTCTGTTCACTTAGATTTCTTAAGCATCTCTTTGATCACTGAGATTCTAAGCATCTTAGTAAGCTTTTTTTTTTTTAAAGAGGGCAATTCAGATATGCATTTGTGTATGAATACCATAACTCTCAAGCCATTGAAATGACTCTCCTTCGAGACACAAGGCAGTATTTTTGTTCATCTATCCACCCTCTGATTAGAGACCCCTTGTTAATGGAGTCTACACATCTGTGATCCTTTTGGTCAATGGGGAAATGTGATCCTGTCAATGGCTTTTTAGCTACTCCTACAAAGAATTTGGTTTTCTATTTTATATAGTTTTATTAGCAAGCTTTAAATTATTTATGTGATTATAAGTTAGAAGATTTAATGGTTCTTTTGTTTGTATATAGCATTGTGGTTAATTGTTTTTTGTGGCCCTGAGAAGATGAGGAAAGTTGTTTTATTATCTACATTCATGATAATTTGATCAACTCATGTATAGGAAAGATAGGCTTTACTTTCAACTCCTGTGGAATGTCGGGGATATTCAATATGAATTTGCCCTCAACTAAATCCCAAATTATTGTTTCCAGATTCTGGAAACCAGAAGACATAGCCCAGTTCAGAGGAAACTGTAGCTCTTTGCTGCACAGGAGATCCAATTTAACATTCCTGACGGTTTCCCCTGGCATAAAAATCTACTATTTGCTTAATGTGATTATAGGATTATGGTATTGTATTTTGTATCTGAGAATTTACTTGGGTTTACAGCTTTTAATCTATGACCTAATTGAGCAGATGTAATTTCCTCTTCCCCAAATTTCACTCATACTGTCTGCACCACTCATTCTCATTAGTAACACGTTCTAAAATCAGTACTTGTGCTGATCTTACCTATGTAGAAAGGTTTATTTCCTGATCTTTTGTAGCCTCCAGGAATGAATGGAATACAAATCACATACTACAGGGTCAAATTGTGCTAATAACGACAGGGATTCCGAAGAACACAAGAGAGAGACCCTGTACCAGGTGTTAACATGTTGAGATAAAATAATGATATGGGATGATGAACAGCCAAATAGTTTGGTTGTCCCTTTAATGTAAAAAATGTTGCAAAACACCTTTTCCTTTCCTTCTTCCTTTTTTCTAACACCAGATATCATCCATTATTATTGTCTCATACCTTTATCCAGTCTAGCTATAATTAATGAATCATCATCTGACATGATATCTAAACAAGATAACTCCCAATTCCTTTTGCTCATTTGAAATGTTTTAGCTTAAGCAATTCAGATTAAAAAGAAGTTTAAAAAAAAGTTATCCAATGAACAAGCAGGGTGAAAAGAGGGCCATCAAAGTGGAAAAAAAACAAGAATGCTATTAGGAAAACTCCCCAAAAAATGAAGATGTGCAGTGAAAAGACACAGTCTAGTTCAGGGAAAAAATACAGAACAGTGCATGTAGATCAGTAGCTTCCAGGGTTTGTGTGCACCTCTATTCCTTTTGGTGGGTCCTTTTTACATTTCTTTTCATAATTTTTTTCATAATCACTTTGGAAAGGGAACAAATTAAAACATGGATAAGGTTTTGCAAACCAGAATTATTTTTGCAACTCTTCCAAAGATAGAAGCAGATTTTGAGATGCCACATAGTCATAAGATCTGCTCACCCTTAATGCAAATACCAAGACCGTAGTCGCTGTTCCATCTTCTGAAAATGTAGCAATTATTTTTGGTCATTCTGCAATGCCAGCCCAGACAACTTTTAATACATCTGAAGAGGTGCATATATACACACTGGCTTGAAAGATTTGATCAAAGCTCACTGGAATTAGTCAGAGATTTCCATTTGTTTCAATAGGCTTTGAATGAGGGCAGCATCATTGGGGTTTTGAATATTATTTCAATGCTGGATGGATTTTCCTCAGCACCTTACATAAAGGGGCACTACCTACTGCAGGAAGCCAGATTAAGTGGAGATAAATATGTAGGTTTTAAAAGACTTGCCCTCAAAGTGTGGCTTGCTTCATCTTTACTGAGCTTGAATTATCCTATAAATAGAGAAAAGATGAAGGATAACATATTGGGCAGCATATAAGCAACTGTAAAGAAAAATGGAACAGCAATAGTGGAAAAGGGAGCATACTAATAAAAACAGTAACATGTAGTATACAAATCCCTCCTTGAATAAGTTTCTTACTCAGCTACTCAATTTCAGATGGTGGAGCAGCCCTGTGAGCCTGAGAGTTCCTGGTGTTGATACACACAGGCACAGAGCTGTGCATTGCACTGTGCAGGCACATTTGCAGTGCAGCCCCAGCACTGGTTTGTCACACACAACAGCGAGCAAGCAGCAATTCTGCTGCCTTGCAGAAATTCTCATCATAAACCCTATTAATCAAAATACTTTGTAATAATTCTTGAGTTGAACATTCTTCCACAATCTATCAGTCATAGATGTGAAATCAATTTATGCTTCCAAATGCTGACCATCATCATACAACATAGCTTCTCAAAGATTAATAGGATACTCATGTTTGACAAGAATTTACTTAATGAATTTATGGATTAAAAGTAAGCATCTTGACATTCCCATAAATCTGCATTTTAGTGATTAAAATGCTTAGAAGTAAGGGTATCATAAAAACAGGATAGATATTTAGGGAAAGATTTTTAAATGGCAACATTTAGAGATAGGGCAAATACATTTAGCATTCACTTTTCCATTCCATCAAATGATGATGAGAATACATAACTGACTGTGCTAATGCACTTTAAGATCTGTCACCAAAAGACACCATTAGAGTTTTTCACTTGAAATGGAGGACTTGCTTACAGAAACATCTTTCTTCATTTGTCTCTGTTATGTGCACCTCTCAAACCAGCATCTCAGTCTCCTCTTGGGCATTGTGGTAGTGAAACATTGGCATTCTTGCACAGCCATGGAGTCCTGGGGTGATCTGGTTTTAGATTTACCATGACATTTGTAGACTGCCTACAGAAGCCAACAGGAAGTTTGCTTACAAACTCCCTGCACTGCTTTCAGGTCTTCTCTTACACAACATCACGTTCCTCCTGCAAACGTGTAAGTGGTGCCTGTATTTGCCATCCCAAGTATGCATGACTCAGGGGAGAGAAACAGGATCATTCAGATTTCAGTCACACATTAGGGAAAATCAGACTTGAGGACAGTTGAAATACAGTAGGGAATGCTGTGAAGAAACAATCTGAACAGTGTAGCATAGAGAGATTTTTCTATAAGAAAAAACTAAGAATGAGGAAAGTATTTATAAAGCTTGAAATGGTTGAATAATTTGGGACATCAGTATGGAGGAGACAATGGTGCTGTACTTTGGAAAAAGAAGCTGATTTTTCTCATTCTTCCCTACCAAGTCCTGTTGTGGCAGCCCAATGTGAGTGCAAACACAAAACACACAATGGCCATAGAAATGATTAAATGGAATGCAGAGGTTGAGGGGACATGGTTACAGCTCTGTATACTTCATGATCCCTCTTTCAGGTTCCACTACGCTTTTCTTACAAAGTCCCATGTTCTTCTAAAGGTGACTGCTGTTATGGGTAATGCTGACATTCAAGGTCTAAAAGATTCTCCATCTCCTCTCTGCTCATCTGAAGACTCACAGGAATCAATTCCTCTAAGTTCATCACTGAATAACTTCTTTATTAATATAATTTTCATTTAAATTATTTCATTGTTTTTCTTCCACCTATTCATGTACAGCTCTAAAATTCTAATTTAAAAAACGTCTGAGGCTGGTACGTTTTTTTCCTGCTACCTACTTATAATTATTCTTTTTATTTTCCCTTTGCAGAAGGAAAAGTGAATAAAGTACATGCCACTGTGCCATTGGGAATTATGACAAATCTAGGCTATCTGTAGCACAAGAGATTTTCTTGTCACTTCACTATTATAACTATATGCAATGAAGAAAATCAAGCTTTTCGGTGTTTTGCAAGAAAATTATAATGATAGCACCCTGCATTTCAGTTCAAACTACTGTTCTGCATTTTATTCCATTGACTTGCAGAAGAAAATAGAACTCTATGCTGAAGACTCTTTGTACCATCTTTCTGAGTTTAAATGATGCTCTTTTTAGAATTATAGGGAACAGTTCCAGGAGGGGAAAACTATAATGGGAAAATGTTGTGCACTGCATCCTCCAAAAAGAGTAATTTTTGAAGAACTCTGCTGGTGGATATCATAAAACAGGATGATACATTAATAATTTCAACTGGAACAGAGCTATGAGAATAAAGGCATGACTATACTGCTCTTTTTCACTTAAGCAAGTTTAATTGTCATTTAGATTCCTTGGATCAAAAAGATGTAATTAAGCTGCCTTTCCTCTCCCCTCTGTTAATATACATGCTGTGGAGAAAATGAGGAGCATAGATAGTAACACCAGAGCATTAGCACTTGTGAAAAATGTTATACTGACAGAGTAGAAGCAAAATGATCTACAGTGCTGAGAACAGGCATGGTCCACAATATAACCTGAGACATGACATTCTGTATTTGGCACATTCCAATTCAGGATGTTTCAACATTTTATTTACACTTTCAGTCCAAGTTGTTCTTAAGTTCACGAGATGAAAATGGCATCTTTTCCTAATGGAGTCAGAGGCAAAGTCATATGTCAGTTGCCCAGCAGGATTTACACTCTGTTAACGATGATGGAATCTCCTTTTTCCCTCCTGAAGATTTGTTCTCACCATTATATTCAGTTTTATCATGATCAGATTTCTCATTTCATCACTGAAGGATAACTGAAGTAATATGTATTTACTGTAAATTTTGTTTCATCTTCTGTCTGGCATTTTAACACTCTTAATTTTATTATTATTCTATTTTTTAAAGTCTTTCTTCAGTTTAACTTTTTTCTACCTCTTCAGTATAATTTAAAACAGGGTGCTTAAATTTAATGGATAAGCACATAAGAGAAAAATAGGCCTTAATAACTCATTAAATATATTTTTACAGTTGAAAAATTCTCAAGGAAAGCAGAAGCTACAAATCAAGTTACTTAACATATTGAATGTCAGCCATAATAGTAGATTTAAAAGGAAGTATTAATCATATAAAATTTTGAGGGTTTTTCATTAGTTTGTGTTTAGTTGTTTCATTTGCTGCAAGTGTGTTTGATGAGAAACATGACTAGATCAAACCACCTGCAACCCAGAGCACCCGGTTTCTATCTCATGCTCTGGTTATGACCTTGAGGACATCACACAATTTTTCCATTCCCCTCTTTCTACATTCTCTCTCTTGTTGTGATGGATTAGCAGCTGCCTTGAAATAATATATTAATGCTTCATGTCGATCTGCTACAGGGAAGATGAATGGTCTGAATAAATTCAGTGAGGTTCTGTCTGGAGAAGCAGACAGGAAGAAAATGCCTGTTTCAAGACAGGCATCTTCATACACAGTACTCTTAAGGAACACACTGAGAGCTCTCATTTATAGTCAGCCTACAAAACTCCTTTTGTATAAAGACCCTCAAGAAAGAAGATTTCCAAAGACCTGAAGCACAGCTTCAAAGTTGGCTACTCTCCAGCAAAGAGAAGCAGTAGCTCTTTCTGGGAATAAGATTCACATATAGAATCCTAATGAGACCATTAAAAAACCTTCACCTGCCAAAGCCATCATCTGTGCATGGTGAGATTTATGGTTAGGTTTATGGTTATTAAGCTTGTAGGCCTGCTAGCAAAAAGACTTTTTTCCAAGTCTTTTTTCCTCACTGACCACTTTGCTTCCAGTGTTAAAAGAAATATTACTTTGATGAAGAAAGGCCCTTGCCATACATTCTACCAACACCAGCAATTAAAGTGCTCTAGCAGTCTAGTCAAGAGAGGATAAAGAGATGTACTTTTATGGACAAAGGATTCTCCAGATTTAAAATTTGGCTATTGAATTGTTTTGGTAGATTGCCTGAAAACATCAGAGCTTTGTCATAAACAAATCTGAAAAAAACCCAATATAGTCTATATTTTTAAGTGAAGAGGAGAGTGCGGGTGCAGAACGAATTTAGGGGCTATCAGCCAGCTATTGACACTTCAGTTGCTGTGAAAATACTGCAATTTATCAAACAAACTACTCACTAGCAACTGGAAGAAAAGAAGAAAAGGAAACAAAGTACCTCTGTGTGGGTGTAAAAGCCCACTCAGAAAATTGCTAGCTCTGGCTCCTGATCAGAAAGAAAAGGCTTTGTCTGGAGTGTCACATGAGCCTCCTGTGCTGTTTGATACTGGATTGAGTGCTATTGGTTGTTTTCATTAGCACCTTACCTGGTTTTGTGTGGCAAGCATGTTGCAGCTTACTGAATTCAGAATACATGGGCAGCTGGAAAAATGGGGTGGAAAAGGAAGCATTTCTTTCCTCTTATCAACAGGACCTAAAAGCGATGACCACAGATGCTAAAGTCAGTTTGTATTTGAAAGGAAGCTTGACAGATGTGTGGATTCTGAGCCTTGGTCTAACAGTAGTGAAACAGTGACATTGCACCCTGGTAATGGGAAAAAAATTATAATTCCTTGTGCACAGGAATAAGTAAGAAAACCTCTATACCATGTTATCCATCTCAGCTTTGAACCATGATAATGAAATCTTGTGGAGCAAGTACATCTTTTCCTCCACTGCTTTTTGAAAGCAGCCTTTCACAAAGATGACCCCACCTCATTCTAAGGCAATGATATAGAGGACAGATTGCACCAATATGCTTGTTTGCTAAATTCATTGTAGTTATATATCAAAATTAAAATAAAATTAACAGTGTAGCTAACAGTATAATTTTATTTCTGTACAGAATTTCATTCACGTTTTCTTTTACTTAACCAAAGTCCTACAGGGTGAGGAAGAGAGTCTTACCAGCACCACTACTGCCCACCAAGATTCCGTGGTGTGGTATCCACATCATAACTCAAGACAGGCCTAAGAGTCACTCAGCCATTAGCATTTTGTCCAGCACTGTGCAAGGTCACATTCATTAAACTGTACCTTTGTTTTCTGAGCCTGTTTCCAAAGCAAGAGCTCGTTGTTGTGGATGTGTTAAGGATGACCATGAAAAATAATGTTATTGTAATTGTGCCTCTTCTGATATACACTAGCTACCTCGTCTTCATAAAAATAAACTAAAAACCAATATTTTAAAAGATTTTTTAAAATATTTAAAGCTTCCCTTTTAATATTACAAGCCTTCAAGTAAACCTAGAACTAAAAATAATTCGCAGAATTTTTTGCATTAGAAAACAAAACCATCAGAAGAAAAAGAACAAGAATGAGAACTTTTAAGTGTGTTTGAGGATAGACAGGCCAAAATCAACCAGCTCAATTGCAATATGAAACCAGTATGTTGGTGGTTAGATGGAAGAAGTATGTTACTTTTGGTACATAGCTGCCAAAATTCTGGTTTTTTCAGTTTGTATCAACTCCACATGAAAAACAGAAGACATAAGTCTTTACTGTACTTAAACACGAATGAATGAATTATAAGTGTACAAAATACTGGTAAGTATATAAAAAAAAGACATTCATAATTCTGACCTAAAGTGAAGCCTACCCTCTGCCCACACACAAAAGCTTCAGAGCTGTTAAATTTTATTTCTCCAAAGTAAAACTAAACCCTCGTTTCACATGCTCAGAGTGCAGCATTTTTATTTAGTTACCAGTTGAAGAATCTGCTATGCTAAAATTAAATTAAAGGAACAGTTTTATTAACTATGATGGGGTGTTTATAGTGTGAATCTAGGGTAGAACAGTATCTTTCCCTCTGAGAGGCAAATAAAACAGAATGGAGCATTTGAAATGACTCAGTTAGCTACACTGCTGCAATATCTGCATTTGTCCACATCTAGCATCACCCACTGTCTGTGCTTGGCCTCAATGTCATTTCTTCACAAATTATGTTAATTTGCACCTTAACTACTTTTTATGGCTTTGTGTCTCCACAGCAGAGCAAATCCATCCTATCTGCTCCAGCTTCTGTTCCCTTTCTCATTTCATCTCTGAACTTTTCTTTCCATATCCTGTGTTCATCTTTTGCTATCACAAAAGCTTCTTCCATCCTTTTTTAACTTTTCTTGGATTTGAAACAATCTGCTTCTGTTCTCTGTACCTTACAAAACCTTACCTAACTTTTACAGATTGGCATACTGTATCTGGTTTTATGCAGATTTTTAAGATCTTTATAGCAGAGAAAGTATGATTTTCAATGCATGCTGAAGTCCTCTGTATGTGTATAACTGTGACTCCTAATGTGTAATTACAGCTACAGTTCATGTAGAATCCACATTTCCTCCTGGTCATGTTTCATATCTTTTATCATTCTGTTTATTTTCAAGATTTTCCTCTAACTGGATATTAGTGCAAAGATTTGATTATAAAAACAGAAAATATGGAAGTTTGCTACTGTTATTCTCTGTGCCAAGCAGCTGTTGCAGTACTTGGTTCTAACCATTTAATCCTTCAGGCACTCAGGTTTTGAAATCCCTGATATACCAGCCATGACAAAACTATCTTAAGAGCACTATTTATGTATACCCTGTTCTTCATACAAACCTTGTGATCAACTTTCTGCACAAACCAAAAAAAAACCCAATCACACTGTAACGTGTTCTATAAAATCCTGTCCCTTTTTCAGCATATTATGTTCTTGCAAGTCCTCCAATATTTTTGCAAGATTGAAACAGACATCTTTTCAATGCAATTTTCTTCTATATGCTTCACAACTTCTGCAGTCCCAAATGCAAAGAAATCTTTTTCCATCCATTCTACAAAGACCCTTCTTCTGTAAATTCTGGTGGATACAACTCTTGTCATAAATATTTTCATTCTGCTTATAGGGTAATTTCTACAGGAATCTAACCTACTAGCAACACAAAGAAATTTGCAGCAATTTAACTGTATATTCAGGCCACAAGTATAATAACTCAGTCTACAGGAGGAGCCCATGCATTCCATGTGTGCACCCACCTACCCCTATACCCCTCACTTGGCAGTCTGGAAAATCCTGTGTAAATCAATATTTTGACTGTCAAATGTTTCTTCATCATAAGTACTATACACAGAGCTCCTGTCAAAATCCTTAAAAATTATTTACTATTACCAAAGCTTTTTCATGTATGATCAAGTAAATTTCAGTCATTCAAGAACTGCAATTACAATCTGCAGAAGGATGCTTGAATGAACATAGTCTGAAACTGTACATTAACAATTTAGGAGAAGATAATGATGAGGATAACAATATAATGAAAACCTAGAATAAAAGATAAATAAATAAATAAATGAAGCTTAAGACGTTGGATGACAAAGTATTTGAAGTTGAGAAAGATGATCAGAGTTAACAAGGCTGTATTTCAACTTCTTTGAACCTGGGAAAACTTTAAAATAAATCATTAAGTAAACACAGGGATAAAGAATAAAGTAAACTATGAGCTGGGGATCTTGCCAGAAATCCCTTGTATTTAAGCATGAGCTCAACAAATTACCTGGAAACACAACTGGAGCATGTTCTAAGTACAGAGCCTTAAGACAGTTTGCATTTATTCCTTCCAAAACAGGACAGCAGACTATCTTGGAAGCTGAAAAAGTGTTTCAACAAGCACAGTTATTATTACACCTCTGCCAACACCATCACTAAAAAACTACTGTCTTCCAAAGAAAAATAATGAGCAAGTCGAATCAAGAAATATAGGTCTTGAGCCAAGTCTTACAAAAGTAAAGTTACCAGTCTCACTGACACCAACAACTTCAGTTTTGATCCACTAACTTCAATAAAAAGTAACACAAAACATTTATTAATTCTGTATTAGTGCAGCTATGAAGCCATGTACTTGTTTATTACCATTTAATACGTGCTTTGAGACTGTTGTAAATTTTTAATAAATATTTTTGCAAAAATGAGGAAAAAATATAAATTATCACAGTACAGAAAAGCATAATTAAGTAAGAAAAAGAACTTGGATTTTACATGTATATTATTCCATGTAGTAATACACTTCAAGTATTTTAATTTCTATACCAATATGAAAGATGTAATACTTGTGAGCAGTTTTGCAGTGATAAGAAGTTACTCTGAAGCAGCCAAAGAGCCAAAGGAAATCACATATAGACACATATAGATGGCATATATTAGCTCAATGGCTTTTGAATAATTCAAAGAAAGAAGACTGAAAGCTTAATATACTGGTTTGCTTTTAAAATGATGGCAATAATTTAGAGCTTCAAACACGCCTACAAAGCACTGCACTGTGAGCCTCATAGCAGTAATATTATCATTGAGACCATCTGGGGGATATAATACATTTCCCAAAAAAGCCAAGAGGAAAAGGTCAGTATCAATACTGACCCTAGAGAAATTCAGTAAGGTGTCCATTTGTGAGAGAAAATTCCACTATCCACTACGGTTTGTCAAGAGCTGTGACAGATTCTCAGTCTTTTCAGTGGATAAACTTATGCAGAGTTTTCCTCTAATATAACATGGTTCCAGCTGAAATGCAAGTGTCGTGGTTTAATCTCCAGCCAGTAACCAAGAACCATACAGCGAGATGGGGAGAAGAAGCTTCATTTCCAGGTCACACAATACTCTGAGTTGGAAGGGACCCATAAGGATCATGAAGTCCAACTCTTTGGTGAATGGCCCATGCAGGGACTGAACCCACCATGTTGGTGTTATTTGCATCATGCTCTGACCAACTGAGCTGTTTTCATCAGTGAGTTGAGATAAGAACAGTTTCATAATTGAAATACTGAAAAACAGAATAATAATTGTAGAGAAAAGGGAGGTTACAAAAAGAGAGGTAATGACAAAGCCAAAGGGGGACAGGCAACAAAAAAGTGATGCACAATGCCACTGCTCGTGGCCAGCTGGCCAGTGCCCAGCCAGTCCCTGAGCTGTGATCAGCCCCTCCTGGCCAACTCCTCCCAGTTTCTGTACTGGACTCAACCTTCTGTGGATGGAAATCCCTTTGGCCAGTTTGGGTCACCTGTCCCAGCCATGCTCCCTGCCAGCCTCATTCACCTCCTCACTGGCAGGGAATGGGACACTGAAAAGTCCTGGACTTAACAACAACCAAAACATCAGCGTGGTGTCAATGTGGTATTCTCATAATGCATCCAAAACACAGCTCTGTACTGCACTTTTACTGTACATAGTTTCTCCTATATTCAATACTATGGGTATTATTTAGTTTTGGTATAACCTTTATTCAGTGTCTCCTAACATAATTAAGAAATTTAATGTCATGTAACACATATATTTCTCATTACAGGCAGATGGTATTATGCATAATCTGTAAAATGTCCTTGAAAAATTTGCATGATTACATATAAACTTGAAAGAATAATGTATAATGGCACTAATGTTGTAGCACCTGTGTCTTCTACAAAACTGCTTTCTGTTGAAGTAAAAAGAGAACCAAATATATCAGTACAGTCTTCCTCCTCAGTTTTCTACCACAAAATCTGTAACACTGTCTTAGCTATCACAACAGGAGGATAGGAGTTGAAAAAGTGCAAAACTTGCTGGGCTAGACCGTGTAAGGCTTTGGGGCATGCATTGCCTGACTTGCACATAAAAGCAAACAAGAAGCTGATGCCATGTTTCAATACCAATATAAAATCTATAAAAGTTGCTGCTTATGAAAGCCAGTATTTCAAAATCCTTATTGTAACAGATGATTTTCTGTAGGCTCGTTTTGTAAGGGGAGCAAACATAAGGTTTACTTTCACATACCTCTCCATGTTGACTCCTCCTCACAATTTGAAACAGTAGGAGTATGTGTCATTATCTGCTCAAAAAAATCACCCATGATCTGTACAAGTATAATAATACATTCTCATTCCATTGTCATCACAAGGCGATTGTAGGTGTGCATAGAGGTGCGTTGTATAGCAACAGTTGTTTCTCTATGCAGTGTTGGCATTTAGTGTAGGATGCTTTGAAGGGTAATCTCAAGAGCCAAGAGGAGGTTTTTCTGCTTCAGTTGAAGTGTTGAAATTTTATATTAAGTAGTATATTGGTATCAATACATGTAAGTTAAGCCATTCTATTTCCATGGTGGTCCTGTGAAGCTTCACTGCCTTCTTGATCTCTAAGAAACTCTTGCAGATGTGTTAGAGGCTTAAAACCTTAATGATTCTAAAGATCACCCTAAATGCTACATATTATTTCTTGTCACTTATTGCATGAGTGCAATAGTTTCAGGTTACACTGAAATGCCAGCCATTTTCCTTCATCAAATGCTTCTCTGGATATTAGCTTAACTCACCTTCTACCTAAGTAGGGAAAAATTTCTGCATTTGCTGAAGAGCAAAAGTGAAACCTGACTTTGTCTCTCATGAAAAACAAAGCTAAAACCTGAACGTTTCTCCTTGAACTGGTACAGTGTCAAATGAAGTTCTAAACCCTTCCTAAGAGGAAAAAGTTACTACCTGATTCCCTAGGACACCTTACAAGGGAAGCAGGACACACAACTTTGATACAATATTGTCTCCTGACAAAGACGTAGAACTGGAAGAAGCACAAAGAGCATAGTCCTTAAACCTATCTCTGGCTCCAAGCCATCACCAGAACCAGTTATGCATCTGTTGTTTGGGCATTCAGAAACCAATGAACGGGTCACCACAATGGTTGTGTGCTGTACAGTTTTCTAAGTATCTGTATATTTGTTATGTTTTATTTATGATGCTTCCATGGCACTAAAATATTTTGTCTGACCTGACTTTTCAGAAAAATGTTTGAAATATTTCACGAATGTGGTATGTAATATCACTTTTTAGTAGAAGACTTGTATTATAAATTAATGGCAAATCCATGTACCTTTTTGCATCACCACAAATTATGCAACAACCTGATTTTGTTGGATTCTTATTGCAGCCTCCAGTGATGTGATGGGAAATTTTGCTAAGCCAAGCTTGAACCTGTGTCCTGTATGTTTACAGAGGCAGTCTTCCACATCCAAAAAAGACTGAAAGGGATTGAGAATTAATCCTATCAATATGGTTCCTGTAGACTACCACACATTATCTCACCCCTGATGCAGTCAAGTCTATAGAATGCCACAAAGAGGGTGTATCCCCCTGTGCTCCACTTCAGGCTCCATAAAATCTCAAAGATTTCTGCATGGCGCTTCAGGATAGGCAAACTTGACTGACTCTGCTGTTGCTGAGCTCCCTTCTGTGCCTCCACAGAGCTGCTGCTGTGTCTGTGCAAGACACATCACATCCCCTTCAGCCCTGTCTTTGGTCCTGATGAGCATCTAGCAAGAGGCACTAACAAATCAATCTACACAATCTGGTTCTGCTTCCTTCCATTCTTTTTCTTCCTCACTCAACATCCCTCTTGCACAGCAAGAACTTTATCTACCTTCCAATTAAGCAACTTATATTTTACCACCACACTGCCATAAGCAAAGACTTTCTTTGAAAAATAAAACCTTTCATATAATAAATTGGAGCTGCTCTTTTTGTTTGGTTTGGTACATTTTCCAAAACATTCACGTACTACAGAAAATAGTCATAACATTCAAAAAAACACTGTAAATATTCAGCTGCTCTCCTAAGGGTACAAAACCACTAAAAAAAAAATTCACAGTTGTATAAATTATTCATCCATTCTGAAGTAAATACTGTAGAGCATATCAAGCTGAGTTGTGCTCAATAGCTGTAGGATTTACAGACACCAGTGAGAGAGCAGCTTGAAAACTTGCTCTAGGTACCTATAGCAACCATCAATAATACAAACGTCCCCAAACTGCCAACATTCCTGCAATTTTTTAAGTATATATGAAACTTGTTTTTTTATAAAAGGGGCTGGGGTACTGGGGGGAAAACCCTACAGCAGAGAAAAAAAAAAGAAGAAAAGAAGCTGAAAACAGTCTAAGGCAGATATATTCAGTGGCAAAAGCATACATATTCCTAGAACAGGAAGGCAAGTGGCAGATTATTAACATGGAGTGGTGACAGCATGATGCTATGTGACTCAAATTGCCTGTTATTGTTGAGAATGCAATTAATTTTGTAAAATGTTGTGCTAGTCTGACAGACAATTATCAGAAAAGTTTAAGAACTCGATCAAGTGCCAGAAATTGGCAACGAGTGGAATAGAAAGTGTTGAACTGCCTGATTTCAGATAGAAAGATTGGCAGGAGAAAAACAAAAACAAGAGAAAAATGAAAAAAAAAGAGATGTAGGATGTGACATGCCTTTTTGTGTGACATTTTCTGCAATGCATCTGCTTCTTAATTATTTTTTAGAAGAGAAGCCCATTCCCAAGGTTAAGTTTCAAACACATAAATAGGTGTCTTCTGACACATTTCACTTATTCTCTGTCATTCTCAGAAATGGATTGCACATTACTAGTTCTTCTGAAACTCAAACCTGTGGAAGGGGCTGACAGCTGGTCTGTGAGCCAGAGGAGTGAGCTGACAGAAGAAATTCATAAGATTTGTGTTTACCCACGAAAGGAAAAAGAAGACAAGGTCATTCACATAGGAACTCAGAGGGCAGAAATAAACACTGGACACCTGCAGTTAGAAAAACAAAACTATTATCTGTCTGTAGAATTCTTGTAGAAAGTCTGCCCAAAAATGGTGATAATGACTACTTTGAACCAAAGAACTTTGAACCAACGACTTTGTACCAATGAACACAATGAGCTGTGTTATTGTAACCAGTGAATGAAGTAGGCACTGTGTTGAAGAATGTATAAAAAGAGAATGCACAGCCATAATAAAGGTCATTTTACCTGTTGCCATGTGTTGCTCTGTGTTTCGTGTCTGTCCCAACAGCAACATAAAGCTTTGACTTTGCTCAGGAGTACCACTGAGTCCTTACTCCAAAAGAGAGTTTATTTTAAAAATATTTAGTTTTTCTGTCACTTTCTAAAAATAAAGCGATTAATCAGTCTCTCTGTAGGCCCTTTAACTATTAAACTGAGAGTTTATTCCCACATCTACCAGTCCAACCACCCTTTAGTACTTTGGACTAAACTTTCGATACTTCTCAACCATTCTCAGTAAGAAAGTTATTTAAATACAGAACTCCTTCTGATATTTAAAAAAAATCATTGTCAAAAATGACAGTTTGTTCCTTTCCATTTTAGCAAAAGAATAAAAGTTATATAGTATTTTGGTCTCTTCCAGTTAGTTTTCAAAAAAATTAAGTTTGCCTTTATCCTAAGATATCTTTAAAATGATGGTCTGACCTCAAGAGGTTTACTGTGTGCTAGTTGTGATCTGCTTCCCACTTGTCCCATGATTTTGGAATGCTAAAATTTATTAATAATATATTAATTTATTAAGAATTAACTCCTTAATCTGTACCATTTTACTGTATGACTCAGAGGGGAAATTCTGCAAACATTACAGTAACAAAGAGGATATTAAACTGTCATTGACTTGACATTTTCTTATTACTGATTGCTTAACATATTATATAAGTGTTCTTTCATTGTTGAGATCTCTTTCTTTAAAGTAGGGGTACTTCAGAAAGTTCAGTGATATTTCCTTCTGGTATTTTTGAGATATAGGAAAGTGAAAAAAACACCAAACTTTGCAGAAAGGTATTTCTGAATCCACTTTTTAGAGACAAGCTAAGTCTGATCAGAGACTAAAAAGAATTACTAAACGACAATTAATTATCCACCAATTCTTCCTGTAAATTAAGCTCTACTGCAACCATTTACCTTCCTTTTTTAAAACTTAATACCAAACCCAAGAAATGACACTTAAACCAAATAAATTATCCACTGAATTGTAAACTGGTTTCTAAAATATTTTGAAAGAAAACTTGTTTTCACTAGAAATAACTGTTAAACAAAACTGTTGCAGGTCCTGGCTTGACAAAGTCTGCTCTGTAAAGCTCTCTTCCAGCACAGCTGCAGTCAGGAGGGACTAAAGCCTTCAGGAAGTGTTTTCTTTGTAAAATGCTCCGTCCACACTCTGTGTAGCACTTTTAGCACTGAATTCTTTCAGATACAGGCTGACTCAAATTTACCCAGAGTTTTAGACCTCCTGAAAGCCTTTCTCTGTTAGAACATGCAGATCCAGAGTGGTAAAAATTTCCTTCAGCTATACAGAGATGGGGGAAAGGGTAAGTACAAGCAAAACTCAGACAAGACACATTTCACACAAACAATAAACCCCCAAGAAATTAACTTCTGTCTGCAGCTACTCGAGTTTAATCCTACAGTAATTTGTAGTAATTTGATGGAAAGAAATAAGGGTAGAATTTTAACCTTGAGTACAAAGAACCTGGAAACTGATAGAAGTCCTCAGACTTCCAAAAGCTAGATTTCAGCCATGCTGAATGGAAAAAGTTGTCTCAGAAAATATAACAGACCTCTCCCAACCTGTTTGGTTTGGATTATTTCCAGAAAAGAGTTACATAGCCATTTTCAGACATGGTAGCTAAAATTCAGCTAAAACACAGTAGATAAAAGAAAACGTGACTGAAATTTGAGGGCAAAGGCAGTCTTTTAACTTCTGATCAAAATTATTTCCTTTCTGGAATGCAGAGGAAAAAGAATGCCAGCGTTTTTGCCAGACTGACCAGATCCTTAACTCAGTCACACATTGAAAATGCATAACCAAGAATAACAGATAGGACCAAAGTCTCTGGATGATATTAAACAGATGACACTTAAACAAGGATAACAATCAGCACAAAAGAGTGTGTTGTATAATTGCTGCTTGCAGCATCAAAGCAGAACTGGGGTGATTAAAATAGAAACATAAAATAATAGAAAATAGAAACAAATATGGAAAAACTGCGGTTTTCAAAAAGCCAGGACCTTGAAGATCCATGAAATGTGCACTGAAGGCCCTCTGGATAAGAGTAGGAAGAGTGTCCTTCTAATGTCTCTGATGCTGCAGAGTACTGACAATTCTTTTTCTGAAGAATATAATCATGAAGTGTGTCACAGGGAATGCTGAAGTTTGAATTCTGACTTCTGTCACACAGACATAAATGTAGAGAAATTCCATTGACTATTGCTGTGAAAAGAAATGATCTACTAAAATTCTATCTAAAAATACTAACTCTGAAAAACCAGGAATGGATGATAGCAAATTGACATACATCAGCTGAGTATCTAGAACAAAGAGAGCTAAGAGCAAAAATAGGTAGAACACATACTTAAGAACAAAACAATCCTATTGAATAATATGAGATTGTCTTTTTTTCACTAAAAACCAGTTGATATGCTGAGAAAGTCAAGCCTGTTGCAATGATGGGCACGTCCAAAAACTGGAATAGACTCCCTGTTACATATTCAACTTTTGACAGAGTTGCTGTGCAGCCACAGTAAGCCTGATCTAAGGTGTTGACCCACAAGTTATGATCTGCCAGAAACAAAATTTGTTTCTATATTCCTACTTTTTGCATACATGCATCAATCTCAGAATGCATTTTTCTTAATCTGAGACAATAGACATTTTCCTTCTTTATATTGCACTTATCAGGAAGGTTCACATAGTACTAGCAAAGGGGTTTTTCACTTTTTTTTTTTCTGTACCTAGGTTCTATTAATGAATTTTCCATTAAATAAAAAAGTGTCAAGCCACTTTATAGACAAAGAGGTAGTGGTACAAAATGTTTACAAGTGACTACTCAGGTTTTATAATACAGCACACTTGGACAGTCATGATTAAGCAAAATTTCATGGGACACAGTTCCTTACCCACACATATCTGTTGGGCTAATTAATTATTCATAGGATTTTTTAATATTGGAAGTATTAGAAAATTCCAGTGCATAACCATGATCTAAACATAGCTCAGTGTTGACAGGCCACAGAAAATACAAAGAAGGAATGATAATCTACAGGCAAGAAAAGAATAGAACAGCACTACTGTACAAAGAATTATCCTTTCCTTGAGGAGAAAACTATTTAAAATGAAAAACAATGTTCATACTCTTCGACTTGCATGAAGAACATGGTGGCTTTATGGAATAACAGCAGAAGCAGCACGTTCACAGCAATAGCAGCACATGAATTAATATTTCCTCAAGTACATGACAAATTGCTCAATGGAAAATGTTGCTTTCCCCAGAATTAGAAACAATTAGAACCAGTTATTCAATTAAGAATATTCCAGTCCTCACCTTATGGAGTGTATACCCATTGCAAATCATTAACTTGTTCAATTCAGAAAACAGTTTTCCACTGCAACTCTAATAATCAGTGGCAGACACATTTAAAAAATATATGTATTTACTGTCCTACTGAGGCAAAACACACATACAGGAAATATGAAAAAGGAAAAAAATTAAAATACATACCATTTAACATTACATAGTGAAGGAACTGTAGTGCTGTACTAAGGATGGCATTATGGATGTACTTTTTGCTGTGTTGAACTAAAATTTGGGGGGAACAAGTATGTACTTCACAGGGTTTAAGGAATAGTTAAAGCAGACACTAGCTGCCTATTACAGAGTGTTGGACTGGAGCAAAGGCTCCTTTCTAACCTGAGAATGGGAAACCAGTGGAGTTCAAGGGCCTGGGCTGGGGGGTCCTCACAGTTCTTACTGCTCTCAGCAACACTGAAGGTCATTCACTAAACTGTAATTCAAATAAAATTAGGATCAAAGGGCTGACATCACAAACAGAAATACAAAAGTTTGAAAGAACTGTCTGAATTTGAGTTCACTTTTGCCCACTAGCCCAGCAGGAGCTGAATTTCTTTATGATGAAGCCCCTGAGCAATGATCTGAGAACTGAAAACATGAGGGATGGTCAACATTTCTCTATACTCACATGGCAGTGACAGGAAATCCCAAATGCAAGGGCAATAGAGACTGCAGCAGCCAAAGCAACAGGGGGACAGTGGAGATTGAGCAGAGTCAGGGGAGCTGTGTGAGCTGGACAGAGCACGAGCAGTGATGTGAATGCAGCCAGTGCAGGGTGGTTTGTGTGCACCTTTGTACAACCTCTGTGTGACTGTGCTGACCAGCTGAATCCTCCCATTACTGTCCTCTCCTCCTCATCTTCTGCTCTGCATGCACATGAGTATGTGTGCACACCTCATAAAAAAAAAAACCATCACAGACTAAAGGAATAACCCCAGATATTGCTATCTTTCCCTTGCATTGATTTTATTTCCAAAACTCTGTTAAACCTTTGATTTTTACAATCCAGCCTGAAAAAAATTATAACCATTAATCAAAAACTAAAATAGACAGAAAAAAATAAAGAAAAAATTAATTAAATGTTTAGACCAGATTGAGAAAAGTATCCTTTCAGGTCAGAGTGAGGTTCTTCTCTGCAGCTTCTTGGCATTAGTGGTTACTTTCTGCTATGCTGACATCCTTGTCATTATATGACGTATAACAACAAAAATATTGCTCCCTTTACAGCCATCTTTGAGGCTTGTGGTCTGATAGATGAATAGATTCCTTCAGCCTAGATCTCCTTAGTCTCTTCAACTTTTACTGAGAGATATGCTGTTCCTCTTAAAATTAGCCTGCTGTTTACTTAAATGAAGAACTGGATATCTGAAATGTTCTGGGCACATCAGAAAGATATTGCCTCCCAAGGTGGCACAAGCAGCAAATAACAATCTGCTGGCAAGCTGCTCCAAATACATTCCAGGCAGCTTGTCTCGTGAGGGAACTTTAACTTCATTGGAAAGCTCAATACCAAGGCTACAAAAAAATCCCTTTTATTCACAAAAACAGGATTCAATTTTAAAAGCCATTCTGAATTCAAAAAAGGAGACCAACTCATTGAAACTTCAAAAGTTTATCTCTATTCTTCCAGCATGAAATGAGTGAAATGTATAATTATATTCATGAAAACAGCCAGGCACAACAGTAAAGATGATGCTGATTTTCACTGTTAAGATACTGTTAACACTAATGACTACTAGGATTTTACACAATAACTGTCTTAATTATTTCATTTAGAAAATTTATTAATGAAAACAACAAAACACTGTCCAGGGAAGTGAATTAGTGTTGGTCCACTGAAATAGTAGTTACACAATGCATTTTATTCCTGCCAGCAGATTTAGAGTTAAGATCTCTCAAGCAAACAGAATCCAGAGGCACAATTGACTTTAAGTATGGGATTATGTTCAGTCCACTATTTCATTAACTTAATCCTGATCTCTAGAACTGGCTTCTTTCACCAAGTCATTCCAGACCACTGGGCTGCTGAGATATAGAAATCTTCTGGAAGTGGCAGTTATAGACAGAAAAGAACATTTTTCACTCAATGAAATTCATGGACCTCCTTAATTTATGCCTCTAACTGAACTGATTTGATTAAATGTTTTTTCCATTTTCTTTTAATTAGCCAGGGCAGCTTAACTTAATCATGTCTTATGTATGGATGCAGTACCAGGATGTTTCATGCAGGAACAAATATGAAATTAAAAAAAAAAAAAAAAGAAGTCTAAGGTTTTTTAATCTAAGTTACAAAGAAAGATGCACTGAAATGTAGTATTGATTTGCCTTCACTGATAAAAATGCAATGCCCAGTTTACCACGTGGCTGTTTGAAAGCTGTGGGGGTCAGTTCTGCATGAAAACCTCCACACCAAATTGTGTCTAACACTGCTGGGCGTTGCACTGAAGGGTAATGCAGTGCAGCCAGCAGCCTGGAGCTGTCATTGCTCTGGTGACAAGGACAGAGTCTGTACACGAACATGGCTCAGGGACAGAGAGGCAAAAGCGTTCCGTTACCCGCCTCCAGTACCTATTTGCATAAAGCTAAATAAACCTAGTACACATTTAGATATGGATGTGTTCTGAGCTCATCGATTCCACCAAGCTATTCTCTGGTGCAAACAAGAGCAAAATCTGGTCTGAACTGTGTATGCCTCATGTATTGCCACTGCTGCTGGAAAAGATAGGCTCTCCTCATGGGCAACTGGACTGCTGAAAGTTTTTGGCATAGCGTTTCCTCGTTAAAGCAGTTAAATCTGCTGACCTAATTTGTCTTTGATGGTTACATCACTTTGTGACAGCTGAGGACAAACCTCACATTCCAGTGCTACTGCTTCAAGCTGTTCAGAGCAAGCACGAGTCAGTAACAAGTGCCATGCAGCATCCTCGCAGTCAGAGCCCAGGGGGAAGGAGCTGAATACCTGCTTCCCAGCCAGAGCAAACAGAGCAAAATTCTGCAAGTTGCCAAAGAAATAGCGGTCAAAATTTAAACCTCCTATTTCTTTACAAAAAAAGAGATATGAGGGTATACTCTCCCTCTTGTGGCACATAGATACAGTATTTCTTTTCTACCAGCCATCACTGGTTTATTTCTTCCTAACTGGTGAGTCAAAGTTTGAAGCACAGCTTTCTGTTACTTGTTCCTCCATAGCTGCTACCTTTTTTTAATCTCTTTTGCTTGCTGGATACAGCAATTCTGCTTTACACTGTGGCAGTCATGCCACATTATATATCACAGAGCACAGCACTGCTTGTTTTGCCATGGCTATTGTAGACAGCCAGCTAATATGGTGAGAAATAATGTGCCCCAAAATAAACTGCATATGAAATTGCTAGGACAGGGGCTGTATGCTAGCACAGTCTTGAATTAAGCTTGCATACCACACTTGTAAATTAATGGGAAGAATAATCATAGCTGGCCATTAAAATGTACTGCTTTTAATGCAAGGGGCTCGCTTATGTTTGTTCTTAAACACTGGAGTTTTTTTCCCTTCAGTTTGTATTGAGAACTTGACTTTCCAGACTGTGAAGTTTAAAAAAGCTGACCTTGAAAACACAGTCACATTTATTTTTGAATGTTAGTTTAGCTTCACACCCTGGAAGTGGCTTCCTGCCTTCCAGATTTTGCTGAGCATTGTATGACCAGCCATGCCTGAACTCACTGCACAGCTCCCTTCAGGCCATGCTACAACCATCCAGAACCCATCCACTGCAGCTTGAAATACAAAAAGTGTTTTAGTAACCCATGCCACAATTCTAATCACCTCCACCCTTCTTCACCAAACAGTGACCTTCTCAGTTGCACCCCTGATCATTTTCAGAGGTGGCAGGCCAGCTCTCTGCAGCACATTTTTTCTGGGATCTTCCTCAGCATCAGCTGAAGGGCACTTTTACTCCCTCACAGGCTTCATGCAGTGCTCCCACAGATTTCACACCCAGGCAGGTACTTCCAAGGAAGGACCTTTTCCTAGCAGAAAGCTGAAGCAGTCTTGCTGAAGGTTTTGCATGTCCCACACAGAGCAAGAACAGCACAGCTCCCTTGCACCTGCTAAGCTGTGAGAATTCTCTCCATTGCAGCAATCTGGCAGGCTGACATTGAGGGTGAAGGGGTTGCTCTGCTGATACCAACTTGTAACAATTCTTTGAAAATTCCCTAACAGCAGTAGTATTACTATCTACACTGTAATTTTGATGGGCACTGCAAGAAGCAAACTATGGGAAAATGTACACAGTGTTCTGCAGGGAAATGTGGGATCACATCAATGTTGTTGGCACAGCTGGACATGAGCAGTAGGTACAACACTCAATTCAGGTATTAACATAACATCTCAAGCTTTCCCAGGCACTAAAGATGCTGGGCTAAAGGCACTCAGACACAGACAATTCCCAGAGATGGCTGCTCACACACAGAGCACTGTCCTAATTCTTGAGATTTCCAGGTAACTGCAAGCTCTGCACAGTTAAATTTTAGATAGCTGTGAAAGAATCTACAGCACATTACATTTAAGTTTATATTCTTTCACATGTGACCCAATTCAGCATGGCTTACTTGGAAAGTATTTCTCCATCATTCCAAGTCAGTGATTCACCACTCAAATGGACAATACCCTCACCTCACACCTCATGTTTCACATCTAGCATCACATTTAACCAGATTTACAACTTCACTGCCTTTAACAGAATTCCTCCTGAAATGTATGAATGCAGCAAAATCAGGATAGAGTAGTTTACCTGTTCATGACTGAGAGATGATCTGTTATAACTTATTAAATGAACACACTTAGCTTATCCCAATTACAACACAAAACAAGCTAATCCAAGCCCGAATTTGAGAATGAGAAGACAGAAAAATGCTGAAAAATTATTAACATTGGGGGTACTAGGCATTATGTACTGGTGCTTGGAGAGGATGTTATTAAAATAAACAGCAAGAAATTCCCCTCACCACCAAATTCTAAGGGAACAATTATTGCACCTTCAGTGAGAAGAAAGGAAATAACCATTAATGATTGTGTTTCTGTGCTATACTAAAACACATGTTGCTGCTTAAGGGACTTTTATTTTTTTTCACTGCACATAGTGCTGGAATACATATTGTGCAATAATACTGTTATGTCAGTGCTCTTGTAGAATCACAATTTCTTCTTGGACAGCTGCAGCATTTACACGGATTTATTAGATCCAAAAGTCCACATAATCACATCACCTGAATAAAAATTAGGCATCTGAAAGTTTTACATAACCACAGCATTTGCAGTCGGGCAGGACAGTGCAGAAGCTCATGCTGGAGTAGCCTTAAAAATCAGACTTCAGCAGTGCTGAAACTGCTGGTACTCTGAAGTTTAAACCAGAAAAGAACAGAAATTGAATCTTTGTGTAACACTATGGCCCCTTCCAAGGACACAAATGGTAGAAATCATGGCTCTCAGATTAATTTGTCTTTGGTTCATTATGACACACTCAGTCTTTGCTTGATCCTTACCCCAGGTAGGCTGGCATGAACTCATTTAACTCCATTTAATTAAACAGAGAATCACAAAATTATGCCAGCTGATATTTCAGGGCTGTGATCCTTTATTAAAAGGGCTCTACTAAATATCAATTTATTTTGCTTAATAAAATGGAATGCTGTGCTATCCAGCACATTTTTGCTTGTCAGAATAATACTTTCAAGTACACAGGGGATGTAATTCTCCATATAAAGACAGACCAAGAACAGTGAGATTCACAGCAGGTGTGAGAGCTCAGTTCCACAGCACTGACAGCAAAACACTGCAAAATCTCAGTGTGGCAAACTGCACCAAACTGTGCAAACAGGCACAGAGCCAAGCTTGTATCCTTCAGAGATCTCAGGATAATATACAGAAATATGAGAACAGCATGTTCTCACTCGTCCTAACAGCCCAGCACAGACTCACTATGACTGGACATTAACAACTACCACAGCAAAGGCAGGCAGTTTGTTTAGCCATTTTACAGCTCCCATATAAACTATGACTCTACTGCAGACAGCCCAGGAAAAGAGTTATTGGACCTGGTAGACAACAATAAATAACAATCAGTGGGTACCATCAGCCATTATATGATTTAATACTGGGCTGAAGGTGCTTTCAAAACCAAAAGTATTTATAGATAGCTGGCAAAAACACTGGCAACAAACAGCTGTAGAACAAAAATATGTTAGCATTTTCTGAACAGGATGGCCTTTTTCAAAAGCAAATGTGCTGTTGTTTTGAAAGACAGGTGTCTGCTAGGGAAGGCAGGAGCCTCCCTTGGAATGGAGAATGTAAGCCCCTTCCCTCCAAATTATTATAACTTTGAAATTAAGGGGCTCTCAGGCAAAAAGATATGAGAATAGGAATAACAGTTTTTTACTGTTTTATGGAGGAACCATCCTCCTCCAAAGCCCTGAGAGAGCAAGTGAGAGCAGCTGGCCCCAGTCCTGTCTTTTCCCCAAAATCTTGTGGTATCTCTGTCCCTTGGAGAGAAAATGCAACCACATGCCCTCCTTTCCCCTGGGCTTAGCCACTTCTTCATTTTCTTAAGTACCCAGAAGTGCCCAGTAGTTAGTGTGTCTTAGCAACTTATGGGAAAAATTCTATAGGTAAGAAGGAACAAAAGAAAAGAAACCCCCAACAACTTCAAAGCAGCTAGAATAAATACTGGAGCTGGTGTTTATAAAATCTAAATATAGTTGACACAAATGAAAAAACTCTGCTTTCAGTTACAGTGTAGAGCCTCTGTAGAGAGCAGAATTTGTCCCCAAGGGAACATACTGTGCCTAAGGAAAGGGCCTTAGAACCAGACATAAGCTCACTGGGCCCAGTTCTGTGAGTGTAAGCTATACCAACTTAACTGTGCTTCTGCAGCATAAAAAACCATGGCACTTCTTAAAAATAATCAGGTCAAAGGAAAAGGATATTTTAAAACTGAGTATCAACTTTGTCAGGAAAATCAAGGGGACAAACCATCAAAGACTGCTTAAAGATTCAATAAGTAAATATTGGCATTTTTGGTGGCATATTGCCTCAGCTGCAGTCACACTCCTGAGACATTCCCAAGGGAGAAACTGCAAGGTGTTTGTAAGGAATAAATGAAAAATTTCATCCCATAAATTACAATCAGATTTCTGCCAGACTGTGCAGTAAACAGCAATCATCTCCAAAAAGCCACTAGAGCACATACAGAAAGATGTAAAAGAGGAAGCAGGAGTGGCAAGAGAGGAGTTCAAGTTAAGGTGACAAACAATTCACATGCATATCCTGTAAAACTGGAAAGTCAAAGACTTCACATCTTCTGGCTCCATCTATGTTTTGTGGTTCCTTCACTGCTACAGCTGGCCCATACTTTGGTCCAAATTCAATAGTTCTCCACAAGTTTATTCTGTACTTTTCTCTTATGCATTCTTCAATACTGCACACCTTTTTCTTTATTCTCAAGTCATTCTTCAGCACTGCTCTTAGCTCTTTTCAATTACTGAAATCTTTGTTCATCAATTTTAAATGAGCTCAGGGAGCTCATATAAATAATTCTAAAATCAATCTTTCTGTTGTAAATTAGTATTGCAAGCATTCATTCATTCTTCCACTCATTCTACTACGTCACTAATCTTCTACCCAAGAATTTCCTGAATATTTTCCACTTTTGGTCTAAATTAAGAAGTTGACCTCTGACACTCTTCAAAATCCTATTTTTACCACCTTAGACATGAACATGACCAGAAACACATAGAAATTATCTCACCTTAACTTTTACTGAATTGGCAAAAATTCTCATTCACTTTTAGAGTAACTTAGGAATAACAATTCAACACTAACTCTCTATGGTGTTACAGTCTACAGCTGTGAGCCTCAAAACATTCCTCTGAATTTAAAAGGTTTTGCTGAATCACCAGAGTTCCTTTCAAAACACCTTTGATGTTCAAACCTGGAGGAAAATTTTAAAGTTTAATTTTTCCACGACTGCCTTCACTGGCTGACACAGCATGTGCTACAGCCACCTTGAATCTTTATAATCACCTGGGTGTAGTGCTGGAGTAGACTGGGAGAAGCCATGAATGTCCCCCCTCACATGGATGCCAAGCAGTTCTCCAAATGGTATTTTCGAATATCAGGGCAAATTTTCATTTTAAATAGCCCATAGTGCTATTGAGAGCATTGGAAGCTGCCCAGACATGAGCTCCCAGTGTCCTGAAAAGCCATAATTAGTGTGATTGCTGCAGGAAAGGATGACAGACATAAGCTTGCCAGTTAGTGGTCATTCAAACACAAAGATCTAAAGGAGAACCACTGCTTCACCAACTGCTTGGAACAGGCCAGCACTGGAATGCTAACAAGCTCTGGCTTAGTTTGGGAAAAACTGCTCACCAAATGGAATGAAAAGGTGCAGAAAATAGGAAGAAGACTCTGCAATTTACCCAGCAACATCCAGCCCCACGTGAACTAGTCCTCAGCATTAAGTTTTTGATTAAGGAAATGACTGATAGAACTCAACAGTTTTTGTAATAATAACATAAAGTATGTATAATTAATGAAGTCCAGCTCTTATACCTTATAAAATAATAACATTTCTTACTGTAAATGCAGAGAGTGCCATATTTAAGCCAACTGCCAAATATGACACAGTTCAATTTCAGAAAACATATTTCTTTCTGTTTAACCTGTACTGCCAAGCCCAGACTCACCAATAATTTAAGACAGGTACCTCCACAAAACAAACTTATTAAAGTAGTTCTTAAGCAACCAAGACCAATCAAGAGCCACTGTGCTCTAGCAGTACATTGAATTGTTACCCTCTCTAACTTGCACACATTTCAGAGCAGAGGTGACTCTGTGGCTGACCACAGTCAATTGCTCTTTTGTCACTCATGCATTTTCTTTCCCAATGCTACTTAAGCAGTACTTTGCAGCAAGTTCACACCAGTTTCTGAATTTCTTGCTTTTGGGTTCACTCTTCCTTCTGCTGCCAGCCTCACCCCACAGATAGTCACTGGTATTTCCTACTCTACAGGTGTACAAAAATAAAGCCCATTGATTCCTTTTGCATGTTATACTCTTTCTTTGATAAAAAGATGCCACGTTAAAAAGACAAACTGCAGTCCACATTTCCAAATATCTATGCATTAATGTTAATGCATAGATATTTTTTTTAAATCAAAAGTCTTCTAAAGTATTCTCTATGATGCTTGGAAATACACAAATATAACAATATTTTTAAAATATTATATATTTTACATGCACAAATTAATTGAAAATACAGCATAAAGTACTGCAGCACTACTTCCATTAAATGAAAATAATTTTTCAGAAAGGCAAAGAAAAAGCCACAGTTCTGAGAAGCTACTGACCAACTATAAACTATCTGTTATTATCAACTGGTCATTACTCTAATAATTACAGGAATAAATAAATACTTCAGCTACTAAGTCAGAACAGTATTAACAAACTAGTGCTTGATTATTAGAAGACACTTTTCCAGTATGAAAATTAGAGAACAGAAATTTTCTTGAATCCATCCAGAATTTTTTTCAGTATCTATTCTTATCTAACAGTCTTTAATCACAGGTTCCATTTACACCATTAGCGTTTTCTGTAACTAAGTTTTAGCCTGAAATATATACATTGCCTGGGAGCCTGTATTAATAGGAAACTCAATGTCTAAGCCATAAAATGCAATCTCTAATTTTAACTAATGTGATGGCAAATGCCAACTCACGAGGACCAGGTGCCTCTCCCGTGGTGTCCATGGGGACATCAAGCCCAGGGAAACCACATTGCAGCACATTCCCATCGGTAACAGCCATGCCAGTGGTTCTTTCACCCAGAGCTCTGCTGAAGTGGATCAGCCCTTGCTGCCCAGGAGAATCAGCACCACCATCTGTGCCCATGAACTCATCCACGGTGAGTTCTGCAAAGTGGCATCAGCAGAAGCAAAAAAAAGAATTACCTCAACCAGAGGACTGCACTCAGTGCTTTATTTATTACTGTTTGTCTCTACATTTGAGGATGTTTTAAGCTGTTTAATAGAAAATGGTGTTAACAGCTATTATTCATATTGGCTTTCTGTTTAGAAACAGCAATTCTTTTCTTTTGCAAGTTATTTCAACATGTAAATTCTTATAACTAGATAAACTTCAGTACAAAATGCTATTGTTGGGAATATAATTTTCTATTTTGCAGCACTGGGTGAAGCAATTCAGTAAATTTAGAAACCATCCATAATAATAATGAACTACACATTATAGCCATCTTGCATCATCAGTTCCCAAGCAGAACACATTAGTGAGTGATCACACTAATCAGAATATACTACAGCTTGATAATGTTTTTCATAATTAAAATTATTTTGTCAGTCATTTTAGGCCAAGTATTTAAAACACAAAATTACAAATATTTCAACAACAAAAATCCCAAAACCTTGTGGGATTTTTTTCCTCGCTTCTCATAAATGTAATTTTTCTTATGTATTTGTATTTCTTTGGAGTCGTCTCAAGAATGGCACTATAGCATGAGAACCAGAAACAAAACTTACTAAAACAAAAGTAGAAAGAAGCTTTCTAGCTAGAAAAAAAATAGCAAGATACTGAATTCATTTTTATATCACAATCATTTTCCAAGTCCAATTTCAGCTATTCATTTTAGATAGCATTTCACAATTGCTCTTGAATCTATTTATATTCTTTGACTACAGATTTTGCTATGCAGTCAAGTAAAAGACACCTGAAAAAAGATTAGTAATGATATTCTCACTGGTTTAAAGTAAAAGAAACTAAATATACCCAATGTAATTTGTTCTCTGCTAAAATTACTCTTCCATGGTTAGTTACTGTGTTTTCTTATTAGGTCACATATATTTAAGAACAGTGATATCCCACTAATTCATGTTACTGACATCAGAATTTTGCCTCTCCCTGGTCAAGGCCGAGTATCAGAATAAACCCTAACATACAGGAATGTCTCTCCCATGATCACCTCTTAGCTACCAAGGGCAACTCAGTTAAAAATTCACGATGGCACAGATGGAAATAGAAGCATCCCTCAAGAAACAGGGGTGATTGTAACCAATAATCATTTTGGAATAGGAAGAGAAAGTTCTAGCTAAAGGAGAAGGGAAGCTGACACATCTGGATCATGATTCACAGACACCTTACATTCCTTCTTGGCTCCTTCTGAGTGATAGCATAGGGTTAAAATGTTTCTAAAATCATGGGAACTGCATACAATAGATTCAGGGGGTGGAAAGGAAGATTGGGTCTGGTAGGCCTGGGAAGGAATATTGAGCTTTGTTTATTTCTAGATCATGTGAAGCTACACCTGCATAATCATCATGTGATAAATGATATGATTGTTAAATGTAACAGTTGTTTGGTAATTGAATATGATTACTGTTTAATTGTAATAAGAATCATGAGAAATGATGTAATCGTAACAAGAATCATGAGAAAGAATATTTGGGGGGGCCTAATGAAAATTACAAGAATACATGTTTGGATAAGATCAATATATATAGTATACAATAGAACAATATGGGTTTAATAATTAATACATAGTTATATAACGAAAAGTGTATAAAAACATGTTCATCTCGGATCCATGTGGGAGTCAGATTTGAGTCTGCACCCCTGATTCCCAGAGCTCTTCAATAAAGCACCTGCATATAATCATTCTGAGATTATGTGTTTTCAATGCTATCATGAGGAAAATACCTGGCAATTATGTACTCAAGTCCTTTTAGGACAAATCACATTGTTGCCTCACATTCCTGGAGGAGTTGGCTGTTACATGACAAACAAAACCCTTTATTCTTTAAAGTCACATGTAAGAGGAGGTTGCCTGCTCTCACAGCATTGCCTCTTCTACAAGTCCAGAGTCTCTGCAGAAGAAAGCAGCAAGAAGATGAGTGGATTTGGGAGCAACAGGCACAGCATGTTCTGCAGGTCCTCGGGAGCTCCTGTCTGCAGGACTCCCCTGTACCCACAGAGGAACCCTGCAAAAATGCCCCTTAGACTCAGAGAATCACAAAATGGGCTGGGTTGGAAGGGACCCTAAAGCTCATCTCATTCCAACACCCCTGCCATGGCCAGGCACACCTTCCACTAGACCAGGCTGCCCAAGGCCATCCAACCTGGCCATGGACACTTCCAGGGATGGGGCAGCCACAGATGCTCAGGACAGCTTTTCCAGTGCCTCACCAGCTCATGACACAGCTGCTGTGCTGGCTGCAAGGAGCACCAGACCCTTGGCAAAAATGCATGGCTTTATCACTCGTGGCTATTCTGGGCCCATTAAATTTAAAATTAGCTCCATGGCCTCATCAATGAGTGTACATAATACTCACCATTCTCTATGTAATAACAAGAGAGAGAGATTACGAATGGAGCCTCCTGGATACTATCTAAATCACTATTTTTTCATAATCTGGCAAACAATATCATTTAATATTTTATGTTGATGATGGCCAGTCCACCAGGAGGTTCTCAGTGAATTGCAATACACTGAAATGTTGCATTGAAATACTTAAGTCTCGAAATGAAGATCAGATCACTTACTTATAGGAAATAAAGCTCTAGAAACAAACTCTGCTTTTATAAAATAAATTGAAAAATTCATCATGAATTTAACAAGACCAAAAGGAGCTAGAAAGTAAGATAAGGAGCTGTGGAGTCTTAACTACAGCATTAAAAAGAAGCACTTTCTTCATTTAATACAATACTGTCTTTGTATATGCTGAAAACATAAAATATTACTGATTATATAAATCTGAAACAGAAGTATCCCGTAGGTGGCTTGGAACAAGTAAATGCTGTATTTATACCAGCAGAGTATTCTGCAAGTAATATTAGTCAGCCATTGAGCAGGTTCCCTGCACTCCAGTACACTGAATACATGCATAATTAGGGCTTGTTTGCGTGACATCTGGTGGGGAAATAATATCACATCTGATATGAAAGATACAAAAATATTTTCATAAAACAAAAAATCGCAGTGGAACAGGACCGCGATGTTCCTTTTCATAGCAAGCAGCCTCACATCAGTAAAATTCAATCATCCTACAACATCAACTGTATCAGCTCTCCAGAACAGAAAATAAATCAGTATGCAATTAGGTGCAATTTCCCAGGATTGGCAAAACTCAATTTCCTTCAGCTCCTTGTGTTCACAGAAAAGATGGAACTCAGGTAATGTCAAATGCACACAGATGACTGCTGTTGAGTAAATCCATTTGTCATTCAAAGATCTGACCAAGCAGCCCAAAACTTTCATTGCTTAGAGGCATTTCATACATGCATAGTACTAATAAATCTGCCCATGAGCTGTGCTCTACACATTATTCTGCAGAATAATGTCTGTAGAGCAAAGTCTGTTCCCTTCTGTGTGTCATTGGATTAGAACTGGGGTAAGAAACCTTGTCTGCAACATTCTCAACAACAGTAAGAAAACAAAAAGTGAATCCAAATGAAAATGAAAATTAATCTAAAGGGGGAGGGTTTGAAGAGAGTTGCACTGGACTCTAAAAATAAATCTCTATTCTTTGCGTATATTAAATCAAAAGAATGTTTAGTGATCACACAAATACCCCTCCCTGTATTCAAGGCAGGGGCTGTTCCAGGTCCTGAGCAAATTTGTTCAGAACTGGCTCAAATACCAGAGCACTGTGCCATGTCCTGCTCCAGCTGTGTCACATTAACATACCCATTATAACTTCTGCATTACTGACCACCTCTTTCTCCCACATGCAAAGGTTACTTTAATATAACCCAAAATTCAAGTCAGTGGCAGGAACAGAAATGAGGCCAAACTCCAAAACAAGAATCCCACACATCTCTGGTTCTGATTTTTCAGGATCAGCTTCTGCAAAATACTGCAGATTTTCATGTGTTCCTATGCAGAATGTGATGCCCTGCTTGGTGCCTGTGCATATACAATATAATTTATGCAGATTTCTCTTTTTTTAGTATGGAAAGCCTGTACGAAGTGGGGATGACAACACCATTTTGAACATTTCTGTCCTAAGTATTTATCTGGGCAATAACATCTAGTAAAAAGAAAGATCATGATCCACCTCAAGTGGTTTCAGGCAAGACCACTATCTGTAAATCCAGCAGAAAAAGAGCGATGTCTGAACTTTCAGAAAGAAAAAGTACAGCTGCTCCATAATGTGAAACACTGCAGGTAATTTCAGAAGCAAAGTAATTCCTGTCGAGTTCTCCTTAATCCTGGGATTTAGAAGCATTTTTCCCAAGTGTGTGAAACTCATTAGCAATGTGAAAAACTACAGTTGCTGCTACTTGCTGTATCAGTTTAAGAAATCATCCTGCAGCATTTCTCCTTGTCCAGTGTGTGAGCAGACAGCTCGCAGAGCTGGAGCAAGGCAGCAGTGTGCTGCTCTTCTGAGCTGAACAGTTGCTTCTGCTGAGCTCCAAACTGCATCCCCGAGCAGCTTCTCCCATTCCCTGGAAGTGGGACTTCTGCTGCAGCCCTTCCTTCTCCTAGGGACTGTGTGCCACTGACATACAAACCACTACAGCCCTGCCTTCACTGCAGGCACTCACAGGATGTGAGCTACCTCGTTAAAAAAAACAGCTTCAAATGGGAAAACAGCTTTTAATCCTTTACAATGGAAATACCAGTCCTTAGAAAGAGGAAGGTTCGTGATACCACAGTTTGAAGGCTGAATGAATAATAATGAATCTGCCTTCAGAGGCAGTGGTCAACCTCCTAATTAACATAACATAACCAGCAGTTACTGAAAATCAGAACAAAAACCTCTTAACTGCTCACTCAATTTATGAACTTTCTGTCATTTGGATTCAGTTCCTGAATCTGCTTGGACTCATTAACACCAGAGAGCCACAAAAACTAAGAAAAGGGTCATCACAGAAAAGGGTCCAGAGAACACTCAGAGCACTGCATCAAACACTGGGTGTTCAGAAAAATAATGAAGCTGAAGGAAGGCATTGCAATATATAGATTGCATTTTTCATTTAAGGCCTTTATTCTGCACAATTTGGGATGGATATTCTCCTTCACCTTCACATTTTCATTGCTTATGATTGCTCCTTTCTGGGCTTGCTGGTGGGCTGTAGAGGTGATGAGGGTGGTTGAGGCCTCTGTGAAGAAGCAAGCCCTAGGAAAGAGATGGAGTTGTGCTTTGTGATCCTCAGAACCTAAACCTTGGTGTTTGGGCTGACAGGTGCTCTGGAATTTTCCATCATGTTTCAGTCTGCAGACATGGATGGTCCCATGAAAACAGCTTGGGCATTCTACTTCTCAAATATGTGCAGTTTCCCATCTGTGTGCATAAACATTGGGAAAACCACTCTGGCTTTCCCTGAAACAATGACATTCCAGGTCCAATCACCATTTTAACACATATTCCACTTTCAGAACTTCAGTACTAGCCACACAGCTCACCTCCCACCTTGGGCAAACAGGCCAAATGGAAGGCATCACTCCAGCATTTTTTTCATTAATTTAGTTCACATCAGGCTCATTTTTAGACATCTTCTCAAATATTTCAACCATTATAAAATAATGGTACAGAGCTCGGATGCTTCGTAATACATAAAAGACACAAATTTAGACATGCAGTCATTTGCTATGACTGAGTGTGTTTACTTAATAACAACATCTGCTCCAGTTCCAACAATGACCCTGCTGCAAGAACAGCAAAGAAAACCCCTAATCATCTCAATGAAAAGAGCAAGAAATGCTACACATCATGCTCTAGCACCTTTCTGGATGTCAGTCCAAACCAGAACATCATTAGTTACTTCCCAGCTTCCCAGTGCCTTCTTTGAACATCCAACAGCTGAAAAATAGCCTTGCTTTTGAAAATCCATGAAAACGTTCTGGCCTGTTAGCAAAAGGAAGCTGTCTAAAAAAGGCTAGTGGTAACACTGCTTAGGAGAAATAATCAGAGATGTATTGGCAGCAGTTGAACACTGAAGAAACAAGACCTATGGATGATTCAGGAACAAAGAACAAGAGTACCAAAAAGCTTAACAATTGGTCAGTGCTTAAGGCTCTGAAAAATGTATGTTTTCAGTTTTGGATAGAGCAACACAAACCTTGAGGTACAACTGCATGCTAGAAGAGCAAACCCAGACCTGCTGTCTGTGGTTACCAGCAAATGCAAGGCTTTTGCCAAGGTCCAAATCAGCCAGGATGGTCCCCCCACAGCCCTGCCCTTGGGTCCAGGGGCCCCATTTAATCTCCTTGGGCCCCACTGAATCTCCTCAGAGCCCATTGAATCTCCTCGTGCTGTAGGACCGTGGTGAGGTCCCAGCCCCTGTGGCTGTGTGATCACGCTCAGCTTTCCCAGCCCCTGGGAAAGCAGCCAGCCCTTGCTGCTCCCAAACACATTTCTTTCACCACCTCAAATTGCCATTCCTGTTATGTATTAGCCTGGCATCAGGAGAACCTTTTAAAGCATGGAACAGAGGTCAAAAGTATTAGGAGCATTTCTTTGGGCAACCCAATAATGTAAGATGCCTGACTAATTAGGTGAACCTGTTAAATCACATCTGTTGTTTCATGTGGCAATGCAACTGAGACTGTGCTTGAAAACCTTGTGGGTTCTCTGCTTGCTTCTATTAGGTATAATTCAAAACTACAGAAGATCACAGAAAACAAAAAATAGCTGAAATATGATTTGTTCTCTCCTCCCAAAAGAAACAAATCAGTCAAACCTTCAGAAATTTTCAGAAATAAGTAGCAGTCGAAATGTCTTTATTTCTGGGTGCCCAAAATTGAGACAATTTAAAAAGCACTATTTCTGCATAAATCCCAAAGTAAATCTCTTTACAGCCACTCCATTTCGCTTACGAATTGAGTTGTCCAATATCACTAATCATTTCTGGAAATATTTTCTTATAAAATAGATCAAAAGAGAAAGAAATTAGTACAATTTCTATTTTCTAGTCTTCTCACATTTTCTACATATTTCAAAGACATAAAAATGCTAATCCTCCATTAAACTCTGAGTAACACAAAATGTTTTACTAGCCAGAGAAAACAGTTTTACCTTCTAACCTATGGAATCATCCCATCAGTTATTAGAGGAGATGTTCACAAGTAAAATGGCACCAAAATAACAATTTCTTCTTTCAGATTCTCAGAAGCATTAAACCTTGTTCCTCTCATTTACTCAGATCCTTATAACATTTTTGTCTTTAATTTTGAGGTCTATGAGTCCTGAATAAAAAACCTTGCTTATAAATAGCTAACAGAAATAAACATATACAGAAATAAATGCTGGAGTATAAATTGCTATACAATTCCTCTATTGCACTCTCTGCAGTAGGGTAGATTCTTGCTAAAGTAACATTTATCTGAGCTTGTCATCTGGCACAGAATAAAATACAATGATGCCCTTTAAACATTGCATAAAAATATTTTCTATTTCTTCCCTGTGATGAAACCATATTTTTCTTTGGTATGTGTGTCTGCAGCTAATATTTAAGAAAGACTTTACAAAAAATATTATTCCTTAGCTTCTTAACCTGAAAATATGCAAATATTGCAAATATATGAAAAAATGAAAATATTTTAAAATAATGCCTTGCCATTTTGAATGCAAAGAGGGATCATCTTCCTTCATGGTTGAGACCTGAAAAATAGTCATTCTTAAATTCCTGAGGAATTCAGGGCAAATTGAGGGCATCTTTAAAGTACAAACCCAGTAATGAAACAGAAGGTATTTAACCTGAAATACAGAGTCTGTGGAATGTGTAACTTTTAATACAAATATACTTTTGGATAGAAAAACACGAGATACCCTTCATCAGAGTCAACAGTCCTCTGCAGCTTTCTGCATTCAGGCTTTCTGTGCTATTCAGGCTCCACTGTGCAAGGAGAAACTGTCACTGAATGACACCCTGAATTCATTGCAAAGCTGTGCCAGCAGGGAGACAACAGTAGGCAGAAACCGAAGTTCATTCATACAGTGGATGATCCACAACAAGGACAGATATCACAGGCTCTGAAAACCAAACCTCCACTGATCTCAGTGGAACAGCAGCATGGTCGAATCCACAGTGCAGGGCAACACCCCAGTGTACCCAGCAGTGTCCTCTGACTGCACAAGGCAGAGCAAAAAAGGGAATGCAGTCTCCCCGTACATGTAATTGGATTTCTTTCCAAAGCACATCGTGGGGTGCTGCTCCCCTTGCAATGAGGATAAACACAGGGAAGCACCCTGGAGCATCCCTGCTCTACAGCAAAATTCGGCATCAAAATCATACCAACATAAATACAACCAAGGAAAGCAAATTTCCTCCTTGGTTCTCCTACATGGCAGGGCCAGGTAGTTGTGCCTAGTACTGACACAAGAAACTTTGCAAGAATTCAGTGCAAGAGCATTGGACCAAAAGCCAGTGCACCTGAAACAAATGAGAAGGAGTGATACTGAATATGTCTCAGTTGATTTTATGAATGGAAATCTATCATTCATGTCCAGGATGGTAGGTTCAGATTCAGTGTGTATTGTCCCACTGAAATGGCCTTTAAAATAAGTGTTAGGACTAAGTAACTAATACCAATAATGCTTAAAAAAATTTAAAAACAAAACAAAACTAAACAAACAACAACAACAAAAAAAAACCAACAAAAAACCAAAAACTGAAAAAACACCCAAACTTGGTTTATTCTGACTGCTAACAGGAAAAAAGCATGTATCTATAAAGTAAAGATGCCTTTGACATACCTCACTGACTCCATCCATCCTCCTCCCTTACTCTGAACACAGATGCCCCAGGAGCACTTGAGCAAGAGATCAAAAACAAAAAGAGACCAAAATCTCTCTTGAATATGTGCTGTCTCTTCCTACACTCCTTCATGTAACACCTGTAACATCTGGGAAACCTGCTCCACCACAGTGTCCCTTTTGACCTTAAGCAAATTACTTGTTCCTCAATTCAGGAAGCATTTTACAGCCCAGCTCCTTATGAAATGAATGGAATTCAGGTATTGAAAAGCACATTTTGTGAATGCAGACCTGAGACCCTTCACAGCTTAGGAACTGCTAGACTGGAGTCTTTGAGGCCTCCCTGTCTGGGAAGGTTGAATGGTATTACCAAGCAAATAATGGTACTTTTGCAGAAGCAGGGTGAAAAGCTCCAGCACCCTGTCCCACCCCACTTGGAGCTGCCCAGCACAAGGAGCATCTTCCCAGTGCTGAAGCCACAGCAGCAGCTGCTGCTGCTCCTGACACCAGGGTACCTGCAAGAGAAACAACTCATGAAGCACTCTGCAGCTGCTGACCACTTCAACCAGTTTGTCCCCAGTTTGGTTTTACTGGCAGCACCATAAATGCATAAATGAAGGAAATAAAAGAAGTTTTTACTTACCTACTTTCCCTCAATTAGCATATTTTTACATGTAATGTAAGCTTTCTCTTCTTTCCTTGTTGTGTACTCATGTATTTATTTTCCAAAGGGCCTGTTGCAGAAAAGGTCTCAAGGCACATTATAATTGTACAGAAAAGGATTAAAAATAAGAATTAATTCAACCATCCCAGTACATAATGCTTTAATGAGTTTTCCTTCAGAATTAATTTTGTCAGAATTCTGAACACACAGAAAGCATGGCAGCAATATGTAGAGTACCTGGGTGCCAGGTACAAAACATTCATGCACTGTAACCCAGAATTAATCTGTCAATCACTTTGTCCACATTAGATGGTCTCTGTAGAAAGAAGAGATGTTCATTTTTACAGAAGTTCCAATTTTTCTACAAGTGTTTGTTTCAAATAGAGGTGCAAAAATATGATAAATCTGTCAACTAGATCTTATTCATTGCAAAATCTGAAGCATTTGATCATTCAGTTATAGCAAGAGGAAAGTGTATACCCTGCCCCAGCTACAGAAGTTATTCTGTTATTTAGATTATTTAATTATAAGAAAAGTATGTAACTTATATGCTGGATGCTATAGTTGGGGAGTTTTTAATAATTGTTTTTATTTCTTACTCTCTCATGTCAGTTAATTAAAATTTTAAAAATATTTATTTATGTATTTGAAACTCGGTGTAAAAAGTAAATAAAGAACCAGTAAAAAATAGAGGAAGTCAGTGACACAATGGGTAGATTATATTTAATATGAGGATTATGTATAGAGTTTAATGATTATGCTAAAAATTAATTGGTATTCAGAATTAGTTGTATGCATCCAGGATGGCCAGAAAGACACATTTCATTTTTCAATGCTGTGTGAGAAAGACTTTTCAGGAACTGGCTCCAAATGGAATAGACTTTCTGAGACTTCGCTGAAATTTTCCATAGTGCATTTATCCTGCACTTATGCAAATATGAAGTACCTCATGTTCTTGGGCAGCTCAGCACTGAATTTTCAAATCCCAAGTCAAATGACTCTCAACACCTGAAAGCAAACTTGACAGGAATCCTCCATGTCAGGAGTTGCACTCTAAGATCCTTTATTCAAGGCTATGGCCTGATCCCAAACTCGTTCTACACCAGTATTATGCAAAATCTATTTGGAAAGCTTTACACACTGAAAACACACTCAAAGCCCAATTTTTATGACCACAAGAATGCCTGTTAGTATCCCCAAACACCAAGGACACTATTGTCATGAATTAGATGTAATCATGATCACAGTGGAGCTTTTTATCCCCTGGATCTCCCAAATTTATTCTACATTACATGAACACCACAGAGGTGGATTCTACACATGAAAACCTATATAAGCAGAAGAATTCTCCTTCAAATGCAAATAAATTATATTTTCCATCAAATTGAATTAGCCTCTTGTGGAATCATTCTAGAAAGCTTAACTGAACACTTCACTCTAACTGACTTACACAACACTTCTTTTGGTATAAAGTTAAGCACCTAGGCTGATATTTTCAATGAATCAATGTAACATGAGAAATGTAATAAAGAAAAAAATTTATGGATCTCTGAAGTCAGCCATTAAATCCAACGCCTCAGCTGGCAAAACTCTCACCTTATGAGTCTGGCCTTGGCACTTAAGATTACTATAAAAATACTGAGGAAATTCTTTAAATAAATGCCAGCACGCTGTTAAGTATCAGACTATATTTGAAATCAGATTTGGTGCTGCTGTGTTTCCATGAATTCTAATGGAACTCCTCCAAATTTTTTCACCACTGCAAGCGAACCTGAAATATCTCATTTTGCATTATTTTTAGCTGAAATGTATGTCAATGTGAAATCATTTGAACTACATTAGTAGAACTAAAATGATACCCAGTGTAAATTCATTCACATCAGTTACATTGGGAATGCATTTTACCACTATGATTTAAAATGTAAAATTCCCAGGTCATAATAAAATTATTTTTGTGAAAGTTATCAGTATCACTGGGAAAGGTCTGACAGAAGCAGGAGTAGTAATCTGGAGCCATAACAGCTCAATTAGAGGGTTTCTCTGGCACACTATTCCAACCAAAGTAATATTTTACACAAATTTCTATTTCTTGTAAAGCACTTGGTATCTTTGGGTTGTAGCATGTTAGTGGTAAGACTTTGGCATATTAAAACTATACTGTGGCTGGACTAATAGATAGTTGAATAATCAAATCATAAACCCAAGAAGAGCTATTTGCTTCCATTCTGGAATGCACAATTCCTTCTGTGATTCAAAATGCTCTACCAAACTGACAGCACAACCTAGCACTGAGCTCTATAGCTCTTATTTATCATGACCAAGTGCAGAGGTTTATCCTCTGCAGGTGGCTCCACCATTACCTGGGGACAGAGCTCCACAGCACTGCAGTGTGTAGGGCTGACACACCCAGAATGCTGCTCTGCCAACTGCATCGAGGCCCTACAGTCAGAGCTTTTCCTTCTGAGGGCAAGGGACTGCTCTGGAAACAGCACAGCACAGAACTGCACGCTTGTTTTAAATTAAAAGGGAGCAGAGTAGCTGAACAAGGGGCTGGAGCACTCCCCTCATACTGAGCTCTGTGTCTGCAGTAGGAGTGTATTTTAAAAGTGATCCTAAGAGTTTTCTTATTTCCATTAGAGGTCTGAAATCCCACCTCTTATGAACCACCACCCCTTCAACCAGTCAATATTGCAAACACATACTACTTATTTTCTCTAAGTTCTTTATTTACCTAGTCAGTATTTCTTTCACTTCTACCTCGTTGCCATGGTCCCAGGCACTGAATGGTCTCTGGTGTCACACAGAACTAGCACCAAGCCATTCAGGAAGAGAACCCTCATGCCCTTTAGGCCATTAACTGCTATCTGTGAAAGAAATACTTCCAGTTACAGATTGTTACTGGCTCATCCTCACTGCTGATATTGCCCCTGTAGAAAAAAGTATTTAGCACATTTAACTCAGGTGAGCTAGAGTGAAATGTAATATTAAATTTTGGCAAATGCCCATAATATAAAATTACTGAATCACTTCATTCAAAACACAGTTGGAATTAACACCACCATAATAAAAATGAGCTCTTTTTAATGCTTCACATCCAAAATATAGTGAAGCCTGTTCAATGTTTTTAAATTAGGAATCAGACACTTAAACACACATTTTGAAGCAGGGCTCAGCACAACGCAGTCTTTTGTGTGTGTCTTTTTTTTTTTATTTTTTCTGCAATGCAAGAGAAGACAAGCAGAGAAACTTTTTGAAGAGACTCACAGAAAAACTATGAAGGCAAAACCCAACCATTAAAGAGAAGCCTATGTCTGCAGCTCTGTTTGGTGCCACTGGATTCAGCAAACAAGACTTATCTAATGGATCATGTGTAATATCGTGGATGCCCAATTCAGAGTGCTTTTGTTGTTGCTGTAAGTCAGTCACTAACAAGTTCTCCCCCCTGCAAAGACCCTCCACTCAGCTTTCAATGAATATTGCAAACTACTGTAATTCCATGGTGTTGGTAAGTCCTTTTTTTCTCCCATAATAGCCTGTCCCAGACCTTAAAGTGCATATGCCAATTTGGTTCAAGTTTTATAATCTGGAATGTTGCACAGTGCCTCTTCAAAAACAGTTACAGTTTAATTGTGCCTCCCCTTGGTAATGGTAAGTCTGAAAAAAAACTTGTTCTGAATCTATTATTTATGTTGTGTGCAGCAATATCTTACTTATCTCATTCTGGACTCTGGAATATACTGCAAGCCAGGTAATCTGCACCTACCTGAACCTCCTAGGAAGGGCAGTTGGAGGTTTTGACACATAACAAAACACAGCTGGCCTAAGAATCGGTGAAAAGAAACCACGGAATATTTTCACAAGCACTCCATGGGACCCAATACGTTCATTTTGAAGCCCAAAATGCCTGTTTTAGATCTTAAATGTTGCTTCAAATATACATGGGTGAAAGCTGTGATCAAGGGAAAATGCAGCACCAATAATAGCACATTATTAAAAGTTAGCAATCCTCAATTGTCAGTACTGTAATAACTGGGTATCTTATCACTTCTACCTTTTCCTCCCATACACCGAATTTCCTCAATACTGACAAACTGCATGTACTAATCATAGATTCTGAATGCTAAATTAAGCAGAAAAAAATATATAAATTAGGTTGATACTTCTTGAGGGCATCAGGAGAAAACACCGATTTCAAATAAATTTGATTAGAAAATTTTACTTCACAATCCTTTTCCAGATCACAGATATTAATAATTAAAAAGAGTATGGAATTAATGTAATGTTAGCTGTTTTGCCATCAGCATCACAGAGAAAGAAGAAACAATAAAATATGATGCAGAATTCACTCTTCCAATGATTGTCATTGAACTATTACATTAGTAAACATTCACAGTATGAAGTCTCTTTCAATATATCTCCAGCATATAAAGTAGTGCAAAAGAGCATTCCAGTCATTTTGCCTTTGCAGTCAGACCAGGTTTAACGATTCTCTTACTTCATTTCTTTCATTATTAGACAACAAATGCTGCAATGCCTCCAAAGAGAGTTATAAAAATAAACAATTTCTGGAGGGTCAACAGCCTTTTCAAAGTAAATTTCCAGTTAAAAACAAGCATTATAGATTTCAAGAAAAAAAAAATTTAGATCTATCTTCTGTAGAATATCTTTTTACAATAAATTTACCATTTGAAAAACAATGACTATGGTATCCAATGATTTATGGTAGCTGCTATTAAAGCACTGATAAATAGATAAATGACTACCAAACTTCATTGTTTCTTACATAGTAAATACCTCTGAATGCCAACTTTTACCACAGAGCTGTTATTAGTGATGTCGACAGTTCATGCACCCACTTTAAAACTGACTTGGTTTTAATAAATTTTTTAGCCTCATGTGCAAAACACTTGCATTCTAATAAAAATATAAAGTCTGAAAATGTATCAGATCTAGCAATCCTTTCCTCAAGTTGTACCACTTACTTGATATGTAATACATGTTTAGCAATGCTTTTTATTTGTATTTAACCATTAAATGGCATACTACTGTATGCTGCAGACTCTTGTTTGCATATTTCATTATTTTCACTGCACTCTTTAATGCATAAATATATTTGGAAACGCTCAAAATTACACATCAGTTTCCACAGAATTTGAATTTACACAGTTTTTCTTCTCTGACTCACTGCTATTCCCCGTGTCCTGACTTTTAGTCTCCTTTACACAAAGAGATTCTTTAACTCCTTCTTCCATCTCCAAATACTCTGATTTATCCTCTGTGGATGAAGATGATGAGCTTCTAAATTTCTTCAGTAAATTTGTTGGGAGGTAAGGGCAACTGACTGCATTTTGCATCATCTGCGTGTGCTCTTCATTCTCAGTTTCTCTATGGTAGAAATAGTTAAAATTGGAGACAATCACTGGCACTGGTAAAGCAATGGTTAACACTCCTGCAATGGCACACAGGGACCCGACTATTTTCCCACCCACAGTTATGGGTTTCATGTCCCCATAACCAACTGTAGTCATGGTCACTACAGCCCACCAAAAGGCATCTGGGATGCTTTGAAAATGGGTGGCAGGCTCGTCAGCTTCTGCGAAGTAAACAGCACTGGAAAACAAAATGACCCCAATAAAAAGAAAAAAGATGAGGAGGCCAAGTTCCCTCATGCTGGCCCTGAGCGTGTGACCCAGGATCTGCAAACCCTTGGAGTGCCTGGAGAGCTTGAAGATGCGAAACACCCTGACCAGACGGATGATCCTCAGGATGGCAAAGGACATGGCCTGCTGACTGCCCTGCTCCTGCGCCAGGTCCGTGCCCAGGGTGATGAAGTAAGGCAAGATGGACACAATGTCTATGATGTTCATGACGTTCTTGAAGAAGTGTGCTTTGCTCGGACAGGCAAAGCAGCGCACTGTAAACTCAAAGGAGAACCAAATGATGCACACGGTCTCTACAATGAAAAAAGGGTCATTGAAGATGGTGTGCTCCCCAGCATCCAGGCGAAGAGACTCGTTGGAAAGACCCTTCCCTAAGCTCAGGGACATGACGAATTCTTTGTCATCTCTGAACTCTGGTAAAGTCTCCAGACAAAAGATGACGATGGAGATCAAGATGACCAAGACAGAGACAATGGCAATGCCTCTGGCTGGACTGGAGCTTTCCGGGTACTCAAACAGCAGCCAAACCTGCCTCTTAAACTCATTCTCCGGCAAAACCTTTTCCTCTTCCTCTTTGACAAAACCTTCATCCTCCCTGAACTTGAGCATGGCCTCCTCCCCGAGTTGGTAGAACTTCACCTCCTCAGAGAAGATGTCAAAGGGTACATTGACCGGCCTCTTCAGCCGACCCCCGCTCTGGTAGTAGTACAGGATGGCATCAAAGCTGGGTCGGTTCCTATCGAAGAAGTACTCGTTCCTGAGAGGATCGAAGTATCTCCCGCGCTTGGCTGGATCCCCCAGCAGTGTCTCTGGGAACTGAGCTAATGTCTTCAGCTGCGTCTCAAAGCGCAGTCCCGACACGTTGATCACCACGCGCTCACAGCACTCGTACTCGCTGTAGCGGACAGAGCTGTAACCCCCAGGGCCTCCACCATCGTCAGGTGGCTGGTCCGAGTACGAAAACTCATCCTCCCCATAGTCATCACTGTAGTAGAGCTTTCCTTCTTCCTCATCGTCTTCATCCTCATCTTCATCCTCCTCTTCCTCCTCACTCAAGTCCTTCAGTATTCTCTCCTCAGAACCACTGAGTGGCAGCAGCTCAGAGCAGGGGAAGGAGGCCCCACACTCCCTACTTCCCAAGTGGTGGCTCCTCTTTTTCCCTTTCTTCCTCCTCTTACCACTCTGGCGGTGGGGCAGGCTGCTGCGCGACGCGCTCCCGCCGTGCGAGGAGGACGCCCCGCGACTCTGCTCCTGGTGGTAGTGGTGGTAGGGCCCCCCTCCACCCGCTGCCCCACCTTCCACCGCTGCGGTGGCCGCAGCTACGGCCGCGGCCGCAGCCGCCCTGGACTGCGCCAGCCGCTCCCGCTCCCGGGCCCGCGCCTGGGCCGCGTATCCGTAGGGCATGTGGGTGTTGCACCCGGAGCTGTCTGCGCTCACCATCGCCACCTCCATCTTGCAACTGCTTTTTTTCTGTCTGTTTTAATCGCTTACTGTAATAAGGTTTTGTTCTATTTACAGTGTCACCTTAACTTTCACTGGGAAGTTCAAAGCCATTTGCATTTGGAGGACAGTCCCCTGGGCATCGAGTATGGCAACATGGTTGTAACACTGAATCCGTACTTTGGAAAACCACAGATCTGCATTTTCTTGTTCTCCGGAATGTTTGACACAAACTACTGTTTTGCTAATGAGAAAAGATGAAATTCTCAGAATGAACCAGAGAACAGCTGAGACCTTGTTCTTCCATGCACCAAGCCCCTTTATTTTCATTTATCTCCTGCAGCAACCACAGCTGTATCTGATCAGGATCATGACTGCCTCACGGGCTATAAAGGCTGCATTCCTCAGGAAAAAAAATATGCAAACAAAAGGGTACCTGTTCTCCACAGATGGTTTTAGCTCATCTTTGAAACCAAATGCAAATAGTCTCTTTCCTCATTATTCGTTCCTGGTAATGCTTTGGCCTAGCAAACTTACTGTTTAATATCTTTACTTGGAGAGTTGAAGTTAATTCCAGCCATCACTTCATTTACACAGTGAGGAGGTCTTTGCAAATCCTTTCTTCAGCCTGTCAACAATGTCTCAAACCTGGGAGCAGCACCCAGGGCATCGGCAGCAGTGGTAAGAGGAGGAGGAGGAGTGGAGGAGGAGGAGATGAAGACTGAGAAACTGGCTCTGAGGTCCCCATAGGACATAAGGGAGTGGATGGGTCACCCTTTGGTTATGGTCATGCAGAAGAAGCACTTAACCTGAGGCACATGCACAAACACACAAAAATAAACAAAACAAAAAGGGAAAATATTGGATTGTTTTCCTAAAAGGTCACACCGATCAAATGAAACTGTGTCATCTATTACCATGGCATTCAAATCTTCTCCTGCCCACACTATTCACACTTCTACATTACACACACACCCACATCACATGCACAGAGATTTTGAACGACTCTGTGGGTAAGGATGTGGGTGGGTATGTCACATATATATAGAGACAGATACAAAATCCCCACCCATATAAGCACTTGCATCCATACACAAACATATGCATGCTTCTGAAACACCAACACATATAAACACTAATAAAAATACTGCAACACACAATGCATTCAGGTCTTTGAGCACATACGTAAGAGATACACCTACATATATCCATATGAAACATTAAAGAATAAATGTATCTACCCGAAGAGCTTTTGTTGTATTTGCAGAAACACATCAAATGTGTTACATTTTAATCTAGAGCAGAATTGTGTTTCGATCACAATGAACATCTCCCTGGATTTAATTTGGAAACAGGCACGTACAATGCTCAGCCAAGTGAAAATACCGTGATGTCAAGAAAACAACTGCAGGTGCACTGAAGCAACATCTACATGCAAGCATACACACAAAAATACACAGCCCCTCACACCCCCCTTTGAAACAGAACCCTCCTTTATAGCCACATCTATTAATACACGAGAGAAGGTGAGGGCGATCTATTAAATGACGCTATTTTTAAAATCGTACCTACGTGTCATGCAGAAGAAGGTCCTAAAAACGCTGTTGTACTTACTGATCCTAGGCAGAGGAATAGCAGCGCTGTCCCCGCTAGTGTAAGGACCGGGTGACAGCAGTCCTGAGGAGGCTGTGCCGGCTGATCCACAGTCGCAGGTGGCTGTGGTCAGTGCGCACCACAGGTTGACGAGTTATCCCTGCCCCTCCTTGCCGGGCGCCGGGAGAGGCGGCCGGGGCTGGGGGCACTCGTCACCGCCACTGCCGCTCCCGCTCGCCTCGGCATCGGCGACAAGGCAGCGAGCGAGGGTCTCGTCCCCAGAGGGAGAATCGAAGGCGGTGTGCGTGTGCTTGTTGTGTGTGAGGCGGAATGAAGGGGCAGGCGCGATCCCCGGTCTCTCCAAGTCCGGCTCCCGCAGCAGGTCTGTAAAGCCGCGCTGGGCAATCCGTGCGCGGAGCCGGGCTCCAGCGGCGGCAGGACGGGGGTGGCTCCGTGCGCCTCCTGCCCCCGACACGTCCGGGGCTCAGCCGGCTCCCGCCCGCTCCATCCACTTGTTGTGCGGCTCGGGGGGACGCGGCCGAGGAGCCCCCGGCCGGAGCGCGGAGAGCGGGCGCTGCTGGCGGCCGAGGGTACCGGNCGCTCCCCGCGTCCCATTAACGCCCCAGCTCTTGGAGGCGAGATATTCCCGCGCCGGGTGACGCCCGGGCTGGCGGACCAAGCTGTCCGCCCGAGCGGTGCTGCCAGCACCGGCCTTTGCTCCCGTGGGGTGCCCTCAAGGAAGCGAAACGCTTTGTTGAGGTCGCTCGGAGGATTCCAAACCCAACCCCGGATCAAATTTCCCAAAAAAAAGGGAAGAGCTGCCCGCACCTCCACGCCGCTGCCTCGCTCGGCCCCAAGCCCCCCCAGCAGTACAAGGGAATATTCCCTCTGCTCCTGCCCGGCACGCCCAGGCTCCCGCAGCATCTCAAAAATGAAGCCAAATTAACTTTCACTCATAATTCTGTACCTAAACAGAAAGTAGGTCCTAGTTCATGACTAGAGGGTACCGTTGTGTATTTGGCAGAGTTAACACCTCAAATCCCTGCAGCAAATTCACTCTTCCTGCTGCAACACGAGCAGGGTATAAACTGCCTATTCCTTTTGCACCTGGAAAATTGAAGCTGTGGCACATTCCACTCTCTGTAAGGTATCGCCATTAAAATGCAGCTTAGCCACATTTTACACTACACGTCCAACTCTAACATCTCAGTACAAACTGCAGGCACTCCCACTTCCCCTCATGGAGAAAGAAAAGACTGAATCGAGAAGAAATCAAGGTTAGCGCTCACACCAGACACTTTGCCTCAAGGTGTTTGCAGCTGGGGACAAATTCAACATGTGCAGCAAGTGGGATAGGCATTTGTTTCATTGCCTAGGTCCTCCTCCACAGAGAAACCAAGAGAGCTTGCTGACTATTTGCCTTTAGATCCCCAGCAGCACAACCCACATTATCCATGTGTGCCTCTCCTGCCTACATCAGTTACTGCCCATACCCGTAATCCCACTCTTGCCAGTAGATGACCTATGATTATATAGGGGAGTGTGGAGGATCAGCCAAATAAACATACTGAATGTCAGGCACCAAGTCTTGCCAAGAGTACTGTGAAACATATGAATGGCACTTAGAACTAACTGCTTTCTCAACAATCACAATACTTCAAGTTCCATAGTCAATATAAAGTGAAAAACATGGATAAATCGCTAAAGTCATCCCAAATGCCATTAAAATACAGTGTCTTCTGTCAGCACAAAAGCAGTCCAAAATTTGGGTGCTCTTGGATGCAGTTAAAACATTCCGTAAATTCATTTCCAATACCAAAACCCAGATTCTTCTGTAACTTGGCACAGGAGCATACCAAAGTCATGGATCAAACCCCTACCATCACTTAAGCACAAGGACATACATGAAGCCATAAAAACACCAGAGTTATCGCCGGTAAACTTATTGGGTCATTAGGAGCACCTAGATGTACTCCTACATCAGTAAAGTTTAATTCTAAGGGCATTTTCCAGAGTTTAGCCACTTCATTCTCTAACAAACTTTATGTTGCTTTTTATCAGTAGGATTTGAACACCCTTCTATTTCTTTTTTGAGATGTTTCAAGGACTTGGGGGAAAAGATTATGGCTTACTTAGCTTTTATTTCTCTTTCAAAATCTCAGATGCATTGTCTTGTTATTATCTTGTGACTGTTAAAATGAAAAATTCAGTCGTCATCTGAGTAAAAAAGACAAGTAGAAATAGACCAATAACTTTGGTATTCCTTTTTGAGCACTCTTCTTCTTTTTGTTTTTAATAGCTAAAGCATGTTCTTGAGCAAAGATAAATAAACTGTGATGTATGATTCTATGCACACATAATACACAGATACTGACAATGGGAGAAGTAGAATAGCTTTTTTGTGCCTTTTAAAATCCTTTCTAATGTAATAGGGATCACGTAACTAGTTCAGAGGTCTTACTTGATCCAATATTTAACTGATTTAAAAGCAAAAAATAAGCTTTAAGTATTTGAAGATGAATACTATGATTCATTTCATTCAGCTTTTTATTTTCATAGTATTCAAAGAGCAATTTTTATTTAAGAGCTATTACATTTCCTCTGTTCCTTCACATTGATAGGGGATAATATTTTTGGTAGAACAAAGAGAGAATACCTACATGTCCCTATCTTTGATGGCAATGTAATGTTTTATCATAAGATATGCTGTCACACAGATTTGTCTTGTTTTACAGTGAGGTAGGTGAGAAATATGCATTACTGCTTAGCTATGTATACAGTGCCAGAAAAAATGCACAGCTTAAGACATTTTCATGTGAAGGGAACATGAGATTTACAGAGCTTCATTTATGTTTTTATGCCCAATAAAAATTTATGCTTTTCCCCAGTTGCTGCAATTCACACTGGCAGGGTCTGGCCTCAGTCCAACACTCACCTTCCTGCTGTAATCTGTGAAGTGATTAAGACTGAACTACACTCTTATTCTCAGTACTTACTTCACTTCTACACCACAAATTATTCTACTTCCCTTTTAACCTTCTCTTTTTGCTCTTCTGGTCTTTCCTATGCTTGCTTCACTATTATTTCTATTAACCTCTCAAGGCAACACATCCAACGTCCTGTAAGATCAGGGGCTCCTTTCAAAACAAGCAAAATATTGCACAGTGGGAACTCAGAATAATCAAGTGAAAAGACTGTGGTCACTAAGACATTTCAGACGTGCTGAAACATGATTCAGAACTCCCATTTCCCCCTCTTCTCAGTTGTTTACTGTGCTAGAGACCCTTACCAAAGTAGCAATGAATTCTTTGCCTCCACAAATAAGTTTTTTCTCCCAGCGGTTGTATCACTTCAGGAAGTTCATATTTTATTCATATTTTACTAACTAGGCTCTGTAAGACTCCCCTGTCAAAGAATCTGGCTCAAGTACTCTTCTTTTGAATATGACTGGCAGTATTTAATGAGACACTCAGCAGACTAAAATACAGCCTATCCTCAGTCAGTTCTACACAACCTGTATGAATAGCACATCTGTTCATTAGCTGTGCTTCAACAGGATAATCCAAGGAAGTTGATGCTCCAGAGAACAGCAGCTCTTTCATATTTTCTCAGGAAAGTGCAAAACCATGGCCATTTACCACTGAGTTTAGGATGAATAGGAGTAAAAACTGATTATATTTTTACTTGCAGAATGATTTCTTGTACCAGAGTATGGATTTACTCAGAAAACAGGATAAAAATACCACCGATGTTCTATTTTTAGACTTGAATATTTCTTCAGTCATTCTGAGCAGACAGGGATTCATATCAAGTCTATTCTGAAAAACTACAATAGCAAAAAAAAAAAAATAAGGGTAGTCTGGAGAGAAAACTTCTAAATGAGGAAAGAGATTTCCAAGATACCCACAGCCACATCAATCATAATGCTGACATCCTTTTTCTATCCAGTATAACAAGAGTTATTTGTCACCTTTTTTTTCTCTCCTAATAATTTGGTTTTAGTTGAAAATGGAAGAACCTGGATCATGCACTGCTCCTTCTTACAGATATGCCAAGTAGTAGTGAGAAGGATGGATCTGCAGTCTGAAAACTGTTATTTTAATTAAATCATGAAGGAGATGAATTAGTTTCACAGAATTACTTAAATTACCATGTCATTGGATTTTCTCTACTTCTGCATTTAAGAATAAATGTATTATTCTGAATATGCAATTTTCCAACTATGCTGAGAGAAAACATAATGATTATAAAACCTGAAAATATCAGATCTAAATCCCTGTTTGCACATATTTTTGTCCAGATCAGAAAACATTATGAGGGCGTAGTAGACTTATTTCTCCCTGGGATTTTATAAGGAATATTCTGGAGAAAAATCAGGTAGTAGGCTAGTAATTAATGTAAATTTGCATTTTTGAGTTAACCATTACTTGAGGAACAACTGGAAAGAAACATCTGTAAGACAAGAGCTCAAAACTATTCCTGTTAAAATATATAATAGTTGTTAGCTGGAAGTTCAGGTATCTCTTGCTCCAGGAACATGCAGTAGCAAGCTATTATGTGAAGAACCATGTAAAGAAAGGAAATTTAGATGTTAAGTATGGCATCAAACATAGCTCACATATATATTTGTAGGTAAAAAAGGCTATTTCTATGAACTTCTGGAAGATAGATGATGGTAAATTTCTAGTAAATATGTTTTTATGATTCCTATCTAGGAAATGGGTACTAATGGAAGACAGGGATGAGGGAACTGTAGGATCAGACTAAAAGTAGGGGTACACCACTGTAGTTGTAGCACTCCAAATCATATTAGAAGCCTCTGCTTACACTGATTTTTACACATAAATTAGATGATAAACATAAATTTACTGGACTAGAACATTTCCTACTAAAGATTCGAGCCTGTAAGTGCAGTAGGTACACGTTTCACAGGTAAGTGTCTTGGTTCATAATTTGATGGCAACCATATGTAGCTTCCAGATGAATCTATGGGTCAAAACCAGCATAGTCTGCTCTGGCATCATTTTGTCACCCTGCTGACAAATACAAAACAGCCAGGAGAGACACCACATGAGGCTGGAGAAGAGAGAAGCAGCCACCAGAACTTGTCACGTTCCCTTACGTAGATCAGCAGAGAGAGGAGCACAGGCATTTCCTTTTGATTTGTAAAGGTGTGAGGTGATACTTTCATGCCACCAGTGCACTAAAGGATCATTCTTCTCCTCCTGTAATACAGATGCAGAAAATTGTTCCATATTTTATGAGGAAACTCATCCTGCTAGATGTGAGTTAATGACATGTAGGAGAGCTACGTAAGAGTATTCAGATAACGGGGCAAAAATTTGATTCCACCTTTTTCCAAAACATGCTAATACAAGTTCTGGAGGAATGTGTGTGGATTTTTAACCAGTCTTGATAGCATTGCATATCTGAGAAAATGTAAGAATTTTTTAATAAGGAGGACTCATTGACAAAAGCGAGAATCTATTCAATCCTGTTCCTAATGGCTTCAAAATGAGATTCACATGGGAGCTGGATGTCTGGAAGTTTTAAGTGCCATGTTTACTGAGCCAAACAAACTGTTCTCAAATAAATTACACTCTCATCTAGTTTATTAAACCTCTTTATTTTGGAGATATTGTTGTATGATCTCAGGGGTGTATTAAGCACAGAGTTAACACAGAAAAAAATGTTCCCAGCTTGAATAAACAGATATAATTAAGCAACTTTAGCAGGGTGCAACACTTACTACTATACAAAGTTGAAGGAAAAATTAATTACTTAGATTATTAAATGAAATAAATATTTTTATGGCAAATTTTGGACTAGCAAACAGTGTAGAAAGAATCCAATAATAGCCTTTATTTTGGTGTGAGGTAAACAAATAGTTATGTTTTATTTCAGTGTGACATTTACTGAGGAAAACCTTTTCAGAATGGAAGTGCCCTTTCTAGAGTATTGCCACTGCTCTGGGGTCCAGGGACTAGCTAGGAAACAAGAAGTTAAAATAGGTAGCACAAAGGCAATATAAAAATTGCTTTAATACCGATGCATAAATGGAGTTTCTAAAAATACTTTAAAAATTACCCTTTAGAAGAAGACCTCCATTTCAGAACATTGAGGATCATTTACAGTATTGTTTGGGAGGGCTAAGGTGCATTTAATGCAAGAAAATATTAAATTCTGTATGTTGAATGAAGCGTCCAGCGTTTCCTCCAGAGGGAACAGGAAATAGTGTTCTGGAAATCACATGCTGCCTTCCCTCACATTCCCACAGAGCTGCCACAAGCAGGGGAGGATTTGCAGCCAGAAGCATCCTTTGTCTGTCTGTCCACAAGGCAGGTGAAGCTGTGAGATATTTGTTGTCACAACCTCATTAGGCTGTGACATCAAGTCACCCATCCCAACAGAGACAGCCCAAATGTCATCCAAATAAATAATTTGTAAATGCAGATCAGAACTAATCTGTAAAGAGCTGATGTTCTTTTGTACACTGGTGACAGAGTAACTCCTGAAAAAACCCCAGTTAATATTAGTTCAGTTCTACCCTATTCCTATCCCATGTCAGTAAAACCTCCACATCAACCTCTAAATTTAGAAAAATCTTGTGGTTTTCAGCTGCAGTATACTATAGCAAATTTCCTCACATCTATCAGTGTGGGAACTCTCACTGTGTTATTATGTGCTTCTGGGCATTGCTTAACTATTGTTGAACACAAGCAGGGACAGGGGTTTTCATATAGAAATGAAAGCCAAACCATTTGTAGTTTATGAATACAATTATCATTTTTATGAGATCCTGAGAACTGAATTAAAAAACTGAATTAAAACTTAACTACTTTAAAAATTGGGCATTATAACTGTGTCAAAACCCTGTGTCAGAAATTAGAATGTGGAAATTACAGCCCAGGAGTTAATCTTGTCATGGAAGCCCAAGGTTCAAAGTTTTACTGAAGTGTGTGGTTAAGCTCAGAGTTAAGTGGACCTAATTGTCCAGGTGGTTCAGATCTTTCAGGCTAACATGGATTAATTTCTTTCCTCTATTGAAGTCAAAAGCTTCATGAATTGTTCAAGACTAGGCCTGTGTAGCTAATAAGTTGGAACTAGAACCTTCAGCAGGCAGCAGATAGCTTGCTCTGTGTTTAGGAATGGCTCATCACATTCCCATGTGCATCTCTATAAAAGGCACATAAAACAATTAGCCATCTACTTCCCACCAAAATCCAAGAGGAATAGAGTTGAAATGAACTTTCATTTTTGTCAATATACTTCCCTACAGCCGTTAACTAAAAGAGCCCAATGCCAAAGAATTTGGTGATGTTTCTGATGAGCTCAAGAAGAGCACTAAATCCCTCTGTGCTGGGCTCTTAGATCCCATTACCCAACTCCCAGCACCAAACAATGCTCTCCTTATGAACACAGAGCCTCACACAGGGGATTGTTGATGTGTCAGTTGTGAAAGCCTCCTCTGCACTGACTGTGAGCTGAACATTCACTCCATTCTCTGCACCACCATCCCAACACACCCTGAAATGGATTTGTCAGTGAATGCTGCACACAGCCACCACGCTGACAACACAGCACCTTCTATCCACAAGTAGAAATAGTAACTTAAGGCTGAAACTGTTCCCTAAACAAAAACAACAAAACCCCACCAAACTCACAGTCTGTTGGCTGTGTTGTCATGCTGTGATCCTTCTAAAATTTGTTGAACATGCACTTTTAGTTAAAATAATTTTAGTTCGTTATAGTTATAAAATAAATAAATAGTAGCTACAGGAATAGAGTCCCTTCTGATTGAAATTACCTTTACAAGGCAAACTCGTGTTCAGGAATGTTCATTGGGAGCTTTAATAAGGCAAAAGCCAAGAGAACTAATGTATAAAAATCCAGTACATCTTTTTACCTGGACAGGCTTTTCATCCTTTCTGCCATGCACATTTCAGGAAGTCAGCTTCAGATATTCTTGGGGAAATTTCAAGAAGTAATATCTCTCATTTTTTTCCTTTCCTGAAGAAAAATAAGAATGTTAAGTTTTTCCAGACACTTACCCTAACCCAGAGAAGGAAAATTTGAGTGAGTGTAGTGCTGATGAGGGTGCTCTAGAGACCAAGATTCTCTCTTCAGCCATAGTCAAACAGTGTAAAAAGCATTCAGTTACATTTCTGGGCACTTTTATGTCTCTGTAGTGACCTGTTAGGTGAGAAGGTTCTGCAATTACCTCCTGTGTCCTCAGGTGAACAACAATGTGCTTGTACAACTCCCTTAGCCCTTCAGTAAGAGAACTGCATTCACAAATGCTGCCATTGCTGGTAGGACTAAAACTGAAGAAAATGAAGCTACTTTATAAGCTGATTTTCTTGTGAGTCATTAACATCAGGAACTCAAAATCTGCCCAGATTCATCCACTTCAATAAATTCAAGCTCCATTTTAAGCAAAATTTCTTTACCAGGGTAAGAAGGACCCAAGTGAATCTCTCTAACACAAAGCACAGCTCAGTCTTCAGGGTTTTGTTATAATTACAATTTGAACATACAGATATTCATTATTTATCAATACAAACAATAAAACCACAAGGCTTACTAATTTAACACCACTAATGATCTTCCAATGGAAGGTGTTGAGGGTGGCCCACAATGTGTGTTCTGACAGAATGGATGGTTTATGTTAAACAGTGCTGGCTCAGCTAAGACATCTGAACAACGAAGATGTGTGTGCATTACACCTGGAGCTGCAGTCTAGACTCACACCTTGCTGGTACAAAATGATTTACATAAAAAAAAGTTTAACAATTTCAAGAAATGTCTACCAATGTCTTTTCTGCAAAGTGGAATTGGTACATTTCTGCTGCCCATGCTTGTGCAGAACTGTGAACACACATCTGCAGGGGCTTGCTCCACACGATTCTCATTTATCTGAGTTTCCTTTGTGCATCCATTTGGTAGTTAAATGACAGAAAATGGGATCTGAATCATCTGTGGAGGAAAATAGGTAAGTCAGAAAAATAAATCCATTCTTAAATAATCCTTACTTTCTGTTACACATATGTAAAGAAGTGAAAAATAATCCCAACTGTGATTTAAAACCAAAACAATACAAACTCTTTCTGTGAAACATACATTCCTAATTTGCACATTTCTTTGTTGGCAGCATGGCAAAGGGAAAGACAAGATTTAACTGAAATATCAATCTAAAAGTGGCTAAAGTAGCCCAGTACATACCTAGAATAATAAAGGTAGGAATTAGCATTTTAATGATGGGAAGGTGAATGAATCCTGACAAAAGCTTTCTCTGAATACAGTCAAAACAAATTTCCTGTTTTATTCACAAATAAAAGAATTTTTTGCATTGCTCATTTATGTCAGAGTCCATTACCTATCTTTAGGATCTTCTTTAGGAAGAGAGATAAATGAGCAACTACCAGCTTTATGGGGTTATTTATAAAGTCTTGGTTCTGCAGAGTAGGAGTTCTAAACGTATGGTATTTTACATTTGAGAAAATATCTGACAGATGAGAGGGTTTTATGCATTTCTAGAACTTACTTTATATTAACAGTGCACCCTGTCAAAGTAGTGTAAAAAATTCTGGTATAAGAATGTCCATCATCAAGGGAACTCATAACTGGCTTTCATATCAGCTTTCTTTCTAAAAATAGCCAAATGAACAAGGCAGATAATTGCAAAGTTCACAGAGTAGTGATTATGTTCTGACTATAACAATCAAGATGCCAACAGACTAAGGACCTATTATACACATAAAAGGCTGAATTTTTGTTTACAAGTGGCAAGAAAGCCAACCTTTAAAAGATATTTATGACACCCCTTAATGCATTCTACCGAGATTTGCACATTTTGTTTGTGGCATTTCAGCACTCTCTGCGCTCTGGTTCAACAACGTAAACAAAATGTGTCTTGCTGAAAGGAAGTGATTAATTACATTGCCTTTTGTGGACCCCTTTTTGTACTCCAGCACATCCTGATGCTCCTTGCTGAGCTGAGCTGTGCTATAACTAACTCTTAACACAGCTTAATATCTTCCTTTTGTTCTCTCTCTTACACAATGGTAATTTGTAACTGTTCTTATGCAATTTGATGTAACCTACATCATTCCTACCGTGCTTTTCCATAGTTGTGTTGTTTGCACAAGCATAGCCACTGGGCCACAATACACAAAATGGCATTTAGTGTATTTGTTCCAGTAAGGTTGTTTCTTCCAGCCTTGTATTCAACCCAGAGTTCTCCCCCTGATTTCACCTTGCTATTTTTTTCATGATGATGAGAAAAGTGTTGATCTTTAAAAAAAGTCATTGCTTTGAAAATTTGTAAAAGTGACATGACGATGATACCTACTTTCTATTTTATATTTAGCATAAAAATATGTCATTAGTCAGCTGCAATCTTCTGTCTTCTGCAGGTTTTGCTAAGAAACTAACATTTATTAAATCTTGCCATTGTAATTAAGCTATGAACTTTGTCACTTCTTTTGAAAGGACCATTATCTGATCTTTCAGCAGTTTCCCTCATTTGAAGGAATTTCTCTTTGGACCTTTAGTACCTTCCTTCCTAGGCTTTTCTGGAACAGCATAAAGAAACAAAAATATGAAAAATGTCACATATCATACCAAATATATCACACAAAAAAATCAGTAAAAGACACAAAATAATTCTCAGTATTTACATTACCAAGAGCTCTGAACAACTCTCGGGTGTAATTCTCTGTACTTGAGTATTCTGGCAGAAGTGAGAAGAGTTTCCCAGGCTGGAGTCTGCTCATGAAAAAGTCTACAGAAATAAGTTCTGTGAATTTTATGGTAAAACAATGCCAAACACAGCCCAAAGGGCAGGATTTAGAAACAGCATCTTCCAAATGAGGTGCTGAATGCAAACACACGTGCTTTGTTTTTCTAATGGCATGAATCAGAAAGTCCTGGGAAGAAATTCTTCCTTAATACATGTGCTGAGATTTTTCACCTTGCAAGTAGGGAAAGAGGCTCCCGTTTTGCATAATTATACAGTTATTTCAGAAAGAACTTTTTTTCTTTTCTAAAATGACCAGCACTTAACTATTCTGCCCACTACCTAATTTTCATAATTGAACCCTCTTTTCATCTCTCTGGGAAAATGTAATTCCCCAGGGATATGAGTCGTGCAGTGGTTGGACTCTTTCCACTCTTACCTGTCATCCTCAAATTCTTCCTCAGTTACAAGAAAGTTTTCCTTGCCTTAGGTCAGCCTCCCACTAAAACTGTTTTTAATAGTAAATCTTCATTCCATACCACCCATAACTAGAGTTCCACTGATGCTGTGTTGGTATGTGGGAAACACTGGAAATCTCAAGTTTAACTCCCGTGGCCTCTTTGATTGCACTATTACGGCAATGTGTTGACAAGTCATGACAAGCACAGGTAACACTTCACTTTTTTATTAAAATCAAAGATCCTATTACCCTCTTAGCAGTACAGTAGTTAAGTATGACACTCAAGCAAAGAGAAATACCAGATTAATGTTCATTTTTATATAAACTCTTTATGGTTAACTTATCTGGAATAAGTCACAAGGAGCTGTTCCATGTATCTTTGACATTCCAATGGCCCTCAATGAACAGTAACCATAAAGAGCTATAAAGAGCACGTAACAAAAACAGATGAACATGGAGGAAACCTTTATCTGATGAAGCTCATATTCACTCTAAGGATACTCTTGAGATCTCTTATATTTGCAAAATACATTTACTGCATAAAAAAGCAAATCATGAGGAAGTAAAATACAGCTGTACAGACTAAACCAAAAAGACTGAAGTGCCACAGTGACAATACGATGTGGTGAATCTTTTTCCATAAAACATTAATCAAGATGTCACAGAAATAAATTCTGACTGTGGTCATGAACACAAGGAATGAAAATACAGATTGGCTGTTGAAAATGAACCAGTACAAAAAGGAGAGAGTGCAATGATTCCAAAGATGATGTATTGAGAAATTCAGCTGGGAGAAGGGAATGCACGATGGACAGCTTTGTATGCATTAAATGACAAATGTCTGGGCCAAGTATGACTGGAGAAAAAAAAAGAAATAATCAGAAATTTTGAGTCTGAGCCAAGTACAACAAAAATGAACAGAAATCTGTTTTTTAGTGATCCACTTAGTGCAGCCTGGCAGCAATTGGCAATACAATTTTAATCAACACAAGCACAATCATGAGGCACCATTATGACTTAGCTGGGGCTACAAGAAGCACATCTTAGTTGAAATTAACACATCCAAGGGTAATTTTTACAATATTAATAGCGGAATCTCCAGAATTCTTGTTTATTTTAGTCGTTGAAAGATAAGAGCTCAGGGAGCATACTATAGATAAAAATGGGTTCAAAATACAGATTGTAGCTTCCTTACATAGTGGCATAAGGATCAGGGATATTATTTCTATCCAGACCTTCACTCTGATTTTACAAAGATTGGGAAGGAATCAAACTCCAGTTCTGAAGTCTTTGCATCACTGTAACTCCCACTGTTGGCTGGAGGATTTTAGTGAATCACAAATGCAAAACTCAGACTTAGACTTAGTAGTTTCAGAAAGAGATGAATTCTGTAAAATGATTATTACAGAAATCCTCCTTCACTATTTTTCTGATTACCTAAAATACTGTGCTATAATGAAAAAAAAAAATTAAGTCCACAAAATGTAGAAGAACATAATTTCTAAAAATGAAATGCACATTACTAGAGGTATTTTTCATGATCAAATTAGCTTTTCACAGTAAAGACTTCCTACCAATATTTCTGAAGAACTGAGCTTTCAAAATCCAGCCATGTATAGTACTGATACTTGTTAATTTTAGTTGATTTGGCTGAAAGTTTGCTTTAGGTTCTTACTGAAACTATTCATTGTAGGTTTTCTGATGAAGACACTCCTTGCAATGGAACAGAAGTTGGGGCACACATGAAAGCTTTGTGTATGAGTGGGTGTGTAGTTTGCTCACAAAGTACAAAACTATTCATTGGCCCTCACAGGATGCTCACAAGGCAAGCACAGACAATAGGGGACTGGAGATAATGAAGTGTAATAGTTTTCCACTGAGAATTGAAATCATTACCTTGAACACAAGAACTGTTGGCATCAAAAGACTGATGGTACAGCATTGGTAGGGTGACTCCTTTATATTCACATGGCATCTGCTGCTGTAATACATTGAAACCCCAAAAATCTGCACATACTTGTCTTTACAACATTGTTTGGAGGTAAAATATCCTGTCAAATCTCATCTTATCATGAGGAAATTCACTCACAGAGAAGGAAAGTGAATTTCTGCAGTCCTAAAGGAAGTTGTAACAACACAGACCTTAATCAGAACTCTTATCTCTCATTAGTATGGCAGTGCCCCAGCCATGAGAGCTTCAGTTCCTGATGGTAGAGAGCCCAAAATGTGAAGTGCAACAGGAATATGAACAGCACTTGGACTTTAACCCCGTCATAATTTATGACTGTGAGGAGAAAAACAGGATTAGCAGTTCTCCTTAGCTTCTAACCTCACAAAAGTAAGCTACTAAAGTCTGAATGCACTGAAATGTTTCTGTGAAAAAAAGACCAAAATGAGCTGTGAGGGCATTTACAGCTTAATTAAAATGACAAATTCACCTCTGGGTGCTGGCTTTCAAAGACTGTAGATCAAGCCATTTTTGTGTATGTGCCCCATATGGGATAATGCAATGTACAAACGATTTAAAGGACAATAGCCTCTTTTTTTTCTTTTCTTTAAATTAAAAAACATGAAGAAACTACCTGGGGTAGAACGAGCACACTGCTTGACACACAGTCATTTTCTCAGACCATTACACTACTCAAACATTTATTCAGCTCTGAAGAAAAGCTATCTGACTCTCAAAATTACTTTCTCTGGTCTTGTAATCAGACCCTTACAGACAGGAAAGGAAGAAGAGAATGTGAGTTTAAGCCATATTTCCTCTCTCCTTGTGTGGAGAGAGACCTGGAGGTTGGTGGTCTGGATCCCATTCCTCCATGCCATGAATCAGATATGGCAGGCAAGCAGATGGTGTGGGATTAACCACTTCAATGCTCTCCTAACCTTGTGCAGTAATTAATTTGGCACTAATTGCAGGTTGCAGGAATACCATCGTTTATGATTCAAGTAGCAAATAATTTGTCAGGTTCAAACCTCAGTTGTAGCCAAACTGTACCTGCTTTGCATTGTATCCAGCAGTTATAGAGCTTTTTATTCAAAGCCCAAAACCAACAGACAGCATTCCTGTGGAGAACAAGTTTCCTGAGTTTCCAGAACACCCTGCCTGTCAACCAAGCTGTCAATTCATGTGTATTTTCATTTTTAGAACATAAAAGAGACTCTTTTGTTTTACGATACAGCTCAAAAATTGCATTGGAAAAATAAAAATGCTTACTATTTATGTATTTTTGTGTAGTAACACTAACAGCTTTTTCAGCATAAGGCAAGAAGAAGCCTACAGTGCCACATGCAATTTCACCTCCCTAAGAGCTGCATTTGATGCACTGCAGGGTGGGGTTTTTGGAAATCTATGATATGCTGGGAATGAGCTTCACTTCCTGTTCTTTCTGAATTTGCACTGTGAAATCACAAGCTCATGTAGCAGTCCAAGCTAAAGACACAAAAGAGAAGCAGCTTATCATGATATGAATGTGTTGCTACTGATGAGTGGCTAAGTACCACTATTTTTTTATATTCATTTGATTGTGCCTTGATCTTAATCTATCACAAAGTTACCACTGTGCTTACCATCAGAGCCTAATATTGCACAGTCCAAGAGCAAGATTATTTTTAATCTATTTTATCCAGCATTTTGCTGACATGAGTTCATCACAGTGAACCATGCAATGTCTTGTGTAACATCAAAGAAAGGTTTTCATTCTTGTTCAGAAGCAAAATTTCAGAAGAACAAATGAGTGCACAAATGTGTGTGTCATGGAGGAAAGGGTGCATGCAACAAAAATGCAGCATCAGTCCTACTTCCTGCCATGGCAGCACAGATTCAGACCTTGAGTGGAAGGAGAACAAGACACCTGTTTGTCCAGGAACAGCTGTAAAACAGCCTCAAACCAAAATTCACGTGGTACTTCAGCAGCAACATTGGTCTTCACTGGTTTCTTACTAAGAGAAACAGAGAAACCTTTGGGTTCAGAGGGGATTTTCTCCTCATATGAAAGGGGAGAATATGTTCAGAATATTCCAAAACACTCAAGATATGTGTCCTAAGAGAGCAAAAATATGCCAAATTGTTCTTTGAGAAAGAAATGTTTCCATTTCTACATAAACACTTTGTGAACATTCCTGCTATGGGAAAATGTTCCCTTCTCCAATAAAACTTTCTCTCTCTCATCACGTACATATGTGCTTTTCCTGCTAGCTTGTGATTGTCCAGACAGCTCTCTTACAGCCCATTAGACACCATAAGTCTCATGCAGGACTGGTTTTTGATATATTTTTTTCTAGACTAATACCAGTGTGTGACTGGATCCCCCTCCAGGCCCACTGCAACATACATGAATTGAGATGATAGAATGCATGTGAGCTTTAAAAAAGAAAGAGGAGTTTTCAGAATTTTTTGCGCAATAAGAATAACAAAATGAAACATTTTATACTACACAACCATCTCACAACCTACTTTGACTATCAGGCACTGGGAGTGAAATGAGAAATGATTGATCACGCCATAAAGGGCTCACAAGGGCAATATAATTGTAAAAACAGTGCCAGGTGGACAGAACAGATCTGGAAGAGAAAATGGACATACCAAACAACAATAAGAAAACAATCCATTTGGAAATATTAGAGTATACAAGCTGCATAGTCATTAGCAGATTTTCCCCATGAGCCTTAGAACTGTAAAATTTAATAAAGTGTATTAAATGCTATTTCCTTTCATCTGTTTAAGATTATGCAACACCCTTCCATGATGTTAAAAATGGCAACAACAAGCCCTTTCTTTTAACTAAGAACTCAGTTTGTAGCCACTCAGTTTGTAGCTGCAGAAAATCCATACATTACAAATTAATTTGGGAAAATGTATAGTGGCTGCAGATGTGTATAATATTTGCTAAAGCTGACCTGTTGAAATGAGTTGTACAAATCTGTATCTCTAATACTAATTTCTAAGTAAAGTTATTTTGTTAAAGGGTTGAATTCATTACATATGATTATTACAGTGATGCTGAATCCACTTCCATAAATGTATCATGAAAGAAACCCAATTACCTGGTGTTCACAAGTTAATTTTATTGTGTTTTCTACCTATAGATTAATTACTCCTTCATCAGCATTAGACAATATGTTTTGGTAATAGAGTACACATCATCACAAGATACAAAAGGAATTAAATGTTCAAGATATAGATCATAATTCAAAGTAAACTCATTTTTTTGTTTTTCTGTGAGTGGAATACCAATTTAGGTTATTTTCAAGGAGAGATCCTTATGTATCTTCAGCAATTCAATAAAGATAAAATCTGATTTATACATGACATTAGGTTAGCACAAAGTCAAACACTGCAGAAACCACTTATTTCTGTTTACAACCACAGCTCACTCTTGGGCTCTGGGTCTTTCTTCAGAAGCTTTGCAACACAAACTTGAGGAGCTTTTTCTAACATACTCCATGATCTTTGAAAAAAAGAAAGTAATGATGTCTACATTGCCAAGAAATGCAGATGAAGAAATGACCCTGTAAAGGCAAAGATAACAGCACAGTACACTCAGGAAAACGTGTGAGCATTTCAATCAACCCAAAAACCAATATCAAAGTGAGCTGCAGGGCATGCAGGCTTTTTCCAAAGGATTAACTGAAACATTCCATTTGAACTCTCACATAAAGACAGAACTATTTGAGAAGCAGCCAGTAAAAATGGTCATACAAATTGGTAAATATGTCAAGATTTCTTTTCAGCAGTTGCAATGCTGATAAGGCTTAAATTCAGTAAGTAGAGGCAGGAATCTAATTGGATTACCACACAACACATCAAAAATGGGCACAGGATTCAAGCTTTTGACTCTGTCTCCTGAGATGAACTGAAGATTGATTCGTTTCCCCAGCAAAGCCAATGTAAAGAAAAGATTAAAAATTTCAGTGGAGAGGCAGGTAGGAGGGGAAAATCCTTAATAAAACCCAGCATTTAATCTTCTTTTTAAAATAGAAATTGTTTACTTATTACTTCTAAAATTGCTTGCTTACTCTGCTTATACTGTTGCATTACAAAGTAATGAATAAATCAAAGATGTCTCTCATGCTGCCTCTGTTTCTCTACACCTTAATCCTTTCAATTCAGCCTGTCAGATGCCACATATTCTTTAAGCTCACAAAACTTCTTTTTGTCAGAGTTATGTTTTGATAGATGCTCAGAATGTATATATATATATATAGATATATATCTCACATGATTTTAGAGCCACAGTATCCTTTTTTTCCCATCACAGTGGCTCAGTGTTTAAAAAAACCCAAAAAACAATCAGGTTATGAGAAAAAGCTGCTAAGAAGGAATCAAATATATTCACTCTGATACCCATTGAAGTTTTCTGGGGATACACAAATTCTTTTTGGCTTTTCTCTCTACAAAGATTCATGCATTTCAGTTTTACTGACATGAATCTTCAAGACAATTGAAATTCAAAATCATGGGGGGGTGTAATTGCAGGTATTTGCATTTATTCACACAAATAAGTTACAAGAGAAGTGATTTCTCCCATACTTAGGTACTTGTGAACTAATCAGAGTTAAAAGATGACTTGTATATTATGAAATTTACCCCAAGAATAAATGTCAGCACAAGGCCTACATAGCTCTTAAACTCCACTACTGCCTATATAAGGACAATTTCTTATGTAAGGTAAGACTATTTTTGTCCTATATTTTCATTTTACATGAAAGACAACCTAAGAGATGACTAAAGCTGAAACTGAAAAAAATAATGTAATTTTAAAGATAATGGGCTCCATAGCTTGGATGTACATGATCTATAAACAACTGGTAAAACCTAAAAATTACACCATTCCTGATCTGACCTCAAAACACACCGAATGTTCAGGTTGTGTACGGAGTGATGAATTTTCAAGCTATGTTGTGTCATTCCATTTCATTTGTAAAACCCCCCTGGATTTCAGTAATAATACCTTTAAATTAGAAATCCTGTAATAAAAATAAATATTTCACATAAGTTTTGAGGTGTCTGTCTGTTTAATTCAATCATTTATAATCAGGCTTCTTCCTTTTGAACCACATAACAAAATATTCTATATTCATCTGAATTATTCTCAGATTCTTGCTTTGCTAAACAAAAGGAAGAAGTAACAAGTGCTGAACTCATACCTTATTATATATCTTATTATAAGGTATGATTATTTATTTCATGGACTCTAAACCAGATATTGTAAATGCTGACCTCCAAGCATTTTCAAATTCCATTTGTGCTGGATAGCAGCGATGTGGATTCAGAATTCCCAAGTACTTACAACTTTAACTATTCACTTGATTTACAATTCCTTTTCACTGATATATATGCAGTGACAGACAAAAAATTTAAATTTACAAAACTAGGAAATCTTGTAGCTCTTGTAAAGGAAAATCCTGCTACTTCCCCCATAACTACTACAATTTGGCTCAGCAGCTACTGAGTTGGCAAAATTTGTGATTTACTCTTCTGCTTACTTACTGGAAACTTTGAAATTATGTAACATGGTAGATTTTTAATTTTTTTTTTTTTGACATGTGCCTCTATTCCCACTTAAGTTTTGCAGTAGTCTTTTCTTATACCCAGATTATTCAATATTATGTGGAACACAGAGCAATTGAAAAGCAGTGCTCAGTAACAGCATAATAAATTCAATTCATGGGTTCATACCATTAATGAAAGCTTCCTCTGCCCTCCCTGTCTTACAATTTTTGTGGTAAACCAAAAAGTGATAGTAAATATGTCTAATGTTTCCATTTTGGCATTGGGCACATGCCTCTGAAGAATAAGACTTGGTTTTAAATCTTTTAACATCAAATATTGATTTATCAATAAAAAATGACAATCAGAAGTAATGGAAAGGTTTCCTTCCGAGGAAGAGATGATGGTGTCATTTTTTAAGTAAATTATTTAAATCTATATGTTCAACTAATTATGTTTCTTCTTTGGAATTCTTGTCTGTTTCAGAATCATGCATTTAACCGAGGTTATCATAATTTATAAAGGTTAATAGTATACCCATTAAAAGAAAACCATCTAGGAAATATTCACAGTACTCCAATCAAAACTCTGCCTAAGCACTCTAAGGATGATTGCCTGACCTACAGCTTGGAATGTGAATGGAAGTTGCATAGACCACTGGTATTTTTATGTTTGCTCATGTCCTTGCAGTTCCTCACCATGACATTTTTTTTCTAGATCCCTGGACTGAATGTGGGGGGTTTTAAGAGAAATAGTGGAAATGTTTATGATAAAATATTTTTAATTACCCCATGCTATCTTTCAAGACCTCACACCTCTTTTGATAGAATTTTTGAGTTTTAATGGACATTAATCACGAAAGAGTGTGATTCAGATTAGAATCCAGAATCCTACAAGCATAGCCTGGCCTCAAATATATTTGTTTAGGTTCACATTTTACTATCTACGTTTTAGTTCTTTTAAACACTAAATTAAATGTTTACTTGAACAGAGTAAAGCTTGTATTTCATACTCCTGATCTGAGTTAGGGCACATACCAGTCTTCAATATTTGCATACAAGCTAGGCTTGTTTATACTGATTAACTGGGAAATCTGTTGGAAGAGACTATTTTATCACATTCTTTCATTACCACATTTTTTAAGCAAGAAGGCCTTGGAAATCTTGGAAAATAATCTGAAACAACTGTTTCTTATCTAGTTGTAATTCTCCCTTACAGTGTGGCACATTGCCTAGGGAATGACCTGCAACTGATGAAAAGTGAATCTGTTTCTTGATGTCCCACCAGGCTCCAGCACAGGTATTTCTGATTCTGTGCAAATTGATGTAGCTATTTTAGCTTCAGTCCAACAACATTGAGTCAGAGTGCTCTAGAACTGTGTGATTATGGAGCCAAATTCTCAATCTGCTGACAGCAGACACTTCCATAAATTTCCCAATGCCTGGCAGCATTAGAACTCATGGCCAAAAAAACTGGAGCAAGAGAATGCAATGCAGAAAGCAATAGCAAATAGAATGCATTTAATCTTTTCTTCTAGAGAATAAGTACCAGAATAAATAGCCTTTGATGCTGAGAGCTCCCCAGAAATAATCTGCACTCAGGGTTGGGTAGTTATATGGGTCATGTCTAATCATTTCTTCTTGCTATTACTATTGAAAAAAAAAAAGTCTCACATTGTGTGAAATCATGGGCTAAAGCTTCACAAGTGGTACAGATGATATACAATCAGTGGACTATTAAACAATGCAAAATAAGAAATCAGGTTGTGCTGTGATGGATCCCAGATTCAGCAATTGCATTAGACACAATTTCTTTAACTGTGGGAGCTGTGTAATCATGAGAATAGACTGCTTAGATATAATGTTCCTCATTTCATTCACAGAGGTAGAAAAATCCAGTCTTTTTACCACTGGGAACAAAAATGCATCTTGCTATTCTTGTTATTTATTGCTGCTTTTGGATTTTGATGAACAGTTCTCCTGGATATAATTCTGGATTAATACCTCAGAATCACAAAATACTCTATGTATATGATTTTATTACGTGAAAGATAGTGTATCTGATTTTCCATGGCAAGATTTGGAAACGGCAGGCCCCCCAAATCAACTATTATTGCATTGTTTGAAGAAAAAGTAAACAGCTAACCAAGATTCTTGGACAAGTTATGCCTTGAAGGGCTGGAGTGATTCTTGGCTCAATAATTTAAAAAAAAAAAACAAGTAGAGTTTCTCACCTTGTAGCAAGGAGTGAGCAAAGGAAAATAAAATAGTCATTACAGTGAATTACTCAGAATTACTTGTAAATACCCATGCCTGTACAGCAGCAGTAAAATATGACCCTATTATGAAGAAAATATCACAACACCCTCAAAGGGAACCATTGATTGCCTTTTCTAGATCAGTATCAGAGTCTGCACTGAGCTGTCTGCCCTCTTTAATTCACAGCATAACAGAACAAGGATGAAACATGGGATGCAAGTTACCAGAATAAATTCTCTCAAAAAGTCAATCAGAAAGACTCATTCTGGGAACTATGACTAAAGAGAGCAAAGTTCAAAACTGAAAGGAATTTCATGCAACTCTACGGTTTTGTTACCCACAATGAAATTCAGTCAGGTACTCACCCTCATTTTCTGTGGAAAATTCACTAGAAAAAGTGGACTCACAGAAAGATAATTGATTTTATTCTTTATCTTTCTAAGGAAAAAAAAAAAAAGTTCCATTCTTAAAAACTGTTAGAACTGACAGGCAAGCTGAAAATCCTAAAAAATAAAAATTTTATTTTCTTTCTAAACCAAAACCATATAGAGCCATGTTCTTCACTTGCAATCTTTGGTCTGATTTTGTATTCTGCAACTGGGAGGAGAACCATGTTAAACTATTACAGTGAAAATTTCACTCCGACATTACAGTTAATTTGACCAATCCTTTTGACTCCCCGATAATTAAGGTAGTTCTTGCAGAATATACTACCATGAAAGTTATTAGGCAACACAGAAGGTTTTGTTAATCAGAGAATCATTACACTGGGAGGAAGCTGAAGAGTTGAGGTGGCTGCCTGCTCTAAGATGTGAGACCAAGCCAGATTGCCTGGGGCTTGAAAATCTCCAGATGGGTCTTGAAAATCTCCAAAACTCCACAACCTCCCTGGCAAACCTGTTCCATTGATTAATTATCTCATAATCAGGGGTTTTTTTTCATATAAACCTAATCCAAGCCACTCCCATTTCCATGCATGAGCACTCCCTCCTTCTCCCACCACTATGCACCTCAGCTTCATTTTCCTGGTAGCTCCTTAGGCATTGGCATTTTTTTGTCTGTTAATGGATGTAAAATTTGTATTTGCTCAGACTGCAACAGGATAACTGTCCAAAACTAAAAATAGGGGAAATTACACTGCATTAAGTTTTACTTTCTTACACAGTGATATTTCTGAGTATTTTGTACAATGATGTTTATATTTTAGAAGTAATTCTTCAAGATACAAAAAAAAAAAAAGGATGGGGAGGGACAGCAAAATATTATTTCATTTGAACAACAGATCACAACTAAAGACTAATAATTAAACTACTTTCAGTTTCCCCATTGCACATTTCCCTACCTAGTATCAGCATTCCTACTCATACTGTGACACCAGTAGCTGTGAAAAAACAAAATAGATCTTGAAATCTGGACAGAAATCAGGACTCTGGCAGAACCCTGTCTTAAATAATATCCCTGTAATTAACAAGCCAAAAAGACAGAACTTTCACAAACATTTCCAATCAGTTATTGGAGAGGGTTCATCTCACAGCATCCATTCTGGGAACATTCCTTTTTCCATTGCATTGCAAAGAACATCTCAGGAGCATCGTTGGCTCTGGAGCCTCCTTTGGAGGTCAGTGTAAGCCTTGCCACCACTGGATACAGTGCTGCTCTTTCACCACTTACATGCTTCAAAATTCAGTGCACTCACATTTCCTTGGCAAATTTCTTTGAGTTTATTAATTATTTCTCCATTAATATTTTCTGCTTCTTTTAATGAGAGAAGATCATGCTTGAGCCTGCAGGTAAATCTGAATGAAATTTTTCAAATATCAGAGCTCTAATAAAGAACTGGTTCTTTAGCAGCCATTAAATAATTAAGGGGTTGCAGCAGCAGTTTCAAATGGCCCTTGTCAATGCTTGATAACTTATTTTCACATCAAAACTATAAATCATGGGGAATATGCATTTCTAGTGACATTTTAGGACAGATTGTAAAGGTCTAAGGCTACTTTGAGGAAGAGAAAGAAAATATGTTGCATTAGTAAAGAAGAAAAAGGAAAATATTTCTAGTTTTAAATTAGATTCTACAGATTTAGCTCATTTCCATTTCATGCATCTTCCTTTATATTTTCCCACTAAAATGAACATCAGAGTACTTTGTTTCCATCAAATGAGAAGACACTAAGGCTGAAGAAACAGCATGTCTTGGTTTATCACCCCATATCTGTCCCATAACTTTTTTCTTAGGTACTGCAGCCCAAGGCAGCCTAACTCGTGTGAAGCTGCTGGGTTTTATCCTTGGTGGGGGAAGGACAATGGATCATTTTGATACATCTCTCTAGGCTGTGAGACAAGAAGATATGAGCCAGCAGAGGAGCAAGCACAGCATCTGCAAACACAGGAACATGTGACTCTCTGAGAATAATGGGAACTGTAAAATTCTTTGGGGGAGCTAAGTTCTGGTCTCTGAAACAATTCTCAGTGTTCTGGTGTTTTCTCAGTTCACTGGCTGAGAACAGCTTCTCCCTGGGTATTTATTTGTGCTTGTTGTCAAGACACCAGCACATTCTCTCAGCCACAGGACTGTGCTTGTGATGTTTTGTGTTATTTGTGAGGTGCCACTCCTGCAGGAAGCCAGGAAATCTCCACCAAGGCCACAGATGCCAGCAGGGGATGCTTCTCATGGTGTATGGCAGCACCCAGTGCTCCCCTGCCTTTGTTCACCAATTCAGGTCAATACCAACAGCCTTTCCTTTAAAGAGTACATTGAATTAAACACAGCACACTAGGGCTCCCAGACTCCCAACAGCCATCCTAAAAATCCAATGGAAAGCATAAATATGTCACCTATTTTACATTAGCAGCCATTAGAAATGGAGAAGACCTGTCAGGAGCTCCACTTTATTTGTTCACAACAGGACCCTCCTGCAGCTTTTGAGAATTTTGAATTGAAAGTGTCTAGCTTTCCATCAACTTTACACAAAAATGCAATTGGAGGAGAAGTAGATTTGAGTATTTTCATTCTTAAGCCATGAATGATTTTATTACACATGAAAAACAGACTCACAATCCATCCAAATTTTAATCAGATTATCAGTTATATTCTGAAATAAGATATGTTTGTAATGAAAACCAGCTGTAACTATGAAATAACTGCTTTTTCAGTCTTTCAGATAGAGAAGCTTAAATAATTTTTGTAGTTATCTTAAATAATGCCATGAAGAGAGAATCACAACAGAGCAAAGCATTTAGGGCTTTATTTGTTTGCTTCTCCCTAAGAAGATGCTTTAAGATTCCTTGGCAAATATCAGTAAAGCCTCAGTTCAGGCAGTGTTCAAGTAGGAACTCATAAGCTCTGGAAACTCAACAACTCTTGCTAAGAGCCACCATGGACATAAAGCAACTTTCTTATTTTTACCCTTAAGCAAGCACAGAAAAATCAAGCTTTCAGGACTGAATGTTTGCTACTGGAAGTCTACAATTCCCAACCTCAACACTGGCTGCCATGGCTGATGATCTCACTCCAAAGCTCAGGAAATGAGAAACCTTCAACCCAAGCATTAAAAAAAACCCCAAGAAAATAACATCATTGCCTTCAAGCTTGCTAAATTATTTTGTGCTCTTGCAGTCCTTTGAATTCAAGCCTTTTCAATAGAGAACAAACCCTAGTGGATTACTGTGAGTTATCGTGAGTACAAGCTGTGCACTACCCACAAACCCAAGACCTTCTTGTGCCACAGAAAAATACTGCTGCAATTAGGTTGAAATATACTCAATTTACCGTGAAGAACTTCTAGAGCAAATCAGTTACTAATTTTTGCTCCTAGCTAAAGGAGGTTTCATGGGGTATCAGAGTTGCACATAGAGCAGGACAGCAACAAGTGCAGTGTTAGCTCTGTAATTAAAAGAGAAGCAAGTCATTGGTAACAAGGCAGGTGTGAGCTAACTTCAAATCTTTGTCCTCTGTTTGCTCAAAAAAAGTTTTAACAGGAGGAGCCAATATATCTCCTACAGGGAAAACAATTTTCTGATATCAAAGACTTCTTTTCATTGTCTCAATTTTTTACTCATAAAAATTAGGCAACATGAAACAAATACCTTACTTTAGAAGGAAAGAAAAAAACATATCTCTTACATGATTTCCAGATATGTTCATCACTAAAGATGAACATCAGAATTATCAGAATTTCTTATCAGAAACAGCTTATCAGAATTTCGTCAGAGGAAAACTGTGACAATGAAGGCAGATCCCACACTAAATTTTAAAAAAGTAAATCTCAAAATAGAACTAAGTTTAGGTAGCATTAGTGATGAAAGGGCAAGATGAAGAGGCTGGCAACAAAGGAAAATTAATGAAAACGACAAGAGGTCTGCAGATTTATCGCAGGGGAATTCAAGGGAACAAGATATTGCTGTTGGAAATCAGAAACAATAAATGTATGCAGGAAGACCAGCAGAAGTACATTAGAAGCATAATATCCCAAAAACAACTGAAATATTTATGTCTTTATAGTCTAACGCACACAGCCTCAGTGAAGGAAGTATATTCACTGAAATTTCTGAAACAATAAATAAACTTCTGATCCAAAGACTGCAATGCATAAAACCCCTGCAAACATTCTTTAAATATGAGTCTTCCCATACGATAAAGGAAAGTGATAGGTATTCACAAGTTACTTGTTTTTTAGTGAGAGTAAATATCCCATCAGAAAAACAAACCTGTCTAAACTTTTGTTCTTAAGGCAACGAAAATTACTTCATTTATCTGAATTACAGTAAAAAACAAACTAAAAAAATAACAAAATTAGTCTGATTGGGACATTGCCACTCTTCTGCCACCGTACAGCTGCAGTTAAAGATCTGAAGCTGAAGGGACTCTGAGCACTGCTGTGAAAGCCTCCAGCTATAACAATTATTCCTCGTGCTATCTGAAAGCCACCTGTACAAGCAGGACCCAAAGCCTGGGAACAAGCAGACACTGCCACAGCACAGTCCTGCCAACAAACGTATCTTGCTGCCTCCTAAGGTCCAATATTATTTCCAGGCTAAATTTATTCATTAGCAGGTTTAGAGCTATTTTTCCCTGCCAACACTGCACATTAATTCAAGCATTTGGCCATCCTGGTATGTGCTTCGTGCTACATCTACACAGACAAGGCTCTTTCAGCATCTTGCCAGAAAAGCAGTTTCCTTGGCCAGTGTGTGAATTTCTCCATTTCATCTGAGCACTGCACATGCTCCAGTTTCACTTCCTCTGATTTATCTGACCTGGACTACACACACAGCACAGCAGCCACTCATTACCTGAGCATCATGTTTACCGTTTTCACTGCCATATCACTGCTGAAACACAATTATCTTGCAGCTGATTAATAAGCTCTTGTGTTGCTTATTACTCACTGATAGCAGAAATGCTTTCAATTACTCCCTAACCACCTGACCTTCAATTTCATCCTGTTTCTATTACTTCAGTTCAAATTCTCTTAGGTGATTTCACCTCATGTTGGAGTCAAATTGTTTTCCAGCTTTAAGACATCAATGAATTCACCTACTATTTACAACGGGGTAAAAATGAAAATAGATGTAGAAAATTGATGCTTACACTATTCTGGAGTCTCTCAGACCACTAGGTCTTATGTCTTTAAAATTTTTGTTGTTGCATGGTATTTTTCATTACTTCATAATTGATCTGCTATATTGCTGCACACCACCTTTTCCAGCTAAACAACACTCCACATGACACAATACCAAACACATTCCTGGAGACCTTACAAGTCAACTATGCTGTAATCTCATTGCTGATAAGAGCTAAAATGAACAAGGTGACCAGGATAATCTACCAGAACAGCTTTTAATGAGCTTGTTTGTTTTCCTTTATTATATTTCTTATGGTTTTACTTACCTTTTCAGGAGATAAATTCACAATCCTTGCACACACACACTAATTCAGACTCATGGGAACAATTGTTGCAGGTGCTTTTAAGCCGTGTTTTCAGTTCTTGTTTTTCTTTTATTATGTGTATTATGTACAGTATTGTCCCATTTTAATATATAACTCCAGTTTTAGTAGGTTAACTACAAGCTCCTTGCTAGTAGCAATTTCACAGTTATTCCAGTTATATCCCAGTTCTTCCACTGTTACAGAGTGAAGCATGAGCGTACTGAGTACAACCACTTTTAAGATATGTTACAAAGTTCTTTCATGAAGTTTTTTTCCAAAAAGAGTTATACTGCAGTTTTCCTTTATGGAACTGGGAGATCTTTTCAGTTAATTTTGGAGGTATTGCTTTGTTAGCTGAGAGATCATTCTTTCAAATTTGCTGCAATGTGACATTTTACACAGAAATACGGCAAGCTTACGGGAGAAGATTCTGAAGCACAGGAAAGATTTACATTTTCTCTCACACATAAATATAAATACAGAAAGAAAAATGCAAAAAAGCATAGATTTGATTAATTGACAGTAACTCCATTTTGCTGAGGTTTACCACAGTGAATTGCAGAGCTATGGATATAATAAATGTTTTCACCTAGAGCTTGCAGCAATTTTTTCTCCCATAATTTATTTCCTTATGATATAAAGTCTGTAATTTGCTTGAGAGGGAGAATCCAATTACTCTCTAATTAAGAAAATTCATGTCCTTTGTTTAACTGGAAGGGATCCAGACTCATATAGTTGAATGTTCTTTTTTGTCACCATTAAAAAAAAAGAGTTCTTTATGTTTTCAGGAAATAGCATTAATTATTTCTTCTAGATTTAATTCCTGGAAGATGACCTAACAGATCTGGGTGTACAGAGTATCAGGAGCAGTTTTACAACCTTGTACTTGTCTCAAACTGTAGTCTCTATACATCATAAATATTACAATTTGCATATCTAAGAGTTGCACTTTTTAAAATCAAGTGTTGCAGAGAGATCCTCGATCATCACATGAAGGCCAGACTTGCAGATGTCTGCAGAAATTGAACCTGATCTCAGTGTGGGCTGGGAGTTATGCCTTGATATTAAAATTCTGACCTGTACATGCCCACTGGAATCCCTGTATATTGTGTCATTTGCACGAAAAATTCATGTATGCTTTTGAAATTCTCTGAGTCTTAACTGAGGATGAACAGTTTCTTCCTAAAGCTTGTTTCCATCCCCATGGATGGGGACTTGAGAATGTCTGGTAGACATTATTATTATTTATAAGTCTTAAAATCAAGGACTCCTCCTTTCCCCAGTCTTTTAGTCGCCATGATAAATTTGACTTCCGTTTTCTTATAAAGGATTCACAGATTATATAGGGATCAATGTCTTCTAAAACTATCTAATAATCTTTCACAATTTCTGTTTTATGCTAAAAGGAAGTGGGAGGGAAGAAATTCGGCTGATAAGGGAGGAGAAAAAAATCATAATTCAAAATTCAGAACAGCTAAATAGGTCATTCAAGTCTTATAATAATCTCCAGTATCCAGGAGCAGGTGATGACATTGGCAGTCAGGAATAGAAATTAAGAATACAGACTGCTGACATTTTTTACAGAGCTTATAGGTCTCAAACACTGGATTGTCTCTAGCACAGCTGATGCTCTATGGGGTAACACATAAATGCATTATCACTTGTATGAAGGCAAAAATATATATGAGAATGTGAAGAACAGCTCTACAGTCTCAAAATATCTGCATTTTAAGCCACTCAAATACAGTGGCTTAAATACTGCTTAGAATCCTTTAAATAGTACTGAAGGTAATGGCTAGTCCTCTCACTGTGGCAACAGCCCCTTCTCTGATCTCACTTTGCATTAGCCAGTGCTGGCTAATGAATTATGATCACTCCAACTTGCCAGCCCAGGAATTCATTTAAAACCCTCTTCTACAGTCTGCAGAAGGTAACTAATCAGCAGATTTCATTGCAGCTTTGTTCTACCCATAGGAGTATGGTAGCCCACTCCCTGTGACCTCATCCAAAGCCATAAAAAAGGTAGAGGGAGAATGGTTGTGAACATATTACAGCAATTTTTTTCCAGCTCTTTTCAAAAGTGACTTCCGTTTTTTCAAACCTACTGATGATAACCAAGGCCTGAGATCAAATTCCTTCACCTTTCCTATACTCAGTGCTCTAGAAAGATCCTATTGTCCACAGCCACTGAGAGATCTGCCTTAAGCTTTTTACAAGTCTACCAAAACCATGGCTTATTAAATGACCTAGCAGGATTCCATGGGCTGCAATGATTCATAATATTACAGACACACAGAAGTTTTATCAGAGACATGGAGATATAAACAGTTTCCTTCTGAAATATCATTATCTAAAAGCCATTCAAACAAAATTAGAATTCAGGAAGAGAAAAATGACAAACATTTATCAGAAAGTGCTTGCTAATCTGCTGGATGCAACAAAAAGTGATAATATGTTATAGCAAAAGAAAATGGCAAGCAATGGGCAATGCCAAAAAAACAGGAAGCTGCAAAATGACAACCATTTCAATGTGACTGAAAGTTTCCTAGTTTTTGAGGACTTGTAGAAAAAGTAAAGACTTCTAAAAACCAGACTTACACATAGCTGAAAACATTACATTATAAGGATATAAGAATATAAGATATATATAAGATTATAACATATAATCTTATATATTATAAGATTATAAGAATATAAGGAGGACAAGCTGGAGCAAACATCATTCTTTTTCAAGGCTGGGAGAACAGTAAGATGAGAGAGCACATAGAAAGGCCACTCAAATTTAAGAGAAATGCCCCTCTGTGTACAAGCTCTGTAATGAACATGTGGAAATGGGATGGAGAGGACTGCTGTAGATATTTTCTGTAAATTTTCTGTTCTTATTCCAAACTAGGTACATTAGAAGCAAAAGAAACTGCACCCTCCCTATGCACTTTCAGAGCAATTCTGTGTTTAAGACACCAGCAGGAACAATTATGGCTAATGTTCTGGGGCTTAGAAAAAAGAAATGCCTGTTTTGTTGAGCACAGTTCTCTATGCCTGTCACACACAGGGACAAGCAGAATGGCCTGGCCTTTTGATGCATTTCAGGACTGCTGTACTATCACCACTCTTGCAAGGAGAGATCTGAAACCTGTTTTTGCCCAAAGGCTTTACCAGAGCGAGGAAGGAGTGAGCACGGCAGGAATCTGGCCAATAGCCAGGAGGTTCCAGTGCTGCTTCAGCTCCAAATTTTAGTTTTGCTTGCCGCAATGCTGTAAAATCTGCTTTGGCTGTGAAGGAACTTTCAGCAGCGTGGGAACTTTACTCAAGAACCACGAGATGGCACCACAAGAAGCCATAAAACCTGTTCAATTATCTGCAGTTCTGATCTTGCCCCTTTATATAATTAATAAAGCAATTGAGTAGGGCTGTTTCTTTTTCAGGCAGTGCCAGAGAGATTACAAATGGATCTCTGCTAAGTGACTTTTCTATTTCTCTAAGCTGAGCAGACAGTGTTTAGACTGATCCATTTCAAACAGCTGTTTAATGCTGTGCCGAAACAGACACAACATAAATCAATATTTTAAAAGGTGATAAGTGCCCACAGGTATCCAATTTCAAGGTAATTATAATCACATTTAGGAACACACATTTCACAGGCTGGCTCAGTGAGCTTGTCCTGCAATGGTGTCTGTTTTTCCCTCCCACAGCACTATTGAACTCCTCTGCCTACCCCAGTGCCCTGCCTGGCATCCCACGCTCCCCCATCCTCTTGCAGAGCTGCCTCCCAAGGCAGGCTTCACTGCCTGGGATGACAGGGTCCCAAGCTCCTAAAGACAGGGAAAAAATGAATTTCAGGGTCCTTGGCAAGATAAGAGGGACTCCTGGATCCTAAAGACAGTGATGACCAGTATTTTCTGATGTCAATCTGGCCAATTGGAACCCAATCAGGGTTCCAGCCATCAAATATCTGTCCTTTGCTGCATAAGGAAGCTTTCCACCTGCTGACACCATGGCACACAGGTACTCCATGCTAACACAGGAGTATCTATCTGGCAGGCTGAGCAGCCCAAACCTCCCACCCCAGCACAGTCTGTGCATGTTCTCAGTCACACAGCATGCAATTCCAGTAGACCCTCCCAGGTATTTTTTATGCCCATAAGTGATGGAGTGCCTCTGGTCACTGTCATTCACATCCCTTAGACTACAATGGTGTTTCACCCTCCTGCTTCCTATCAGGAAGAGCATTCCTAGGTTTTCCCTGTGGATTGGAAAGTGATGAAATGATATTATGGCATGGTACAAACTGCTTTGTGTACTTCTCTACTCAGTCTTCAGTGATCACCAAGAAAAAAACTTCAAATCCAGAACCTTTTAATAAAATAACTAAAAAAACATACTTCCAAATAAGCTTCCTGAACATATATTTGTCTGAACAAATATGGCGCCCGTGCATCACTCCCCAAAATATGTTTAGCCCTTAGACAGCAGGAAGTTCTCAATACTGTGATTTAAATCAAACTGATCTTCTGACTTCTATCATATTCTAGTTCAAGAATAAAGCCTCTGGTTTAATTATTGTAATTTTTTAAAAAAATACACATTTGTTGGGAATTCAGCCAAATACAACATTTGTTTTCCTATGTCATCGTTCTGCTGATACAACCCAACTAATCAGATTTGGTTTTCAGATTAAGCTATGTACTGGGCTGATACCTTAAAAGAATTTTTTTTAAGTTTCAGATCTATTTTCTCATTAAAACCCTGCGATACTGATTCCTGCTGCTGTTTCATAAAAATTTCTTTGCAAATTTGCAATCTGATAACAATCAAATTCCTGCAGCTCACAGGGCAATTCCATCACCCTATAATCCGCTCAAAAGTGGTTCCATGCCCTAGAATAAAAGGTCCATAAGACTGCTTAGAAAAAAAGAATTTAAAAGAAATTGTTCAGAATCCCTAAAAGCAGTTAATATTTTAGCTAAAGTTGGTCAGACAAAATGTTAAAATTCCAGCTGAAGGTGGCTATGGCTGTATGCATTCTTCCCAACCTATTTTTCTTAAACAATTTGACCTAAAATTACTGCACTTGCAAGAACAATATGGGTCATACATCCTCAGCCTAGGACTTTATTTAACAAGCCAAATAAGATGGGCTTTTCATCCATTCTCCAAGTGTGCCGAATCATCCTGCATCAGCTTTATTGTGTCATCAATGCAGACTGTCTGCATGATTCAGACAAGCCTTATGTTGCATACCACAGCTGTAGTTTGAAAACAATTAGCAGCTGCTGTTTTTTATGTATGAAGAAGGTTCAGTCCTGCCAAATTTACTGTTTTAGAAGAAGGCATCATAAAATGCATCATACACATATGCTTGCCCAAATTCTTAACACAGTTATAGAACATAACAGAAATAGTGATGAAATATTAAAGTGTCTGAAACGTGGTCCTTTTTTTTTATTTCTAGGTTTAACAAAATATGAACATAGCAGATCAGTGAAACAACCTACCTAGAAAACAAATGCAAACGTTCCCTACACAAATTATTAATGGCATCTTTTGTCCTTTGGACTCCAGTTATTCTATAATATTTGGGCCTTGAAATATTATTAACATAAAAGTTACACAATAATAAAAAATAAACTCAAATTGGATTTGACTTTTCAAGTGAATATTTAGATATGTTTATTTGCTTTTCTTTTTGATTATCTTTTTGATGTTCTCAACAGCATAATGACAATGCCATACAGACCCAAGAACTGCTCAGGCAACAAAAAGGAAACCCTAGCTGATCATGTATGGTATAACTTTATATATTGTCTTTCAGGTCTTTCCCTTGCTTTATCACTTTTCTAATATTACTAATCTATTTTAAATCCATTATGATACTTCCCTGTTGAAAAGCACCATAACACTCAGAAGAGCTTAAAATAAAACAGTAGAACAGCAGGACAGTCACAGCATCAAAACTTCTACTTACTCACACACAAAAAAGGAAAAAAAAATTCATTGGAAAATTAAAATATTCAGAAAATATGTGATAAGTAAAAATGAAAGAATGACAAAGAAAGAAATAGGAAGAGATCATTTTTAGCAAACATATAATTTTTATCCTTGGTTTACTCTTGAGCAGAATCTTAACACATATTTCCCAACAGATACCAATGGAGTTACCAAATGATCTTATATAAGGAGCCAAGATCACACTGTGGTTCTGTGAGAGAAAACAGATAAAGCTTATAAGAATACTATCACTAAAAAGCCTAAGAAAATGCAGCTGGTTTATATATTTAGAAAAGTGGCATAAGAATCAGCCATGAATTCATTTATGTCATGTGAGACAAAAAACTACAAGAGAATGACTGAATGACAGCATAAGCATCTGTATTTTTGCTTGCACTGTTCTGTGTTTATTAAACACTTTTCAGAATCTTCAGCTTCTGCTGCTGTTGACTGCAAGCAGGATTTCCACAAGACTTAGAAAGACTAACAGCTTGTGCAGGTATTTGAAAATATGGGATACATAACCTTAGCTCCAAGTCATGGAAACTTGTATATCCAGAGATTTCTAAAATCCTGTGCTACTAAAATCACAGTGAACCCATTCTGCATTTTCTTCAGTCTCCTGTGGATCAAATATTCTACTTTCACATGAATGCATATACAAATTTGTCATTAACGATTAAGTCTTTAGCTGACACTAATTAGTTTCAACCATCTATGTGCTCAGCAGGCCCGACCTACTTCACAGTTCTGCTTCATTAGTGTTGGCAACTTAAAACAGTATCAGTAAAAATTATATTGACCAACAGTGACCAACCACTCAATGCAGGTGCCACTAAAGCCAGTGACAGCCTCCCCACTGATATTAATAAGTATCACAATAAACCCCAAAGGCATAGAGAGAAGTAATGCCGTGACAAAAGTCATCTCCCACCAGTAGCAAGCAAGAAAAACAACAGCAACAAAAGGGAAAAACAAAACTCCAGTCAATTTATTTAGCACAGGCCTGTGCTGCTGTGCTGTGAAATACCAACCCCACAGAGGGAGCTCAGACTTAAGCACAGACTCAGAAGCAATTTGAAAGCTTTGTTCTTCAAGGATATCAATTTAGTCAATCACTGGGGAGCAGAAATATACCTCAGGTTAAATTTGGAGCTGTGCAGGAAAACATTTGGATAAGCAGAAAAAGGGGAGAGGAAGAGTACTTGGTCAAGACCTGCAGTGTCCAAAGAGACTTGGTAAATGCACATACTCAGCATGAGGGCTTTGAATGCACAACTCCAAATCTTTGTGTGGTGGAACCACATAGAAAGTAAATTAAGCCATAGGTTTAACCTTTGACATGCCTTGGGACACTTGCAATGCAAAACAGCTTTCATATGCAGAAGCTATTATCCTCAGCAACATATCTATTTACCAAGATCTAAAACATGTAACCACAACTACGAACATAAGAAACCTAAAATCAGGTCCCTTGACACCTTTAAGTTTAAGAATACATAAGTATTTAAGAACACATTAGAAGCTAAAGCTAGGCTGCAGCTGGAATAGTCACAGGTATTTTATACCAGACGTGTTTTTTACCACTAGAAGGTTCAATACATCTTCTATCACGACAGTCAGATTTAGTACTCATGGTGGATGTGTTGCACACATATAACCAAGTCTTCCAATAGCACTTTGACAGATGCTGAAGTTCTCTTAAATATCTAAACCACCTTCTTTTAAGCCAGACAGACTTAAAACCTTTAGTAACAGAAATGTTAGTCTTAGCACCAGCACACTTGAAGAAAGAAATTCCATTTGTTTAGAACATATAAGAAACATAAAAGCATTCAGCTCTGTATTAGATGCTTTTGCAAGAAAAAAACCCAAACAAAACCAAAAAACATTATCACATACACACACACATACACACAAAACCCCCAAAACAAACAAACAAACAAACCAACCACCAGAGCACAAGCAGAAGAAAAAGACAATTTGCTGCTAGAAGGGAAATAAGAGCAAAATGTTTCACAGCACTTCTATCTGAAGTGATTAAAAAAGCAAAAGCAAAGCAAAAGGCCCCTTGTGACAGTGGTGGTGACAATGGCTTGCTAGGTTACAACAGTAAACAGTCCAAAGGAAAGAGCCCCAGAACACCAAAATAGAGCAATACAAGAAGCCTTTTATTTCCCCAAGAAGCCACCAAAGCATTAACACAGCCATGTGAATGTGGTGTCTGATGTCCTCTGTGACTTGCACAAAAGTTGGTGAGTCCTCCTCTACAGCAGCACCTGTACTTTGATGAAGCAGCCCCTTGCCCCTTGCCCACGCTGAACCCTTGACAGCATTTGCCAGATTCCTGCACTCACTCCAGCAGGAGCACAGAGGTCTTGACCATTAAGTGCTCCCTTAAGGCCCCCAGGACAAATCTTCCCGTTAAAGTGTTTGTATTGAATGTACAATGTGGGTTCATGAGCTCTTCAGGAGAACACTGTCTAAACCATTTTCTGCTAATCTCACCCCTCATTCACACTCCCCAATCAATCCCATCACTTTCACTGCTACACTTCTTTGTCTCATTGTGGAACAAATTATATGGATTAACAACAATGCTGTAAAAGACAGCTTTTCCTTTTAAGAGAATGATTCCCCTAACTTGTGTTTCCTCAAGTGAGGAGGCTGAGTGGGCCAGAGCAAGCAACTAGGGCAGGGAAGAAACAGCATGGCAGGGGCTAAACTTGCACTGCCTGCTTGTGAAACCATGTTTTAGTGAATGTGTATAACCTCTTTAAAACATGAAGCAGATCATTGCAACTGAGAGATGAGATATTTTCTGTATTGTCCTCTGCAAATGAAACTTATTTAGTCTTATTTAATTTGCATAAATTAGTACTTAGAAAAGATCTTCCTCAGTAGGGATATAACAAAAGTAAGCAGCTTTTGTCTGGCATCTCTGGAATTAGAGATTTACAGCAACTGAGAAACTCCTCTGAGAAGACAGGCTGTGTTGACACTAAACAACACAAAAGACCATTATCAAACAATCACAGGGTTTCTATTTGTTCAGAGGAAGATGTCTAATTTTTTGACTTCTTTATAGATTCAAGTGAACTGTGTTCTCATTCAAACAAAACTTTTATTATAGGAGAGGTCCAAGGAAAATTTTCAGCTAACTTTCTAACTTTAGCCCCATGCAAAATTCATTTACAAATGAAGGTACTGCAGACTGCACAGAAAGTGGAACAGATGGGCAGTCTGCAGGACCACAGGAAGGTATGACACACTTAAAGGGCTCATTTGTAAAAGCCACTTCGAAAAGTATCCCTTCTGCAGGAAACTAATAGGCCAGTGAGAATTTCTTCTCATGATAAAATGTTTTTAACTGTATGTCCTTGTCTAGTTTTCTTTTACAGATGGATTTCTGTAAAAGTCAGACTGACCATGATAGAACAGTCATAACAAAGCAAGACTGGCTGTTCTGGGCAGATAATAGTAAATACAGCGCTACCGTGAGTCATTTTCCCCAGAACTGGTATGTGAAGCTCAACAGAGTTCTTTCCTTGCCGTTATTCTGGTGAAAAGGCACACGTCACTAACTTGGGAATGCAGGGAAAGGGCAGTGAGCAGGGGAACACTATCCATAGATTCTTTTATTACCACGGAAAACTAGGGAATACATTCAAGCTGAGTTTGCATGGTTGTCAGTTAAAAACATTAGCATTTTCATTGGAACATGAAAATATTTAATCTGAGATCACTGACATAAAAACACAAATCTGGAGCCTCATTATGGCATCTAATAGCCCCTTTCCACAACAGAAACATTCCCCACATAAGTTAAAAAATGTGACCATGCAGCAGACAGGAACCAGGATTGCACTTACTGCACTGGAAAAGAATGGCAAAGAAAAGAGGGTTTAAAAAAATTCACATTACTAGCTTTATTGGATCAATGAATAAATGCATATGCAGCTCACTGTGTGAGACCTAACTCAGAGAAAACCAGTTAAAATTGATACCCTGAAAAAACCCAAGAAAATGGCCATTAGCTAATAAACACTACAGCACTGTCCCCACTGTGAAGGTGAAGCTTGCACCCCAAGCCAATCACTCTGAGGGCTGACAGAGCAGTTAAAACACCTGAATTTTTCATGTCCAAAAATAGGCTTCTCAACCTTTTTTCAGACTGTGAAATGGCTCAGCTATTTCTAAATGCCACTGAATCAAATCCAGTGGCAGGGGTAGAGAGACACTGTGACAGTAACCTTCACCATCTCTTCCCGACTGTGTTTAGCTTTTCTTTTTTCCTCTCAACAAGGCTTAATCTCACTGTCTGGCTGAACATTAATCCTCTTTCACCAAGTCCCAACCTAATGCTTGCTGCATTAATGCACTGCAAATCCTCAAGGTATAAATTACACACAATTCAGTATAAAAGGAAAGCATAGGGCTTTCTTCTCACTACAGCTGTTACTTCTAGGAAGGCGAGTAGAATACAGGTAAGTTTTCATCAGAAATCCTTTTTTTCATATTGCAAACGCTTAAAGTAATTAATTGCTTCTGAAAAATACATTATGCTTTGTTCTTTCTCTCTCTTGCTTCTTTTTCTTTGTCCTTACAGACAGGATACATTCTCTCTACAGAAACTTAGATAAAAATATTTTATTGAAAGTGGTATGGTATTCTGCTACTATTATCATTCTGCAAAGGTTGCTGACATGCCATTTCAGTGGCTCAGGAAAATCAAACTCCTTTAACAGTAAACATAAGGAAGATCTATCTAATGTCTGTTCTTACTGACAATTCCAAACACTTGCTGTTATGGAACCACTTGAGGATAATGCCAAGACTCAATTTCTCCCCGCTTCTCTAACTATTTCCTGTTGAAAATAACTATACATTTCTTCAGTAGAGATATATCTTTTTCTTTATAGACAGGATGAAGACACTTAATTGTTACATGCTGTTACTTTGCTGGAAAGCAATTTGCTGCAACAGCTGTCAGCTCACCAATATTACCATAGCCGTGGAAAGAGAAGAATGTGAATTCTGCATTACAGTGAATGCCACGTGGTGCTCAGGATACTGCTTCACAAGGGTGAGACTCAATTTCAGGCACCAGAATTAAATATTTCAAGTGATGTATGGATAACCCATTCCTGCAGTCTGTAGCAAACACATAAACAGGATGAGTCCTTGTGAAAGAGCAGGCTGAATAACTGCTGTGCTATCTGACACAACAGTAGATGCACAGCCAATCTGAAGCACAGACAGAAGGGTGAAATATCTGAGTAAAGTTCAGTTAATTAACTGGCTGCATCTATTACGGTCACGTTGTACAACCAGATTTAGAAGAATTACAGTCTGGATCTCTGCTTTGTGCTCAATTTGTGGTTGCAAGCAGATACAATAAAGCAGCCATTACTCCTCTGCTCTTTCAAATAATTTGAAGAATCAAGCAATTGACCTGAAAGATTGTCTGGTGATGGTATGACACAAATTTGCCATATCAGTCCTCCTGAAAGGGGAAATTTAAAGATCTAAATGAAATTAGAAGAGTCAGACCCAAATGATTTTGATCTCAGTGGGATTTTCCCATTTTATAAATATTTTAAAATCTAACCCATAACAAAATTTTAAAACAGTTATTCCATTCTTGTAATTTCAGGATCCAGTATATAAATATCCACCAGTATCAACCGCTCAGCAAACCTGCACCTTCAAGGAGGTTGTGTATGAAACAGTGAAGATCCCTGGCTGTGGTGACCACCCTGAATCTTTTTATTCATACCCAGTAGCTACAGAATGTCACTGTGACACCTGTGACACTGACACCACTGACTGCACTGTGAGGGGACTGGGGCCATCCTACTGCTCCTTCAGTCAGAATGGAAGTAACCAGTGAAGGGAACTGGACACAGCACTTTGGCTTTACATGTTCCCTGCTAAGTAAAGGTACTGTTCAGGTTTAAATGGAAAATAACAGGCTACGCTATTTAGAAACTGCCAAGACTGAAACAAAGATTTTTAAGGCCGAAATGAAGAGCTACTGATTAAACTCCTCTTCAGGCCCTCCTTACTTAACCTATCAGTTGCCTTAAAATCATTTTAATACATCTATTAAAAATGCTGCTTCCAATTTCTCCTGCTGTTTCCCCCTCTTCCTCTTTATCACATCTTCATTATTTGTATTTCTGTATTTCCACTGCCTGGTTCACATAGATTATTCTATGTTATTCTGTGCTTTCAAAAAGTTCCCAAGATTCAAGTCTTTATTATGTCCTGTCCTGCTCTTCATTTCTCCCAAGAACACATTTCAAAAAGCCTTGCTGCTGGTTGTGGTTCTATTAGCTGGATTGTAAACCTCCCTCAGCTGAGATCCTGACTGTTTTTGCTTTACATTATGTTTCATATAGTCAATATGCTCTGCCAATAATAACAGCATGTATATTTAAGAGCCAAAATCTATGTTCAAATGTTGAATGTCACCTGAATTCTTGTACTTTCTCAGTAAGGCTTGTTAGTACAGCCTCATTGTCACAGTAACACAAGTAACATGAACTCTGATTTGTACCTGGCTAACTTGAAGAAATCATCAGCTCTCTATTTTCACCTGAGTGCAAAATGTAGTAAAGAGAAATGTCTAGCATTATTTAACATAGGAGTCTCAAAAATTATTTAGTGCAAACAGTGTGTGATAATGTGCCTTGAGAGCCATTCACAGGACTCCCTTCTGAGAATGGAAGTTCACAGAACTCTGCAGCAACCTAACTCTGCAAATACCAGTATGAAGTGAGCTGGAGGACTGACTGAATCAGAATGGAAAATTACCTCACGTTATTGAGAAAATATATGAAGCCTACAGAATGAAATCTTATGGGGAAAATGAAAATGTACCATTGTTCATCAGAAAAATCACCTGCACAGACACAGAATGGAAACATTGGATTCAGCAGCAGTTTGGCACTGCAGGCTTGGTGATGTACAAGCAAAGTAAGAGTCAAAAGCACCCCAGCACTGCAGAAAAGTGGGAATGCAAGGAGCAGAGCCTACAAGACACAACCTACCTCTACCACTCAGTTCTACCCAAGGTAGGGCCTTGGCTGAGTGGTTATTTCTGACAGAACTTCAGCGCATTGAAAAACTGGAGAAAATTGACAGAAGAATAATAAGAATGGAGAGAGGCCTAAAAAACATCTTAGGAGAAAAAATTTCAAATAAATTTGGTTGTTTTGCTTAGGGAAGGGGAACACTTAGGGGGAATATCAGCAGAACATTTTATATGCTTGAAGACTGTTACACAGAAAAGAACAGTCAGTTCTCCATGTCCAAAGAGAGCAGAACAACTGATGAAAGATTCAGAGCAGTCACAAGCAAATCTTCTGAAAGCTACAGATAACTAGACACTGAAATGAACTGTCAGGGGCTTGGGGAAGGATGGAGAGAATGAAGGAAGGGTGTGGGGTCTGCGGATTCGTGGCCACTACAGTCTCCCAGAACATGTGGGACCTGTTAGGGATGAGAGACAAAGCTAACTCAGCACGAGGCAGGGGAATGAAGCAGTAGCTGTCTGGCACGTCTGCCTTTGGGACCCTTACAGACATGCCTGTTTAAGGAGAATTTGCCTGTTACTCTGAATCTGTCTTGTAATAGATAATAGATATTTTAACTTATGTCGTTTTTAGCTTTTTTACCAAAAGGTATTAATTATCTTGATTTTATTTATAAGATTTATATGCATGGACATTTTCTTTGATCTAGTGAAGCTTTAATAGTGGTAAAGTAATAGATAAATCACATTGGGTCTCATTCATTTCAGTTTTAAACATCAGTAAATTTAAGTTAAAACTAAGCATATTATTAATATCAGCAGTTATTCCATTCTAAATGAGATAATTTTGAGTTACAATTGCAAAACAATGTAGCTTGTAATAAAAACGTATGTAAAAAAGTATGTTTTCAAAATAGATCTGTATTGTCTCTTGTGTATTTTCAAATAAAAATAATTTTATTGCACTTCTGTTATGAGTCTTAATAAGCTAATTTTAAAACTCAAGAGTCCACCTGCCAACTTTACTATGCTTTAAATTGCATATTTTCTTCTCCCTCTCATAATCTTTTCTCATGTAACTAGTAGACCCACCAGAGCCATATAAGTATTATATCACACCAAATAAGATAATATTTTAGCCTGATCCAGTAACATGATAATGAAATATTACATAGTTGCAATATAAGAGTATTGTGGATAAGAATAACAATTATCACTAACATTTTATTTAAATTATAGACATTATTCATAACCTCAAATCTAAAACTGTCACTAACAGAGTCAAAAGTGTATTGAGGTGTCATGGTGTGCTGGTTTCAGCTGGGATAGAGTTAATTTTCTTTGCAGTGGCTGGTGCAGGGCTGTGTTTGGATTTGTGCTGAACACAGGGTTGATAACACAGAGATGTTTTTGTTGTTGCTCAGCAGGGCTTGCACAGAGCCAAGGCCTTCTCTGCTTTTTGTAAAGCCGTGCTGGTGAGGGAGCTGGGGCTGCCTGGGAGGGTGGCAGGGGACACAGCCAGGACAGGTGACCCCACCTGACCAAAGGGACATTCCAGACCATGGGAGGTCATGCTCAGTGTACAAAGTGGGGGGTGAAGGAGGAAAGGGGGGACATTTCAAGTGGTGACATTTGTCTTCCCAAGGCACCATGACCTGTGATGGGATCCTGCTCTCCTGGAGATGGCTGAACTCCTGCCTGCCCTTGGGAAGCAGGGAATTCATTCCTTGTTTTGCTTTGCTTGTGTGCAGAGCTTTTGCTTTCCCTACTAAACTGTCCTTATCTCAGCCCATGAGTTTTGTAGCTTTTACCCTTCCCATTCTCTGCCCAACCCCTCTGGTGGGGGAGTGAGGAGCAGCTCCGTGGGCTGTAGCTGGGGTTAAACCACAACAGGAGGTTTAGGAATGGGACTCCCCAGCTCAGTGCCCTCATTGACTCCCCAAATCATAATCCCCACCCCCACTCCAAATGGAGGCACAAAAGCAAAGGTTGCAGGTTGAGGTAAGAACAATTTACTGGAAACAGCAATGAGATAAGAAAATTAACAGTAACAACATTAATCAGAAAAGGTATAAAAAAAGAGATTATTCACACAAACAAAATCCCTGTTTGTAATAATAGAAAATATCAGATGGCTCCTGTATCCTACTCTCAAGTAAAATCCATTCCAAATCATGTCAGCAATTACTTGTTGTTCTACAGACTAATGGCAAATATTTCACTGTCAGTACCTGCAGCAGCAGAAATACAGAAATTCTTAAAGAAGGCTGGCCAGACTTGAAGATATCTTAGTCTACATTCAATAGTTTGTAAGACAGACTTTATCTTTTTAAAGTTAAATTTCTGTTGAATGCCCAATAATTTCATTAAACTTACTTTTACATCAGTGTTTCTGCAAAGTTTTAGTGAAGGTACAAGTGAGCCATGAATATCAGTATAGTCTGACATCCAAATCTGGTTATTATTATTCAAGAAGAATATTTAAGAGGTAATTTTTGTGCTTCTTGTCTAGATCTGTCAAGATGAATAAACGGCAACTCTGTCAAAAGGTGATGAAATGCTACTCCAAAAAGTAAATTGGTGGATAAGCTTTTTGAAACGTTTCTAATACAGTCAGAAGTAGATTTTGAAGAACTCCTACCATGGGCCTAACATTTTTCACTGAAATCAATAGGCAAAATATTTTCCAACTTGAACAGAACCAGCCTGCCAACAGTAAATTTTTCCAAAACTGCATATTAATTCTATTTTTAATGTCAGGTTCTGCAAAAAGACCTTAGAATATGCCAGACTTTAGCCACCAGCCTGCAAAATCTAATGTTAGCAGTGGTAAAAATTAAAATGGACTGAACTATTTACTTCTATTTAAGCTAAAACTATCTCTTTTCTTGCATGAGCCTGAAAGAAGTGAACCTGGAAAACTTTAATTTTTAACCCCCTGGTGAAGGCATACAGCACAGAGGCAATACACAGTGTTGGACTGTCCCTTGCAGGCCTCTGAGAGGGTCACTTGATGCAGGATTCTCTGTGTTGCAATTAATTAAGTCCAGAAAGCCCAGATGTATGGTTAAACTGCACGGAGATCATTCAACTGTGCTGCCACATCTGTGGGCAAATTAATTCTCTGTCATTCATTATGCAGACAGTCTGACCTTGATCTTAGCAGTGTCTGTGCCAGTCGTACTTGGAGCTCTCCAGATGTCAGGATGGGAACATGGAGTGCAGCAGCAGCATTCAGAGTCCTCCCAAGGAAATGACCTCTTAATCCCAACGCCTTTTTATGTGGAAAGCAGAGCCTGATTTTACAGACAGACAAGGAAACACACATTCCTCACCTTGAAGCCATTAATAAAGCATCAACATAATTAGCATCACTGCACTCTTGCCAGTGCTCAGATATTATTCCCAGCCAAAATAAATCATTCCTCCTAGCTTAAAACAGGCTTGCACTTGCTTTTTAAATTTTCCATATAACTGGGCTCACCATATTTTTTACCATAAGCAAGAAATATAAATGTCCTCTCCTGTATTAACCCAACTGACGAAAGAATAAGAACTTAAAAGTAATTCACAAATCCTCAGACAAATGCAGCCCAAAACAGAGGTAATTACAAATGGTGGAAAACAGGAATGTCAGCACTGTGGCTGCCCTTAACTTGGACTATTTAAATGGCAAGGGGAAAGGCAGTTCAGCGTGGTGTTCACATGCTATGCTCCTCTTTCACCCTCCCAACTCAGCAAGGGCATTTAGTTTTGTCAGTGTGCATACTTTATTTTCATTTTAAAAATACAACTGGCATCTTAGTTGAAACTACAAAAAAACTTGAAAAAACAGCTAAACAGCTAATCTGAAAAATTCATGTGGAGAGGGCAGCCTTGAGATTAGTGAGTGGCTCCCCTCCACTCAGACAATGGGGTCTATAAAATTTTTCTAGGTTTCTCATGTTTCTCTTCAATTTATGTTATTAACATTAGCTATCAGAGCCTTGGTCTGTCAGCATGACTTATGCTGATAGACATTACAGCAGCTCACAAGGCTACAGTCTGGGAAATAGAGCAAACGAGACTGGAGCGGGGTTAGACAAAGGACATCCTTCCAAGAAATCAAATGTCAGTGTTTCATTCTGTGTGGGTGGGGAAGGCAAGGAATTAACTACCTGTGCTTCACAGCCATTAACCATTAGACCTCTTAATTTACTGAAAAAATATGGGAGATGGGTCAGATATATTTCTTGCACTGTGTTATTCCATGTGAAACAGACATTATATATAAGCATTCTGTGTGAAAAAGTAAAGCAAATTATGGATCTAATATGTTTGGATTACATTCAGCTGTAGTTGCATTCACTAAATAATGCTATAGACAGATGTATTATTCAGTTGGGATATGAGTCTAAGCCCTAAAATATGTCCTTCTTAAAATGAAAATATTCAAGACATATAAATTAATCTAGCATTATCCAGTGGCTTGTAGACAAACCTTTGAACAACTTAACCAATCCAGTTTTCCTCTTCCTTCATGTGTTTACATGTAAAGTTTCATACAAAAATTATCTTCTCTTTCATGATCTCCTCCTTTCATTATACAATATTGGCAAGACTTGATGCTTTTGTGAATGCTGTGGAAAATCCCAGTCAAAATGATACGATAACAAAGAAAAATCCTCAGAAGTTAGAAAGAAAATTTTTGGTTGAGACACTGTCAAAATTTATGTCACAGCGAGACAATGGGTTATGCATCAGGTCTATGCCCCAAGCAGGCATTTAGAATCACCAATAACTAGGTAACAAAATTAGGGTGTGCACTTCATCCAGCCCAGTGATCGAGAAATAATACAGACAGCTTGAGATTAATTCTGCTCCCAGTTCCAAAAAGTACCCAAGACAGCTCTGTCCAGCATGGATCTGGCCCAATAAATTAAATTTATTTTCTATATGATTTCTCCTTTTGGAGAAATATCTCCATCTTGATGAGAATTCTAAAGTGAGCCAATGCTTTAGATGGGAGACTGATTTGCACCGTGGGTGTGAACAGACACAAACTTTACCTCACTGGCTTTGTTTACACAATCTAGCCTTAAGACAAGTAGATCCTGATCTACAAGTATGTAGATGTATCATATACTTGGATTATTATGTCTGGAACTCAAAACCGCTTTACACTGTGATGCTCAGTTCAGGGACAATGTGAAAGCTTAACCAAATTACTGTCTGTGCACAGTCTGGTTAGTCAGTATTTGTTATCCAACAAGTACAACACATGGGCTGCCACTTCATTAAGCATTTCTCTAAGCAGAGTGTAGAAATTACCTTGTCAAATTCCAATATCCAGCTAATATATGCATAGAGATAATGAAGCTGTAATGCTTTGACAAAGATTCAGTTCACCCCAACACAAGCCCCAGTCACCACCTCCAAGAACAAGCACTGTAAATAAGGGAAAGTATGTTTGTCTGGAGTGATACTATATACTCATGAGAACCACTCAAAGAATATTTATTTTCATGTATTTAACACTATATTTATTCTAAGATTAGGATAGCCATTTAATTTTGCTTGCGCTGTGTAGACCCATGTTGGTTTAATAATAAAATAAATTTTTTAAAAATAGCACAAGAGGAAGTCTGGAAATGAACATTATATCATAATTACTAACCCCTAAATATGAATTTCAATGCTTCAGGGGCTAAATATTCAAGGGCTTGTGATGCCCTTAAATAATTCAGTCTACATCCTTCCAGTAGATACCTGAGCCATTAAATATTCACAAACACTTTGAAGACTGGAATAGTGTCAGATCTCAAATTAGAAAATTTCCCTTTAATGTCACTCTTACCTTAATTTCTGCCATCTTATCTCAGGTTATTTGCAACATCTCTAACTAGGTAATACTGATAGCACAAAAAAAAAGGATCTTCTCTTTATAACTCAGTATGTCATATAGAAGAAACGAGCAAGTCTACTTTTGACTTACAAACATTGCCTTCAAAATAGGAAAAGTGACCTGCCCAAGGATAAGGCAATCAATAACAGAGACTTCAGGACCTCCCAGCCTCTCACTCTAGCAAAGCAACATGAAAACACAATTTGAAGCATTATGAAATTGGTAATATTACAATACTACAGCAGTCAGGCAAATCTCACTGCCCTTTCACTCCCTTAACTAATACTCAGGATTTCAGGCTGTGTAACTCTCTTTAAGACGTCTGGTCAAAAACAACAACCAAAAAAAACCCCACCAAACTTAATGGGGTATTTTAAATTTCTATTTGTAAGTTTTAATAAAACAGCTGCTTACATTTTCCTTTTCCTTTCCTTATCACATTTTCTGGCTACTGACTAGCAGAAAGAGGCATTCTTGCACTTTTTGACCTTGACATTGCTAGCAACTCCCATCTGCTTCACATGAAGTCTTCTGAAGAGCAATTCTGGTCAGTTTTTAATTCTGTTCTCATTCTTTTCTCATAGTAAGCACCTAAATTACGCCTGCTTTACCAAATTGCATGCACAGCATTTTTCAAGTTTGCAGATGAAACGTATCTAAATGCACATATCCAGTTATCCAGTAGTTTTGCACTAATATTAATTAGACACATTCTCACTTTTGGGAACTCATAATGCCACATATAAGCTTGAAATTCAAGTTTTCAGTAACTGGTAAATGGCAATGACATTCAGTACCAGGAGCCATCATCAGTCATCTTCTGCTTAAGATGGTGAGTGGATGTTTTCAAAAATACCTTGGACCTAATTGCACAACAGCATTGCGTCCTTTTCAAAAGTCCTAAGCTAAGGACATACACCAAAAGCTAGTTAATACACCACATAATTATGAAATGCTCATATTCTGCAGTGAAAAAGATGGCAGAAATATCTTCTGAACAACTCACAACTGGTTATAGAAGTCCCCCCCCCCTCAGAAAAAGGTACAGTAAAGCCTGTAAAATGCTATCACTGGTATTTTTAAATGTTGCTTTAGCTGGCTTTCCACTTCTGCTGAGCACAAAACTGAGCCTATTTTACTACTGTTCGATAAAAAAAACACAAAAAAATAGAATTAAATTGATATTGTGAACTCATAATTGAACATGTGAGTAATTACACTCACAAAGTTTGCTTTCAATGTAGAAGAAAAGAATATTCCCCCTTTCACCTCTTCAGCTCAGTCAGCTTTTAGTGTTTATTGAGCTCAATGTTTTGATTTCCAATAATGTTTTTTCTTTGCCTAAATGAGAATGTCCTTTATGTGGTACCTGTGTTTAGGTAAAATTCATTGGGAAACCAAGGCCAGACAGATTTTCTTGGTGAACACTTGAGTTTCCAAAACAAATTACATGTAATTCATTGTGAGCAATACTTTCAGGAACTGAGCTTTAGTTATCTAAATTAAAATCTCCACAAGTCAGGTTTCCTAAATCTCATTTAGCCAAATGTGTCCCACTCAGTAGCACAGCAGAATAGAATAAGCCACAGTCCAAATAATAGTTGCCTGAATTCAGATCTGAAATTCCACCTAACTTGTAAGACTTCCTGCATTTGAACAGTCCTTCCTAAATGCATAATTCTTTTATAAAACAAACTCTAAATCACAAAGAGGCTTTTCAGCATAAGAACCTGTTCTCATTTGCCTGTGTGGCATTAATGCAAACCAAAGCTCTCATGTTTAGGTTTTGGTGGTGCATCCCCCCACCTTTCCCTTTCTTCAGGCCACTCAACAATCTCAGGAATTCTTGTTAGGCCTCAGCCTTGATTAATGGTTTCTGGGCAATCAATTCTGGGCTCCCTTGAGCTTATCAGTCTGCTCCCAGAAAGTTCTGTTACCTGAGGAACTTCTGCTGTCAAACAGAACAAGACCTTGAAGCCCTGAACATGATTTCCCTGAATCATAGCCAGAGTGAGGCAACGTTAATGTAACATTATGTCCTTCTGAGGAAAGTTCCAGTAATTGCCACCCTGGATTAAGGCCAGGATGGGGACTGGCAGATGCCTAAAGCCAAACAACTTGCCAGCCATAAGCAGCAGTCCTGGGAGGCCCTCTGAGCTTCCATGGAGCACCGGGGGCTGTGCTGGCATCTCCCTCTGAAGGGAAAGCCTCCCAGAATTTGCCAGCCCTCAAATTAATAAAGAAATTGTTGCCCAAGTGTAGGGCTGAGTTCGAACTCAGCTTCACCAAGGCTCCATCAGGCTGGAAAGCAAGAGCCCCACTGTGAACCTGGTAACTTAATGAGAGGATCTCCTTTACCTTCTTACACCCTTACCCTTTTGTGCCTCCAGTTCCATGTAAATCATTCTAAATTGATTCCAAGCAGATTTCCCTTTGTGTACCTCATCTCTGTAGTAAGTAATGGAGTGAACCATGCACAGAACATTGTTAACAGTGCTGCTTCTGCACATTTATATTAAATCTGTTTTTTCTAACATCTTGGAGAGTGATTCTTTCAAATGACCTAAAGCACTTATTCACACCAAAGTTCAAAACTCACTTATGAGTGGTTTCCCATCATCTTTTCAAGTATGTATTCAACTCCAATGTAATTTAAAAACACCTTTGGGCTATGTCCCTTCCAGGAAATTGAGAAGAGATGAAATGGAGCCAGCTACTCTTTAGTTGGGGATGGCAAGATTTTCCTTTCATATTATACAAAAGTACTCTTTGACTGTAAAATGTACCCTGGCAGTAAGGAGTTCATTTCCTTTTATTTCAGTAGATAGGGATCTTACCTTAGGAATCTACCACTGATCTTTTTTATCCTGTCGAAGACACAGAAAGACTGAAATTTCATGTGATTTTGGAGCAGAGGGAGTTTTTCTTTTAATTCCCATAGACCTTATCTAGATGTATTATTACTCTCTGGATCAATACTTACAGCATTCAGAAAATAATCTTACAGTAGTGTCTGGAACAGAACAAAAAAACTAGGATATTAATAAATTAATGTAACCTCTTTCTCAGCTCACAGAATTCCAGAAAGCAAGTTAAACTGATTTATCTGGTGATTTTACCCCCAGACTGTTTCAGAATAGTTCCAAAGAAAGTGGTGAAAACTCAGTATTTGAAATCCTATCAGTCTTGGCAGTTATGATGAGTCACACAAACCAAGCAGCATCATCCTTTTTCAGCTGAAGAATGTCAACTCTTACAAAGAATCCTTGACATACCACCATGCATGGGTATAAATATGAAGTTTCCCAAGTATAATTCCCACATATAAACCTAAAATTCAGTCTCAAACTATTGGCAGTAATAATTCTTCAAATATATTTTAAAAGATGCTAAAACTAGCAGACCATAGCTGAAGCACATGAAGTGTGGGAAAAAAAACAACCCAAAAAACCCAATCAAATACACACACAGAAGTTGATTCTCCTATTTCCTAAGCATCACATAATGGCCAAATAGCATACACCGACCAACACACATGCCAGGCACCCCAGGCACTCCAGACCACCTCTGCTAAGAGGCCATTTCAGACTCACAGAAACAATGTGAGCTCACCTACTGTCAACTTGTTCACCTACTTTCACTCCAGAGAGTGATACAGTTGTGGTTTGCTAAGAAAGCAACAGCAAGCCAAAGAAGAATTAAGAATGAAGCATTGTTGTTTAAGATATGCTACAGCTACCAGCTCTTCAAGCATCTATGTCCTCTGTGTGTCTCACTGTGTATGCTTTAGCTGCAGAACGAAGAATATGCCATACTCCATGTGATGTTGTGCTACAGTGACACATTTGACAGAAGGAAAAAGTGAAGATAAAGAATATTTATTTGTCAGAGATTATGTTGACATCAAATAGCAAAAAGCATAAAAAAGTAAAAATCTTTTGCACATTTTATAGATAACAGATATATGATGAATGCTGCTGCATACATCATCAGCCTTGCTTGCCAATCCAAATATTTCTTTGCTCTTTGCAACCTTCTGCTGACCATCCCTTCTCTATTGCATTAACCATAAGGTATTTGCCATCACATGTAAAGCTCATTATAACTGATCCTTCCTACCCATCACCTCTCATCAAGTATTTAGAGGCCTCCAATCAAGCTATAGTGACAGCTCCCATCATCTTCTTGTTAATCTTTTAGACAGGCACTTTCTGTCAAGTCAAGAGCTGACACATCCAGAAAGGCACTTTCTGGTTCTCTTTCATATCTTCCCTCAAAATTCTCCTTTCCTATGATGTCAATAAGAAGAATATTGTGTTGTATGAAAAGAGATACTTAACATGTTGATCAAGAATATTCAATTATGTCCCTCACAACCTGCCTGTAAGTACCTTTGTGTTATTCTGAAGCCATGAATTATTTACTCCTCTTGATAAAGCTTTAGAGCTCTGTGGTTTATTAAAGATAAATATGCAGGTCTCCCTCTGAGGTAAAAAAAAAGCACCCACCAAACCCACAGAATTTGTTACTCATTTTCCTCTAGATGAATATAACACAGCTCCACAAGATGGCATTACACATCACATTGCAGGTGAGGAATACAGGCACTGGCACACTCCCCCTCTTGCCTGCTTATGTCTGGGAGGAGTCAGCCCTCACCAAACCCTCTGTAAAACAGCCAGCATGCAAAAGACTGACCTCCTTATCTCTGTTCTTGGAAGAAACACGAGAAAACATATATAGGCAATAAAATGAAGAACATTAAAAACGACAATTTTTCCTTTTAGAAAATAGAGGGTACTCACTTCACAGATGATATTCTATAGAGAAACAAACTTCAAGTGAGCAATGTATGGGATACAGCAAACTCTAGGTTCACTGTCACTGCAGAATTAATTCAATTACCTCCTGACCACTGCTGCTTATTCAGTTCCTACCAAATACAATTCTCTAGCTGAAGAAATGTTTTCCACACAAGCTGACTGACCCAAAAAGGGTATCATTTAAATACAGCAAAAATTAGCATAGGACCAAAATGGGGACTCAGCCTATTTGTGCAATTTAAAAATTAGGAAAAAAAAAAAAGAAGCCACATAATTTGGTTCTTGTGAGAGTCATATACATTTCTCATCAATTATTGCCAGTGCAGCTGATGCATACTACCTCTGTAGTAAAAACATGGCATTATGAAATTTCAAATTATGCCTATTTCAGATAAGGCAGCACAACACCAGGATTAGGACAGTATCTTCTCAGAGGGTCTGGCAGGAAAGCAGTCTTGAAAGGATGCAGGCAGAGGATGAGACAGAATTGTACAGCAGGAAAAAGATCAATTAACTGCAACATCTCAGAGGCTGAGCAAGATAATCTAGGCAGCTAGAAGTATTCCAGGTCTCTAAGTCCATGGGCACTAGCTCCAGATAAAATAGATTTGCACCAAAGCTGTCACTTGTTTAGTCATTGTCCTGTTCAGTGTACACAGAGTCATGGAATAAACGTAAAACTACTGGTCCCAGAAATGTCTCTCATCTCCCAATTAAAATAAGCACTAGAAGAACTAACTAATGTATTCTACCTCTTTCCTGGAGATGAAGTGATGGGAGACCCTGTTAAAACAAATACCCATGCCAGTTTCTGCCTCACTCTTAGTTCCACTGGAACACTGCAGGCCAGGTCAAACTCAGAGTCACCTGCTGATTTCAACAGGCTCTGGGCCAAGACTTAACTGAGGAAGACTTTTCAATTATCTTTTTAAAAAGAAACTCAGATGATTAACAGAACTCCACCTGCTACTCTAATGGGACTGCTTTTGGTTTTATCTTCTCTGCACAGCAGATAGGCTTGTACAAGCAATGGTTTAGGAAAATCTGTGTAACTGGAGTTCACTAGTGCATTTACACTACTTACCTGTTATAGAAGATCCCAGTAATTTCATTGCAGGCTGATCTCATTTCAGGATCAAGCTATCATTGTAGCAGTTGAAATGCTGATTCTAACAAAATAGTTGATCTCCTAGAGTGTGTCTCTTCCTGAGTATCAAAAGAGTACTGATGGTAAAACAACAACATAGGAGACAATAGTGTGAAAAAGCAAGAGCTGTAAAGACTTTCTGAACTGAACAGAGGTGAGGGAATCTTAACAAAGAGATTGCAGAATTTCCATGAACTGCAAGAAACAATATGAACTTGCTGTTTAGAAGATATTTGCTGGATTAAAAAAACACTGAGAAGGATATTAAAGGGAAATTGGTACGGAAGAAGTAAAAGTTTGGGAAAAGGACAAACTAAGTCTAAATGCAGCAGCAGTACACTCCCTACCCGGTAGACACAAATTTTAATCTGATCCTTCCTTTTTATGCCCTCATTCAACTCAATGATTTCTCTTTTTCTTTTTACTACAAAAAGACTGCAGTAGTCCCCATTAATTTAGCTGTATATCTAAAGTGCAATGACAGAATTGTCTGATGACACCAAATACTTTTTTCAAATTTTAAACATGCTCAGTTTAAAATCTGTCATCACCTCATTTAAAATTCAACATTCAGCTTCAAATCAGAAGCTACTTTGTAATCACTCATGCTTTGGTTTTGCAACATGGGGAGGTATGGAAATTTTAGAGTATCACTGATGAGAGCTGAATGGAAAAAGATATGTCAAACGTGCAGCAAAGAGGAAATTGTGATGATTTGTCAACTTCTAGTCAAGACTAAGCATTCTGCTCTGGGAGACCACAAAGCAACGACTTACACTGATGGACCATCAGTATGTGTTTGCTGACACACCTAATTTGTTCCTTTAAGGATGAAGTCAGCCGACAAACAAGAGATCAAGTCTGTGCTTCCATCACCTTCCTCCCTGGAATGGGTCTTTTATAGTGCACCTCAGGAGCATTTGAGCTGACTTCTCTCATGTTCTTGGTCCTTTCCCTTTGTGAACTTCAGTGACATTCCTGAAGACCAGAAGAGTAGAGGATAAAGAAAGGCTTGGCATACTGAATCATAACTCAGTGTTAATAAATACACCTGCAATCGAAGATTCCCACAGAAATTATTCTCCTATACAACTGCTGTCAACTGCTTTTCACTGCAACAAAGAGCCACTGCTTTCTACTCAAGGGTAAATACATCCTTGAAGTGAGCCTTGCCTAAAAGCATGATGTGCACATGTTGAAACCACTTGAGACGGAGGCAGTTAGTAAAATGAACAGTCAGAAATTTCTCCCTTTGAATTACCATGTTTTAGTAGCACATACCTTATTCTTGAGTCTTCACATCCTAATTTCTTCATAACCAAAATGTTATCTTTTGGGAAAAGAGTGGATAAACTCTTGAAATACAATTCCTTTGCTTATGATTGTGGAATATTTTCATATGAATAAGATATTTCACAATTTCATTTGCAAATTCCATTAAGTTCTGTGAAAAGCTCAATAAAGGCCACAGCTTCAGTCTCTGTTTTTGCTAATACAATGACAGTGTAATTTATTCCCCTCACTCCAGCTCTGGGCATGCACTACTATTACATATCATTTTAAACTTGTTTGCTTCAGCATGTGAGGCAAACAAAAGCTGGTAAGCTTATTCTTAACACAGTCTCTACAAGCATCTCCAGACTGTTTTGCACTTGCCACATTTTTTTTTTCTCAAAGTAGTTGTTAAAACAAAATAAAATGAGTATTTACAGAGTTTGATACTACCACTGATCTTATCTAACATTTTAACTCTTATGTGTCCATATTCTGAGCTCTCAATGCTCATGAAATTGAGCAAAAACATAGGAAAAAAATAATAAGTTGCTGACCAGGAAAGTATTCTGTATTCTTGGCAAATAATTCCTACTTTGTAAACTAAAGAGAAGGCAACCTTTGTACAGGATTTTCTCATACTTGGTTCCTTAAGTTAAACACATTAGCTTCCTGCTATTTTCCCTATTTTGAGAAACAAGTATACCTAGACTGCCAGAAGGATCAAAGCCAGATTTCTCATACATTATAATTTCACCAAGTGAAATTAACTGGAGGGGGGAAAATTGCAGTAACTTCAGAGCTTTGGATTCCTCCCTTACTTCCATTTGTTTTGCTTCTCCCTTTTTTGTTTTTTTTTAATCTTACTTCAATCCTTTCTTTCCCAGTCCTTGAGTCTTACTAACTTGCATTCTCAGTTCATTTCTAAGTTCTGTTCTCAGTCAGTCCTCAATGGTCCTCCATTTGTTCTATTCCCAGTCCAGCCTAGTCTCTCATTTTGTTTTCCTCTGGTACCTTTTCCCCTTCTGTTCATCCTACTAAGTTCTGGCATAAATTTTTTCTGCACTAACATCTGCTTTATCTTCTCAGAGCTAAACATTTTGCAAAGCTCAAGAACTTTTCCCACAGGGTTGCACCGTACAGGCATCAGCCTGCTTGTGCTACTCCTTGAAAAATGAGAATTCAGACATCATTGGTGCTTGGGGAGACGAGAGTCTGAAAAGGATTGGATAGTTATACAGTTTTTCCATGCAAATGACTGTAACAGAGCACATTGCCTCTTTTCTGTTAGTCATGGTACTATCTGGAGAGTAAAGACAAGTCAAAACAATTAATACCCATCCTACTTGGCATCATAAATAATCCATTCCCAAACACAAAATCTTTATTCTAATTTTTATATGGCCACCATTATTTTCTGATGCTTTCCATTGTTACAAAACAAGCAGAAAAACAAATAAAAAACTACCAGTGCTAAGGCACAAAACCACACTGAACACAAACCACTGAATACAAGTCTGACCTAACTCCAGAGCACTCACCCTGATCCAAGCACAGCACACAGCGACCATATTTCACTTCACAAAATTAGCTTCCCCCTCCTTCAGCAGAAGAATGCAGCACTGTGCAGAGTACAAGTTACCTCATGGGAACAAACCCAGAACAAAGCAGATGCTTCTGTGTACTTCACTGTTGAACCACTCCAGAGAGTGAAAGAAAAAGCACTTACAATCTGAGAAACCTGATGAATACACAAAACATTAATTTATGAGAACATTTCTCCTGAAACTGAAAATTCTGGAAGTTCTTTTGCATGTCCCTTACTTGAGAAGCCACTAGTCTTAGGATGATCCTAAGGATCCAGGACCTATCAAGTGTCTCTGTACTTTGAGAAGATACAGGTAAAAATCCAGATTTAAAACATCTCTCCAGTCAGATCAATACATAACAAAATTGTAATGATTCCAGCTGAGAATTTCTAAGAGGCTATAAAATATTAATAATATGAAGTAGCCCTTTGAGGGAGAAATGTTCTCAGCCTACATCACTCAGAATCTATCTGCTGAACCATTTTCTGGACAGCTTTCCTAATACACATTTGCCTGCAACAATAGAAGAATTCAATTCTTTGGTTTGCTTTAATTTTTTTATGCAGCACTTGACACATGCAAGCTGTAGACCATAAATGTGGCTCCTGGCTGCCAAAATAGGACAATTGGACACTTACACAAAGCTAATGAATTTTGAGGCACTAAGGACTTCTCCACAGACTTCCTAATATTCCAAAATCCATAGATAGTTAGTGAATGAATGTTTATCATCAAGAATAAGAGTCATGGAGACTTTTTAAATTCTTCCACTCATTATAGCGTCGTACTGCAAAGAGGCTGGATGAATGTAATATGCATAGGCTTCAAAATAAAGTGAAAAAAAAGCAATAAAAACCACCATAAACACTGAGATTACAGAAAAGAAAAGGAAATTACACAAAAGGAAAAACAACATTTTGGTCACAGTCTATTAAAATGAATAATTAAGGAACTGTTCTAGTGGCATGTTTATGTATTTAAAATAACATGAATTCAACATTAAAAATGGCCAAAATTTTTGTCTCCTACAGCTGGAGAGCAATAAAGTAAAAAAAATAACAAAACAAAACATGTTCTGAAAGGATTATATGAATTTCAAATATCTGAAAGATAAGTGTCACTACACAGTCATGAATATTTTAAAACTAAAATTAAAATACTAAAATTGTAAGAGAATAAGGCAGTTTCTCCTCTGAAAATAAGAACTGAAAAAGCACAAGGAGATTTCTTCAAAACAATTCGCAATTGTCTTACAACTGGTAATCTGAAATGATGTTCAGCTGACTTGACATCAGCTGGACAAGCAAACAATGGGAATCTTTTTGTTCCTGCTAAAGAATGAGAATCTGGAGTCTCGATAAAATGGCATCACTCCCAATAACAGAACTGTCCTTTGCACTTCAGAATTGCCTGAAGAAAATTTCAGAATCAAAATTAACCCCACAACATTGTGAAACCGTGATTTCTCCAGGATTTCAGTCACCACTGAGCACATTTTTATCAGCTGTGCAAAAGCATGTGATACCTCCTAACAACCAGACTTGGAGGAGGCTGGATAGCTCAGCAGCTACAAAAACATCTCAGTGAATTCTTAAAAAGTCTCAACCATGAAAAAGGAGTCTAAATATCTTGCTACTGACTAAAAGACATAAAAGTATATTCTATTCTCAGTCACACAGTAACACTGATTGTCCTACATAAACAGACAATTAACACAGTGCCCTGACAATGAAAAATTGATACTGACGAGGATGTACAAAGCCATTCAATTATCTGGGAATTACACTGAGCTGATCCAAAGTAAGAAATAGAAGCAAAAAGTCCTAATAGTTTGCTAACTATAAAGTTCAGGAAAACCATGGACTTTCTAAACAAAAATTTATTTAAATGATGAATAGTTTATTTTTCCACAGTAAGAGTGGTTATAGATCATAGCAAATTTACATTACTGACACAAGAAATAAAACCTTTGACATATGATAGTAACAAAGATTTCTTAGAGGACAAGGAATGCTTATATCAGATATATTGTTGGAGAAATGCGTAATTTTGTCAGAATCAAATCAGCAGACTAGCACGCTGCAACTGCCTCAGAAACAGACTATTACAGATAAAATCATAGCATGTCGTTTTTTTGAAGCTGGTACTCAACTTACCCGGGGAAAAACTTAAAAAGAACATTTGAAGTTGGCAGTGGAAAGACAAGAATGTTACGACATGAATGAGTAAACCCAGCTCATGGTATGAGCTGCCTCAACAAGCTGTTTGAAGATGTTCTAGAAGGAGTTCAGGTAGAGCATAAAAAGGACCCTGGAATCTCAAAGCAACTCGCTACTGAGACTTCACTGCAGGCCTGGAGCAGGCTCCAGCTGATCCAGGGAAACTGGCATTGGATACACACATGGAGCCTTCCCTCAACACTTTGTGGGCACCTGGGGACACTTACAGGACATACAGGACACTCCCCATTCCCAGTGTCATGTTGGCACTGGAATGACACGAAAACCCAGAGAAACAAGAAGTCTCAATGAAGTATACAATGTAACTGCCTCCACAAAGAAATGTTAACTGCATGTTGCAATTGCAACAAACCTTTCCTGTTCTTTAGCTTTCAATAAAGGCATAAGATGAAAAGTTTTAATTTGAAAAACCAAAGCTTATAATTACTGTCAAAACTAAGAAACTTTTTCCAGGTTGCCTTTAAGATTAGTTACACGTTCTTTTGTCTGCACACCTGCTAGTATTAACTTTTATCAACTATTAATTATTGTAATTAAGAATTATTAATTATTGTTTCATTAATTATTAATAATTTAACTTTTATTATTCATTTGCTCTGGAAGCTGAGGTGTCCTCTTATGTCTCGGATTAAATAAAATCTATAAAGAAAACTGATGCTGTAACTTCTAATATACCGTTCAACACTAGGTAAATTGTAAACTGACTCATCCATTGCTTAGCTCAAGCATGATAAGCACTAGCCTTGGTTTGGCTTTGATACTCCAAAGTACATCCCCAAAGTGGACTTAGTTGAACAGGTTTTACTGTGGTTTTTATGGGGGGATGGGAAACACTGGACTTTCCTTCCACCATTTGCCAGAATCTTTCCCTGTTTATCTTTCAAAACAACCATGATAGAGGATAAAGCATTCAAGATCTGACTGTTTGAACACTTTCAAAAAGCACAGCCTAATGCAATATGTAATGGGTTTACATTAATTTCTGCAAGGCAAAACCTGCTATGTTTAGACTGGGACTATTCACAGTAGTTTCTGGTACCTGCTAACAGGCCTATCAATTGCAGACAAATGGACAATTTTCTCTCCAAATGCATAATGAGGCATGAAATCGGGGCAAACAGTGTGGTTTTAGGCCAGTCATTTGTCAGAAGGCCATAAAACTGGTGGACAATGTAACTGTCTCTCATGCCTTAAGAAAAAAAAAATCACTCTTGAATGTAAAAAAAAGAAAATATATAAATAAACAATTTCAGTAAAGGTTTCATGGAGTAACTGTCTTATTTCTAAAAGGATTTCAAGGAACCATGGTAATTCCCACAGCTACAGTTGACAGAAAATTTTGATGTACAGTGAGTCATGATGCAGAGCACTGCAGAAGTGAAGAATAGTTACTGAATTTCTTGCAGAGCCCAACCCCTGCATCAGAAGAGGATTGAAAAAAAAAATCTAAGCTCACAGAAACATTTCTTTATTGGTTTGTGCATGTATCCAGCTGCAGTGACCATTTTAATACCAAGACTTTATGTTTGACAAGAATACGTGCAACTCACTTCATAGTCAAATGTAAGAGTCAGTTTCTGACATTCCCTGTCACAAACATTTCAGGACTCGCTGTTCCATGAGTGGAACCAGGGAAGTGTGGTACAACTGATGTGTAAGGAACAGAAAACTTAGCAAGCAAAGATCCTCTTGCAGCAGGGCCTCACTAAACCACAAGCTATCCTAAAACACGTGTCCCATGTGAATTACACCAGCACAACTGCAACAAAACCTTGCACAGGAGGCCTCAAGCCGTGAGTCTACACTGAGGCTTGTGAGGTGCTACTTTGCTACTGATCTGCTTTGGGATTTCAGCAAGCCATTCAGCTTCTCTAAGCAATATTGCTTAGGATCTTCTCAATGAGATAACAAACTGGTGATTGTTAAGATAGATGCAATTTGCCATGGAAAATATCCTTTTTAAATACAGTATGCATCAGCTACCCACAGTAGCAGTGTTACACCAGTATAGCCCATGTCAAGAGAGTAAATGTCTTCCTTGAATAAAAATATCAAAGGAAAATTTCTCCCTTTACAGACAGTATCATACACAAGAGTTTCCAGAAAATGGCTAAAAATCACTGCTAGCTATTTTGCTGGAGAGGTTTCCCACAATTAGGACTTAACTGGAGTGCTTTTCACTGGCCGGTGGCAGCTACGGAACCAACAATTCTTGCCCTAAATGCCAATCTGTTTGTTTCTTCTCCTCAGCTTTGGTGTTCAATTAAGGCAGTCTTAGAGCTTGTTCTCTGCAGCAAACAGCATAAAAGAAGTGCAGAGTAACCATGAATCAAGCCCTACTATTTAATAAGCAAAAATCGTGGAAGGCTTCCTGGAGTGATGTACGATCCACAAAGCCACACTCACACTCTGACATAAAGCCCACTCACAGCATTTATCCATGATCCGTGGTCTTTGCTTCCTGGGACATCATGGTGCACTGGGGAGAAGTAACACCCAGACAAATGATTCAGCATGCACCAATTCAAAAAAAGCAGTTTTCCCTATCTGATTCTTCACCAACTGTCAGATTAACAACTTCTGTTTTCCATCAAGCCAAGTATGGAGAGGACGTTTTTCTTAGGAAAGGACAAATCCTAAATTCCACAAACACCCTAACCTGTTACCAGTGAGTAAGCATTGACTGTCTTAGGTCTGTGCAAGGATTAGCTGCTCTGGAAGTGACTAGAAAGAGACTGAATGAGATTGTTTTTACTAATGTCCCTGCTTTTTGAATCAGAAATAAATTCAGTATCTTTAGAGACGGGTAAAGGAAACTCCCAAACATTGGGTTTGTGTCCCAAATGAGATCCAAACTGGCAGAGAGTCACTGCACCAACTCCAAAGGACAGCTGACATCCAAATTTCTGAGCACGTTCTCCTCAACCCCAAAGCAAAGAACACAGAATAGCAACAGGGTGATGCTACATCATCTGTGAAGTTGCTCAGACAAGAGGAGCAGACTGGAAGCAGCAGCCAAAATCCTCCTCAAAAAAAAAAAGATCTCACTGAGCAGAGAGACAGAATGTTCAGGGCAATAAATTTGTAAGGACTGTCATGAAATCAGCCTGGAAAGGGCAGGAGATTCCCAAAGAGGCATCCCAAGTTCAGATGCCAGTAAAATAGAGGATTCTCTTTGTGACACAGCAACAATCCAAGTGTTGAGGGGGAATTTTTTTCAGCCTGGCAGAATTTCTATTATTTCTAGATACCTCAAAAACTGAAGCATGATATGAATCCAAATATTCAACAGTTGGGTGCCAAAATTTAAATGTGACTTTAAAATAATCAGAAGTTTTTATAACATTGCCAAATTAAAATAACAAACAGAACAACCAGTCCAGAGAGCAATTTAAGCCAGTACATGTACACTAGTATATCCTTATCTAACAAAATAAAACTTATAGCATGCTACAAAATATGTCAAGGTAATTTTTAAGATTTTTTTAATGAGTTTTATGATGTTACCCAGACTTTCGATGACTTAAAGACCTGGTGTGAAATAAACAGTTCTGTTCGTGATATTCATGACTTTTAGACAAAATGCAGCACTTGGCATCACATTTTCTACATGGAAAAGCTCATGTAGGCTACCTATTTTCCTTTTTCCATTTATGTCTAAATGCTCCCTGCCAAAACTATCAGCTTTTTTCTGCCATTTTCCCTGAAACAACTGCTCTCTATTATCTCTCTATATCTCTGACTTCATGATTTTGAAAGAGTAGATGACAATATTTTATAAGAAAATCTAAGAGAAACTCAAAGCAGACAACATCTATGCCTACTTTGTGTTCTAGCACATTTTGTAGGAGCTAGACAGAGAGATGTTTGCCTTGGAGAAAAGTAATAGGATCCCTGGTGGTAGCAAAAATATATAACCACAATTAGTCTTCTTTATCAAATATGCCAAATTAGATTCTTTTTAAAATCAAATATGCCAAATATAATAATACAGACATTTTATTTCTATTTGACACTAAAATTTTAAAAATCCACTTCATGAGAGAGTGATTCTGTACTAGCAGAATATCTTAGCCTGCTTCACTTTAACAAAAAACCAATTTAACAGCATCCTCAAACTTGCTTAGACTGAAGAAGAAATTAAATCTTTGGCACTTATAATTATTTTGCTGATTTCTAGACCAGACTAACTGGATATTATATACGTGACTGGAATCTCTGGGAGGTGTAAGATCTTAAAACAATGCTGAAAGATGCTGTTCAAACGATAGGCAAAGTTATGAAAAATATTTGCTTGATTACCTTTGAAATTTGAGGTGAACTACCTGGAATTTATACTATATTGAATACAGTTACAAATACTTTTCTTCTATCACAATGTTTTTTGCAGGTCAGCAACAAATCTGTCACTGCTTTAAGCTCTGGAAATCAGGGCAATGGAAAAACACAGCAATTTTTAAGTGATGATATATGTCAATACTGCTTTATTCAGTTTTTACATGTGAGAGAAACACATGAATCACTGACTCTTAGTGAGCAGACACGAACTGGAGAGAGTAGAACTTCTGCCACTGTTCAACACAAAATCCATTGACAATTACCTTAACATACATATTCCTTTGCAGTATGAGTTTTGACAGTTTTCAGATGCCCTTAGGAGTGAAAATGGTATATGGAGTCAACATGCATTGGCAGAGAAACAGATTTAAATTCCTGCCCAGTATCACCAGAACACATGAGGATATTTCTACCACACCTATCTAGCTCCTATTCCTGTTACCCTTCATTCTTCATATCTAGAATCCTTTTACTCTAAATCCCAAAGCTCCCCCTCATTAAGGCACCATTCCATTTACACAGAGGAAAACTAATGTGATCAACCAAAACCAGTCCACATCCATGGCTGGCAGATTTGTTACAAGTTAATTCCCAGAAAACCTGAAACCAGCCCTATACAGTCAGCCTCACATATTGACACTAACACTGAAACAGTGAATACACTTCACTGCTCTTCCTATATTTATGTAATACAAATTGATGTCACAACCTGTAACTCAAATATCTCCTCTCATGAATTATTCCCCTTCATTAACTCCACATATTTCATCCTAAGCCACACAAGTCAGCAGAAGCAGTCTTACTGAAGCTTTCTTGAATGATAGCACTTCACAGTCTCTCTGTCATCATTGAGCATGACTAAAGCTATATATATGGAATTTATAATCATTTTCTTTAATGGTCAGATGGAGAAACAGCAAATGGCACAACCTACATGCTATTACTCCCACATATTAAAGCTTTACATTCCCATGCTTTAGAACCCTGGGGATCTCCTGAAGCAAGGGTAAAATAATTTCCCCATAGGCTTTTAATAATTTTCAGACCACAATCCCACCAATCCCAACATTGTTCAAAAAGTTAGGTGAAAAGATATCCTGATTTATAGTCTTGCATTCTAAAGGCAATCTCAGTGTCATGTTTCTATATGAAAAGACCCTCTTCCTAATCTCTTTTCCACTGACAAAGGCTACTGTAAATAACAGACTTTAAAAAACCCAAACAAAAACCACTTTGCTGCTTTGGGTCTTTTGTGATGTTTCTACTCCATGTGCCCAGTTGGCTCCAGTACTTCATTTTCTAATATATAAAAACATAGCAAAAATATACCAAAGTCATAAAAAAGTACTGCTAGATCTCAAGAGAGCACCTAGCTCTATACCCAGATATTTATGACTATTCAAGCTGAGCTTGAATATTACCCAAATTGCTGCCTCATCTCAGTCCCAAATGATTCACTTAGAACTAGGTGTCAGCACAGCTGTGTGAAACCCCAAGGAACTCATTGTTCTGTTACTTACACCAGTTTCTACGTCTCACTAAAATACTTTTTTTGGGGTTCTTGCCATGGCTTTCTGTATTTGCCCTAAGATTCAGCTTTCTAACTATTAACATCCACTAGAGATCTGTTGGAAAGCCAGATAGCAATTATTTAGTTAAACCAACAAAACCTTTTGTGGGCATTGAGAGGTAATTTAAGGCTTTCTTTTAGATATCACTAACACCATCATAATTCGAAACTAGGATGGGTAATATAAATTTAACGTACTTATTAGGGCAACTGTGATCTGTTTTGTACCACCTTTGTTCTAAAAACTCCAAGAATAATTAGGGTGTGCTGTCACTACCTAGACGTGGACCAAATGAAGGCTGGTCAAAATTTCACACCTCCTCCCTGATAAATCCATTATTGAGAGACATTCTGGTGACAAAAGGCCATGTTCGGTTTTTCCCCTAAATGAAGCAAAAGATTTGAAAGGGCTTGGTTTTATTTCAAAAGAACAGTTTTGGTAAGGACTGATTTTGGGGCCGGGGTGAGGTGCGAAACAGTGTCTGAGGGACTTGGGGAGAGCACAGGGCATTCCCGGGATAGCACAGGGAACTCCCGGAATAGCACAGGGAACTCCTGGGATAGCACAGGGAACTCCCGGGATAGCACAGGGAACTCCCGGGATAGCACAGGGCATTCCCGGGATAGCACAGGGAACTCCCGGAATAGCACAGGGCATTCCCGGGATAGCACAGGGCATTCCCGGGATAGCACNCAGCACAGGGAACTCCTGGAATAGCACAGGGCACTCCCAGCATAGCACAGGGAACTCCCGAGCCCCCGGTGCGGCCCCGCTCGGTGCCGGCCTCCCTCTGCCGCACTGCAGCCCGGCGGAGCCTGCCGTGGGCCGCGGCCTTCTGCTCACCGGCCGTCGCCGGGCGCGTTCGCTCAGCGCCGGCCCCGGCTTCGCCGCCCATGCCGGGAAGCGCCAGGAAACACCGGGAAACGCCGGGAAGCGCCGGGAAACGCCGGGCCCCGCTGCACGGGGCCGCCCCCTCCAGGCCGCCAGGTGTCGCTGTCGCAGCCGCCGGCCGGAAGTGCCGCCCCGCTCCCCGGCTCTGTGGTGAGGGGCCGTTCATGGCCCGGGACGGGGCCCACTCACCGGGACTGGGACCGGGATCGGGAGCGGGATCGGGACCAGCACGAGCACGGCGGGACACGGCCCGCACGGAGGGACAGACAGACACCGCGGGCAGATACCGGCACGGAGGGACACAGCCGCGGGGAGGTACCGGGGCGCGCGTCCGGCAGTGGAAGGGCCGGGCCTTTCTTTCCCCGGGACAGTTTTAGGCCAGCGCTGCCCGTGTGGGACAGGTTCTTCCTTCGCAGTGCTCCGCTCTGGGCTCCGCTGTGCTGCCTTTCCTCCGGGCTGTGGCGTTTGGTACGGTGAGCACTGGCGAACCATTGCACAAGGTACAACCTTGGGGTTTGGGGTTTCAAGCGCTTTTCTCTTTCCTCCAGGGAGAATTCACAGGAAAAGCAGCCGTGTGCTCCTCGCAAGGGGAGAAGAGGAAAAACGCGCTGAGGCTTCCACCAAGGATTCCTGCGGATGAAGTGGATGAGATCCCTACGTTGCGTCAGCAGTAGTGTCATTTGAACAAATCGAGGTGACAGACCGCTGTGCTCTTCTGCAGTTTAATATAGGGAATATCACACAGCATAGTCAGCAGTCAAAACAGAGACCTGACAGGGATAGCATTGTAATAATTATCTGGTTGGCTATTTTTTGCTTAGAAGACAGATTGGGTTTCTCAATAAGAACATGTTCCAAGAGTCCTGACTTACAATCCATGTGTAAATGTTGAAAATTCAGATCATCACTTACATATTGATCTAGTGTGTTTCAGCCACACCATCAAACCCCACTTTCCACAGCAGGAATCAGTCAGAAATGCTCGTGAGCACTTGAAGCAGACTTGATGCCTGTAACAGACTTCTTTGAGTAAAGTTATTTGGTATTGCCTAAACTGCTGTTAAAATGTTAGCTCGGCTGCAGTGAACTTTGATCATTAACAGTTCCAGTTACCTTGGCTTGAAACACTAACTTTGTGCAGCTAATAAAAAAGGGTTAATCATAATTGGAGCTGGTTCGCTAAGATGGCGAAGTTTGATAGGTGGTCTTTTAAAAAAAGATTAAAAAATCATTCAAAGTCAGTATTGCTGTAAAAGTGCATAAATAGGCAAAGGCACTGGAACTTTTGTGTAGTAAAACTTCCCACAGTCACAGTCAGTGCTCAGCAGCCACTGAAAATAAGAATTTTTAAAATTTCATTGACATCTGCCCTTCTTATGTGTCTTATTCAGTGCAGATCTTAAATGCTCAAAACTTCAGGAGTTAACTTAGCCTACAGAAATTTGAGTGAAGAAGAGGTCAGATGACCTAGCAACTTAGGAGTACACTAGGTCTAGCCCTAAAAATACAGGATTTAGGTTTTGACCTGAGAAATAAGTGTTAAGTATTAGAATACTCAAGTCTTTGTATTTTCACATCACTTGCAAAAAACCTGAACTGAGTTTGCATTGTTTTCAGAATGAAACACATACATTCTTTTCTGCAAACTGAGGTTTGAAGCATTTTATGTAGTGCCTCTACATTCAGGATTTTTTGTGCCTCTATTTTTCTTACTTTAATTTAAATGTGAAAGTTGCAGCATTCCTAACAATAGGCTGAGAAAACTTGTTTGAAAATGGCCATTCAGTTATTATCAATTGTTCTCAAATCAGATATAAAATTGCATTTTCAGACAAGTTTACTGGCCCACGTAGAACCTCTCAGATGATTAATATTTGCATCAGTTAAATCACTAGAAAAATATTATGTCCTATGCAAGATCTTTCAATTACTGTGCATACAGTTTAATGTGTGGAAATGTGTAATAGCTTCATATAAGCTGATATAAACATCTGCTTCAGAAAAACTGAAGTATTGCAGTCAAGAGCATTTCTGCTGCAAAAATGCTCCAACCAGTGGGTTTTCAGATTAATTCTAAAAATCCTCTTGGCTTACTATTCTCTTTTAAGCTCTTGCACTGTTGTGTTTATATTTTTATGTATTGGCTAAACTTACACTTTTTTTTTTCATGTCATTAGATTGTGCATGATGCTATTTGATTTTACTTTATTGAAAGTAGAATCCCAGACTCTTTAGCACCAGACAACTTTAGATGCTTTTATTGATTAAAAGGCCATATTATCATGTTCAGTGGTTAGAACAAATAAATGTGTGTTGTGGTTTAACCCCAGCTGGCAACTAAGCACCACACAGCCTTTCACTCACCCCCCCTCACTGGGGGAGGATCAGAAGGATAAAGGTGAGAAAATTGGGGGCTGAGATAAAAACAGCTTAATAATGAAAAGGTGTTTTAAAAAATATTGTAAGGAAAATTTAAAAAAAAAAACAAAAGAGGACAGAAAGTAAAAGCCAAGGAGAAAAGAAGCAGTGCAAGTGAAAACAGTTGCTCAGCACCAACTGACCAATGCTTAGCCATTCCCAGCAAGCCTTCCCCACCAGCCTTCCCTTTGCTGCTGAGCACGAGGCCATGTGCTCTGGAATATCCTTTGGGTCCCTTGGGGTCAGCTGTCCTGGCTCCATCCCTTCCCCACTTCTTGTGTACCCCCAGCCCACTCTGGCAGGGTGAGAGGCAGAAAGGGCTGTGATGCTGTGCAAGCCCTGCCAAAACATCAGCATGTTATCAACACTGTTTTGGTCACAAATCCAAAACACAGCCCCTCACCAGCTACTGTAAAGAATTTAACTCTATCCCAGACACAACCAGTACACTGCTTTTCCATTTTTTGGGTTTTGTCTTTGCAGAATAGGGTGTAGGTAAACACAGACATCCCAATCAAGCTACACTTATTGTAGTTAGTATTCTTGGAGGATTTGAGAGCAAGTGATTCCTTTCTTTTGGTAGAAGTTTGGTTTTTATGTTGCAGTGGAAAATAGTGCAAGATTGGCTCAGGCTCTGGTCTGTTAAGGCCAGGGTGTGAGACCAGTGTGCAGTGGCTCACTTGGCATTTGGTAATTTAATTTGGTATTAGTGTATAACTGTGTAATAACTGCCCAATAGAAGGCTGCACACAAAGGCCACATGACCCCAAAACTGCACACATCTGGAACTGCCAATCTTCGTGCCTAGCCCGGGCTGGTTCTTGGAAAGGCTCAGGTTGATCCAGGGTGTTAACCTGCACTTGATACACGTGGGAAAAACATTCAGGAAAGTGCTGCTGGATGGGAATTGCTGACTGACACAGGTCAGCCTGTACAGCCTACCTTCAGCAGCTTTTTTCCTCCCTTAGAAACTCCTTGGACACAGGATAGGTGAATTGTTTATCCATCAGCAGTCCCTTTCTGTTGGCACTTGGGTCTTGGCTAGCAGGGATTGTCCCAAGAGAGGGAGTCCCCAGGAAAACCAGTGACCAGAGCAGGCTGCTGCGTGAACAATTCATCCACCTTGTACTTTGCTCCCACATTGCTTTTGAGAGAGTAATGTTTCTAAACATTTTGAATAGATACTTACTTTAGAAGAAAAAAAAAAGCCTCTGAAAGAAATAGAAGATGCATGGTTTAATTCTAGAATAAATTTAGTATCCTTTTAGTTTTATTTGAACTAGAACACTCTAATTTCTTTACATGTTTTTTAAATTACTTAAATCCAGTATGTCAGGCTTATGGATAAAAGTTTGCACTGTGAATCTGATTGATTTTAATGCTTTCTCTAGGGTGATCTTCACAGAAACTCCTAAAGGCTTCAAAGAATTCATTTTAGGCAAAATAAATGCAATAAGTTGTTCTGATAAAGTAAAATGGATCCTTGTTCAGTTGGAGTTCAGCTTCAAGCTACCAGTGAATGCCATAAGACCTATTACACCCGTCACACTGGCTTCAAGAATAAACAAGATATATCTTCATCTGACCTCCTGCTGCTTCAGCTTAGGACTGGAATAACTCTGTCAGAGAACAACACAATCTGCTTCCACCATGCAAAAATTTACATTGAAAGATTTGAAGACTTACAAAAATCCTGTTGTGATCCCTTTAACATACACAGAAAACTATCAAAGAAAAACTTGCGAGCAATTGACTTAGATGATGCAGCTTTTCTAAGTGCCAAGTTTGGAAGACAGTTTGTTCCTGGTTGGAAGCTTTGTCCCAAATGTATGCAGATAATAAATGGAAGTGTGGATGTGGAGCCTGAAGAGCGACAAAGAAGAAAACTGGATCCAGATGTATGTATATGGATCAGTTCTCCCATCCCCTCTGTACTCTGCAAGCTGTTAAGAATTCATAAAACTACTGCGTAAAGAAATTACTACATGAACTTTTCTCTCACAGAAATAAGAAAGGACGTAGTCTTTTAGATGTGCAGGAGTTTACTGTATTTAAACCTTTATTTTAGAGAACCTTAAAAATCTTCATCTCTAATTAAATAATATGGCCTCTAGGTTTTGAAAAACGGTGCCTAGTAGGGCGATTGACTCATAAATTCATGTAAATACCAGACTGCTGCTGGTATTTTAAGTTGTTATTCAAGCCTTGTAAACAACAAACTCCTATGCTTGAAACTGAACACTGCAAAAGTTGCTTCTAAAGATGTCTCTTCAGTTAAATGAAAAAGGAAAAAAAGGTGTTTTCTCTTGCAGTTCATTATGAAATGAACCTACATTGGGGTGAATTAAGTGTACTTTTGTTGTGGTTCACTGGGCTGTGAAGGCCAAGGCATTTGGTCAGGGGCAGTGATGCACGGGTGTGGGAGGATGGTTCTCCAGGTGCTGAGCTCCAAATGTGGCTGGTGCCTTGCTGGATGCATTGTTCAGGCTGTGCACAGGAAATTTGTGGTGTGGGCAGCCAAAACAGCAAGAGTTTGTCTGTATGAACCCTGAGCAAAGAGGAGTTGCATTCTAGGAGCTGTTCCCCAGGTGTATTTTTCAATTCTATGTCAGTATCATTAGGAGGCTGATAGGAGGATGATTTGAAAGCACTGATTAAAGCTGCTAATACAAAGCTTGTGTTGCTGGGGCCAGAGACAGGTGTAGTTCTCCAGCATAAAGATTTTAAGACCTAAGTTGTTTCTCCTGGGAAATCATAAAATCATAGGTCAAGAATTCATCTAGGTTGTTACAATATTCTTGACTGCATATTTTCTTAGGAATTAAGATTTGTATTTATAATTGACATTTTCTTTCTCTTCAGGGGCGTACAGCTAAGGCTTTAAAGTCACTCCAATTTGCTAACCCAGGACGACAGACTGAATTCACTCCAGAGACCAGTAAAAGGGAAAAAAGAAGACTGCAAACAAAAATATCAATGTTTAATTCAGACAGGTAATTTGTTGGTTGTATTTACATTAACTTTCATTTGAAAATAAAATAGACTTGATGGTCAGCCTGTGACATTATCTATGTGGATGTTTGTGTGTGTATGGATTGGGTTCTTGGTTTTAGGGATGTTGAAGATCAGTCTCATTCCTGAGATAAATAAAAGAGAAGATAGAATATTAGCTTACAGTTCATATTTCAGGCAAACACAAAAAGGTGTTTGTGAGGCACAATACTACACAGACCATAGGTGTATTAATGCATGCATAAACTGAAATTCTGATAGTAAGATAAATTTGAGTATAGTAAGATCAAGTAGGCTACACTTAAAATATTGGTTATCGTCGTTCTGTAAACTCAGTAGTCACACTTGGTAAACAAAAGTGTGCAAGTTAGGATCTTACCTTCCTTTTGAAATGCAAACTTAACATCCATATTGTATAATACTGGATAATGAGTTACAACCTTCTAATGTGACTGATTAAAAAAAAAAAGACATTTTCTATTTAGCAAAATATGCAAGAAATATCACATTAATGCATTGCCCCTGCTCTCCACCTAAATGTAACTATACCCGGCAGAAACAGACATGAAATGTGCTGCTCACCTGGTGCACATCCTTCCCTCTCCCTCCGTTTCTTCTGCTTAGTTTGGGCACAGAGTGGAGATACAATTAGGACTGAAAAATGTTATCAAATACAGCAAGGTGTGTATATCTTTGAAATTAACAGTGATAAAGTGAACACCTGAAGAAAACAAACTTCCCTCCACAAATCTAGCAACTTAGCATCAAAATAATAAGCGGATTTTAACATGGAAAATAACTGTTGTTGTTGATTGTACAGGCAGGTGATACCAGCCAAGAGTAAAGTGTACGACAGCCAGGGCCTGCTGCTGTACAGCGGGATGGACCTGTGCGACTGCCTGGATGAAGATTGCCTGGGCTGCTTCTACGCCTGCCCCAAGTGCGGCTCCAACAAGTGCGGCACGGAATGTCGCTGTGACCGCAAGTGGCTCTACGAGCAGATCGAGATAGAGGGAGGAGAGATCATCAGAAACAAGCACGTTGGGTAGTGTGGCCGTGCATTGTTTCATCCTGACTGTATGCTCCATGCTTTGATTACACACAGCACGTTTAGCAATTGAATGGAAGCTGTTGGAATTTGTCATGATCCATGTGATGAATGTGCTCACTTTCACAATCGTTTTCAGTGTGATTGGGGACATAGCCATACTGCTGGTTTTTCACACTTGAGTCTGCCTTGTGCTAAGGCTTCTTAGTCATGCAGATAAGGTCTCACTGAACAGCTGTATTCAAGCACAAGGTGCTAAATTCTAATGTGAACTATCCTGAGCCACTCACTGTTCTTTCATACGTTGTTTTGTAAAATGTACCATCTCCATGTATCTCTCATTTCTCCTTCTCAAATTCAGGATCTCATGGGTTTTAATTTGTTTTATGTGAAATGCCATGAAAGTTCTCATTGAATTTATGTGCAGTATTAATAAAGCTGTCTTTCTAGTATTAATAGGGGATATTATATCTTCTATAGAGTATTGAAGCTACATCTGATAAATCCAACCCTGTTCACTTAAAAAGGAGTCAAAACCATTTAGGTGTTCAGATCTCATCCCAGAGGGATTTGAGATCAAGTTGTCCTTATGAATTCATAAGCATATTAATTCATATTAATTCAAACAAATTAATTAATACTAAAATACTGAAATTAACCTGTCAGGGCTAATTTCACAAGTAATTGTGATTACTTTGTTGGTTTCTGTAGTACAAAATTAAAATAATTTTGCTCTGTTATCAGTCTGTAATTGGACTGAACCAGTATTTCAACAGCCTTCTCCCTGTTTTGTTCTCTTTACTGGTTTCAAAGGTTTATATGCAGCTGAAATGAACTTGACTATCTGTTTCTAAACCAAGGTTATCTAGACTGTTACCAAAAAAACCCAGATGAATGGAAAGTATCTTTGGTTGATACATTATCTGTCATCATAATATTAAACTTTCATACTCTAACAAGGCTTATTGAAAAGATTTTATAAATGAAGTCTTAGTAACATTATTTTTCTTCGCATTTTTGTTGAATTTTGTATAAATTTCCTGTTATTTGATGACTTGGAAGATCTGCATGTTTGTTGGGTCTCATTTTTTTAATAATACTGTTAACTTCTTGAAGACTTACTCAGTAAAGTTGTAGAATCTTGCTTTGTGCTCAGCAGATTTTTTTCTGTTCTGGTGTCATGAATGTTGCATTGCCAAAATCCAAAGTTATGCTTTGAGTTATGCTGACATCTGCTGGTCCTACTGGAGTATAAGCACTGAGTTTTATTAAATCTGTTAAAAAAATAATCAGACGCTTTTTTTTTTTTTGTCAGAGCATTGGCAGTTGTAGTGGATGTCTCTCACTGTTTCATATCTTAAGCAATATTTTGAATTAGATGAAAATATAAACGGGTAACTTCCAGGAGAGTGAGAGGGGAAAAGCTGCTTGAGTTGTGTTGTTTATGTGCGTTTATTATTTTCTTTAATTAGGCCAGAGTTGGCAGTACCTGCTGTTAATGAACTTAGCAGGCTTCCATGTGTGTGATGAGTGTAACCTCTTCAGGTCCACAGCCAGATTTTGGATTCAGTAACTACCAGTAACTTAAGTTGCCTAGAGCATCTCATTACTAGAACTGTATTTCTCCATCTCCATTAAGTCTGTGCAAAGTTAGTACATTCAGCCTCTCATTTTACAGATGCCCTCTCAGGTGATTACTTTCCCAAATAAAACAGTTGTTTCCTACCAGAATGCACAGGATTGCTGTTTGACTAAAAGCTTGCATCGAGTGGGTACTGTCCCTAAGGACACTTAGGGTTTAGGTTTTTTTCTGGTAAAAAAATGACATTTTGATGTTGGCTGTTCACGTGTCGTAACATATATAGGACTTTTCCATTTAGCTGCATTTCCTTAACATGCCTAGGCTGTAGTGTATTACTAAGTTCATACATGTTTTTAATACAGTTCCACATGCCCCACATCCATTTTCCTCTTAAAAGACATTGTTACAAGTCAAACTTTACCATCTTGCTAGATTGAAACTGCTTACAGCATGAATTTAGCTTTTTGTTGTTTTTATAAACACCACACAAGCTATTTTGTCATCATCTAGAGTGCATGTGACTCCCAGCAGCACATGTACTTCCCCATCTGCCAGAATTGCTCACAACTAAGTCTGTTAAACAGGACATTAATAGAGCCAAAGGAAACAACTATTTTCCATAAAATCCAAAATTCATAAGCACTTTAAGCTCTGCATGCAGTGACTTTCCTTTTGGTATTAATTGCAAAAATTTATGCCTTGGCAAAGTTTACATATTCAAGAGACAAAAATCAATGACAATAAAAGACTGGTTTATGAAGAATGCATATTCCATGCATCAGTTTGAGTTTATTGAACACAAGCTCCAGAATTGTGGTCTTGTAAGAAATCAAGCCAGTCCTGAACACTAAACACTACTTTCTCACACAGAGCAAACTTCAAGTGAAGTTTGAAAGTGGTCAAATTTAACCTCTTCAAAAGTCAGTGAGGGTTTTCCTGTCGACCCTGTGAGAATTGCCACACACCCCTGTGGTCAGACCAGAGAACAGGATGTGCCCCTTTGTGAAGCTGAAAGTTTAAAACCAATGAAGTATCTCTTGGGATTGTGTTAAATACTCGAATGACAGTATAATGCAGTCAGGTAATTAACTCAGAGAAAGTTTACATTAACTTTTCAGCATTATGCTACAAAAATACATTTATCTTTGGGAGTATGTTATAACCTTATCCTTAGACACAGCATGAATTTGGGGCTTTTTAAATCAGTTAAATTCATTACTTCAGTAACTAACATAGGACACTTGTAACTTTTGAATCTCTTACCATTCAAGACATCAGAAAGAGCTGGGAGAGGACAGACCTACACAAAAATTATTATTTTGTAAATCCAGAAGTCAGAATTAAAGCTTCTAAAGGAAAAGAAGAAAACAGTTAAGGTGACAAATTTTACCTATTTTAGATCTGTTTTAATGTTCCTTTTAGCTTTTTCTCTTAGGCATTACTCAAATTAGCCAGAATGGACCAACAGACAACTGCACAAATGCTTTCACTGAAATCCCATAGTGACAGCCCCAGAGAGGTTAAGTGTCCATCTATCAGTTGATGTGTGACAGAAACAGCTACAGTGAGCTGCAGTCAGCATCAAGGCCTTGGAGTTCTCAGTCTCATGGCAAAACACAAACACAATTTCCAGTTTTGTTTTCCCCTAAAATTAGAATTACTTTACTTTGGTTGTATTTGTGTCTCAATTAATGCAATTTCAGCATTTTTCAAGTGATCTCTCGGTGGAACATACAATGTACTGACATACAGTAGCTTGTCCCTCATGATCCAGGTCTTTTTTCCCAATAACTCTTCAGCAAACATTGCGAAAGCTTTGTTCATCTTCATACTGGTTTCTAACCTGTCAATACCACACTAATGTAACTTTCTTTAAAGGCCCCTTCAGACACTTCTCTCCAACTTCAAATTATGCATTCTTTCAAATACAACTGATAGGAGAGGAACAGTTTATTGAAATTCATATATTCAAAGATCATTAATTACAAGTTGCATCTAATATTTACCAATGTGGAAGCCATGACCAGAGCTACTGTTACTCATTCACTGCAACTAGATTTCAAATCATCAGCTGTCCTCCAACTGGTATTAAAAAATATTGTAGGAAGGTGTGAACCCTTGCCATTAAACTGTCCAGTGCACTCTTTGAAAGAGTTTTGTGCCGTTTTCCCACTCTGAAATAGGGAATTTACATGTTTCAAGTGCCTCATACCCAGCAGAGGGCATCAGTTTACTGCAAACCTGTCCATGAGTTCCATGCTGCACCTCCAAGAGCTGCATCCCCACGACTGGGGGATTCCTCAGAGGAATTCATTGACACATTCAGAAGTCGAACACAGGACAAGAGAAGTGTTACCCACAGTCATGAGGGTGCAATATAGCTGATTCAGGTACAAGATCTGCACTTAAGAGAAACTGATTTTCTTTTTGGGCTTTATAAGTGCTTCGCACCCAATCCCCAGACACCTCAATGACTGCTAGTTCTTTTAGAGAGAGTAACACTTTGATAGATACATTTGCATTTCACTATGAAAGCTTGGTTTAGGTCTCCTGCCTGAACACTGCCTTAGAAGAGCAGTATTGGGTGGCCAAGAGGTGGGCTACCCTATTGGGCCCTCCCTCACAGGAGGGCCTTGCACTCATTGGCAAAATGGAAAACTTCTGACATGCACAGGGGTGCTTCTCCAGTGGCACAGAGCCACACGTGTCCTCTTTCCCAGACAAACAGGGGAGTACTCGGACAGCATTTTGTCAGAATAGCTATAACAGGAGCTGGAAGCAGCCTAGCCTAAGGTGTTGGGCTGGGATAGGGAAAAGACAAGAGACATGGGGAATTCCCCTGGTTCTCCTACCATAACTAAGTGGTGAGAAAATTGCCCTAATTCTTCTCTTCTTCCCTCACCTTCCTTCGGTAGCCCTTTGCATGTACATGGCAGCAGATTAAATCTGGATTACACACTAAGTGACTTGCCTTTCTAAACTCTAGTTAGGACAGCATTAACAGCTTGTGTCATAAACTCAGTTCTCCATCTCACCCACAGATGTCAGCATTACCTACTACAGCCTCCTGAGAGTGGCTCCATGCAGAGCTCCAGCCTGCAACCAGAAGTAAAAGCAGTTCTCCTCTATCATCTTCTGATTTTCTCCTTGTTATTCTTCCATTTTTTCTTGCATTTTAACTGATAGCTCTACCTACTTTTAAATTGAGTGTTTTAGCTGCTGAATTAGTACCATGAGGGAGACAGCATTAGTTAACATATTAAAAAGAATATATGTAAATGTAAATGCAAATGTAAATGTAAATGTATATGTGTATGTGTATGTGTGTGTGTATGTGTGTATGTATGGATACACCAGCAAGCACCAGCTGTGCAACCTGGGTAAGCTGGTTACCTGGACCATCGGAACTTAAATTCTCAAAGAGAAATCACTGGGAATTCAAAGATCCTACTTCATTCACAGCTTTTAAGGCCTCAAAAGTTGTCTGAGAAACCTTTTAACATAACTACTTTGCTTAAAGTTAGAAAATAAGAATTTACCAAATTTCAGTTACATAGGTTTTCTTAATTCACTATTTCTTTTTCTAATTAATCCTGCATTAGAATACCTTATAATCCAGGTGTGAATGAGTTTTCTTCTCACTTCATCCATTTTCTGTTGTAAGTTTGTAGCATACAAAGAAACACCCCCAAAACCCACAAACAACCAAAAACCCCGCTATCAAACCTCCAAGCTGCTCCTTTCCTTCTGTTTTATAACATGCTAGTGCTCTCTCAGCTGACTTGCTTGCCAGTTTTCAGTCAGATGGGCTGGATCTTGACAGTTAACTTCAATGCTCCTGAAACTTCTCTTTTGACAACCATCTCTTTTTAGTAGTCATTATAATTCGAGTGATTATATTTTGGCTTAGTTTTCATTTGTTATCTTTGCGCTGCTTCCTGGGAGTTTTAGTTCAGTCTCTAAGAAAAGAGAAAGACAGAGATACTTCTCTGTTAAATACACTTGTGCAGGATGCCTAACCTCCAGCGGGCTCCTTAAATTGTACAGGCTCCTCATATCAGCACGGAGGGAGCCCCAAATCTCAGCTGCACTGTTCCATGTCTCAGTAGTGAGCTCCTACTAACAGCCCTGGTGACTTGAGTGGCTTAGAGCAGTGAGGAAGCCAAGCAAAGAGATGCATTCTGCCCAGGTGAAATGTGTCAGGATGAAACACTGAAACTGAAAGAACTGTCTGGACAAAGACACCATTCACCCTCACTGGTTATGTGTGAAACAGGAGGAGAGGTTGTGCCCAAGATCTGAGAAGCCACTGTGGAAAGCAGCTGCAGAGCATACAGTGTACACCTAAAATAAAATTGCCTTCTGTTGTGGGATTCCCAAAATAAAATGCTGGGTAACCTTTACAGGATTGTTCCCTAAAGATCCAGAGAAGCCTGAAGTGCCTATGATGTGTTATGTGCCAAATGCCTGGATCTGAACTTCAATACTTATGTTTCCCTTTGGAGTTCGGGATGAGGCTTGGAGATGGGGACAGGGCAGTCAGACATGCAGAAGCAAAACAGATGAATTTTCTTGTATTTTTTGTTGGATGTGGTCAGTATAAACGAACTGGGTAGAAAGCACAGTAATTTATACTAATGAAAGTTGGTTATATCTCCAGAGAAAACAATTTTATTTTTCACGAGAGGTTTACTATCTATTGGGTTTGAGGGTTTGGTTTTGCTTTTATCAAAAAACCCAGAAAGGTCAAATTTATCCAGCCTGGTCTGTGCCAACTACCTCTACTTTATGACTCCCCTGTGTTAATTTCTTGTCTGTGAACTGCTGACTTTTTGAAGTAAAGATTGGGCTGGCTCTGGTTTGGAGCAGATGAGGATGCAGGGCTGCTGTCTGAGGACATCTGTCATAGGAGTTGCTACAGAAAACGTCTGCAATTTCTTCTGTAGTGGGAGTGGGCTGCAACACCCAGGTTTATGTGCACACTCCAACCAGGCACCTCCTACCCAAACTAGGCTAACATGGTATTCCTTGTTTACCCTCTGAGCACATCCTGACCCCTTAAAGTGCTATTTTTGCTCCAGAGTGGCAGAACCTAACTCACTAACATTGTATCTGTAACTTATTTAATTTTTATCTGCATTGTGCTCCAAATGGTCCAAGGCTGATTGAAATCTCAGTAACGTGTGTGCACACACGTGCTTGTAGAACTGTAATGTGCAGCTGATCCAGCCAAACTGGGTGGAGCTCCTCTCTCAGAAATACCAGGTGCAAGTGGCATGGGTAAAAGTTACCACTGATCTGGATTTGTTTGAATCTGCCCAAGAAGGAAGAAATAAAAACACTTTTCTGCCTAAGTGTGTGTTCTGTCCCTAGGGTGTGAGGAAAGGGGATCTGCACTCCATTGACTTGTATTTGCCTTCGTAATTATTCAATAGTTAGCTGGAAAGCTGGAAACTGTGGTCCTGCATCTTCTGCTTCAATGTAATTTTGAAGGCCCATCCTTTAAAATCCACTCAGATACAGCTGGAACCCAGCTCAGTATTTAGATACCACAATGTGCAACAAAGAGTTTCTGGAAGAGCAGCGCTGGAGCCTTTTCCCCTTTCACATCTCTTCTTTCCACTGACATCACTAATTTCACAATATTATTTTTCCTACCCAGCACTAGTTGCTGATGCTTCTCACGTGTCCAAAATTGCTACTGACATTTCAATTTTGTTTTATTTTTCTCTTTTCTTTGATAGAATTACAGAGAACATTTATATTTGAATAAAAAACAAATAATGCATGTCAGAATATGCATCAGGGAACGTAAAATTGTTTTTTTCCAATTACAGCTCTATTTCAAATAGGGTAATGCAATTAAAAGGTAATTACTTGGAGTGCAAAGCCAAGGTTATGATCAGAAATGGTTACCCTTTCACTTCAAAGGGCTGTCTGACTAAATAAAACATTCCTGTGGGTCAAGTTACTCTGCATTTCTGCAGGTATCTAGAAGCAACATGTCTGGCACTACAAGTAGAGTGACTCTTCCAGTATAAACTACCATTTTAGGAAAGAGGACAAATATAAGTGGCTTTATCGCTGATTGATAGTAGTACAAATTCACTTCAAGATAGGATATTAATTAATAATATATTAGTAGTTTTTAATAAGCAGCATCATAGCACACTTAAATAGTAATTATGGTAAACTAGTAAACTGCCTTAGCAGGGAGCTTAGTTTGAGTTGTCATTGCTTTGACAGACAATCAGCAGCAAGACACAGAAGCAGAAAGGTAATCCCAGTGTTCTGCAGGCTTTGCTCACTGAGCAGCTCATCGCGGCACTGCGGGGGAGCCGTGCCGGGCCAGGGGATGCTGCTCCCCAGGGGAGGGCTCAGGTGTGCTGCAGGAGCTGCAGAGCAGAGCCCCTGGGTGGGGGCTCAGCCCATCCAGGTGTGCTGACCTCCTGTTGCCATAGGCAGGTCCAGGGGCCTGAACAACCAGGCACTGGGGACGTGGCTCTGGGTTTTCATCCCTGTGTCCTGGGCCAAAACTGAGTGAAACAAATACACGTGTACAACATCCTGAGGGGCCCTTCAGCTGCCTGCAGGAACACATTCCCTGTCCTTCAAAATGGCAGAGGATGTCCCACCTTCCTGCATCCTCCTGTGTCCAATCATGGCTGTGATGGAGCTATTGGGACCAGCCTAGGAAAGGAATTGGGGGTATCCCCTCCCTCATGGAGGGGCTTTCCCTCTGTCTCCTATTAGGAGTGTTGAGGTGAGCCAAAGTTTTCAAAAATGCAGGGTTCCTTTTCCAGAGCTGGTTTCACCTCCTGGGGTGCAGCACAGCAATGCTGTACCCTGGGTCATCTCAGGGGCCATTCATTGGGAATCCAGCCATGGGAGAAGTGGAGTTGTGCCAGCTGTGCCACCCACAGGGAACCCAGAACTAAAAAATTACTTTCCTGTGACACAAGCATACATTACTAACTAGCACAAAGTATTGCCCTTCATCAGCCCCTGTGTCACTGCCAGTACCCTGGGCAATGGGGCTTTTTCCTTCAGCTGGCTCAGAGAAGGCTAAAGAGGATCTAAAATAGCTGATCACTATGGGGGGTGTGGTTATAAAGGTGAATGTGCTTCAGACTTTATTCAGATAGAGTCACGGACTCCCACCCTTCAAAAGTCTAACACTGCTGGAAAATCCTGCCTTTCCTCAGAAGCCTGTCTGCTGCTATAATGCTTCAGTGTCGGAAATGATTGGTAAGGTTTTGCCAATCTGTTTTATTTAAGTGCAGGAAATAAAGCAGCAATCCTTTATTATTAGCTGCTTTATTGGGCTGGTAATAGTGCCTAAAAAGGGTTGGGACTCCAATTTGCTCCACTTGGAACCACAATTTGCTGTTAGAGCACATGGTCTCATTTCCTACAAGGGTTTCAGTGGGACAGGGACTGAGTCTTGATCCTGTTTTGTTTGTCTTCATCTTTTTTCTGGAGGTGGCTGACAGGCAATGCAAAGCACCTGTTAACTGCATCATGGGAGCAAGCCTTATTTCAGTAAATGCTCCAAAGCACTTGGGTGAAAATGCAGTGTTTTTGACTGTGCCCACTGCCTTTCCCCTGCCAGGCCCCAGAAAAGGGGTTCCATGGTGTTGTCTTGAGAGGCAGCTGAGCCCCACGGAGCTACACACCCAAGATAATACAGAAGGAGTTTAGCTCCTGGTGCTGTTAATCCTCTTGAGATCTTCTAATGAGAAGCCAGATGGTGAAACTAAACATATAGAGAATTTGGTTAATAACATTAACATTTTAAAAAAATCTAATAATATTATAAACCATAATAACCTGAATAATAATAGTAATGATGATAATGATTATAATAATGATGTAATAATAATTTTAGTAATAACATATTTATATTGTTTAAGTGATAAATTGTTTTATTTCTCATGTCATACTTATATCCAAAACATTTATTTTGCTTGCATCCTACAATACCTGAGGCAGACAAAAATGCTCCTCTGTTTACAAACTAGGCAAATGGGGAAGAACACCAGACCAGGAAATACTGAGCCCTATGGAGCAAACAGAAAGTGGAAAAGCAGCTGAGGTAAAGCATTTCCCTCATTCCCTGGAGGTATTTCCCTATCTCAATAACTGGAGGAATAATAAGTAAATAAATGTGTCTTATTTAGCTATGTTGTTGGAGTCCTTTGTCTGTAGCATACTCAGAAAAAACTTTTGGATTGATCTGGCATGCACAAGCCCATTTTCTATTAAAGTGTATTAATGGCAGGTTCTGTGCAATTAGTGAAAAGTCAATTCCCATTACTAGTTAACACTATTGAGTATCTGCTTTCTTTAATAAAAACCTATGTCCAGCATAAAGACAATAAGTCGATAAGCAGCCACTTTCTAAATCTATTCTGTCTCCTCCAAAAATGCAGAGAGAGTGCTGCCATTTGGAAGTCAGAATGGGTTTAGAAGAAGAGATCCCCTGCAACTCCACTTTTCTTTGGAAAAGCCTTTCCTCCTTTCTAAGAGCTGTACATGTGTACTGGTGTTAAAATTTTACATTCCTTTAGCAGCACCTCAGCCTGGTTTGGCAGAAATCCTCCATGGAATTAAGGCTCTCTCATGTTTGAATCATATCCAACCATTATGATTCCTTTCCCTGTGAGGGTGGTGAGGCACTGGCACAGGCTGCCCAGAGAAGCTGTGGGTGTCCCATCCCTGGGAGTGCTCAAGGCCAGGCTGGATGGGGCTCTGAGCAGCCTGGTGGGGGACTGAGGGCTGGTGGGATGCTGCCTTTCCAGCGGTCATGGAAAGCAATTGCATCCTGCCACAACAGCAGAGACTTCTGAGTGTAAGGAGCACCTGAATGCTCAGCTAAAAATCAGATGGGGAGAAGTGGCAAAGATCTGCTTGGTGCATTTTTAAGCTTCTATGAGTAGGTTTCCTGTCTGATTAACCCTCAAAGAAATGAGGAATATGACTTGAAATTAACAAAATATAACTAAAACAGGAGGAAAAAACTTGGTCTTTTTGAGTCAGAAAAATGAAAGCTAAACAAGAATTGAGAGGAAGTGTGAAAGGTTTATTGTTCTGCCCCTGATGTTTCTTTAGTTTACTATTGGTTTTCACGTTCACCATGGATCTGCAAAACCCCAAAGGCTGCTGCTCGAAAGTGGATAAAAGGCAGCTAAAAAGGCAGCTGCTGTCAGTAGCCTTTTTGTTGTTGTTAATGGCACCTGCAGAACCAGGGGGAAAGGAGTGACTGGGTGGCAGAAGCTGAAGATGGCTAAAGGAAAGCAAATGTATTTTCCTTCATTCCTTACAGAGAAGGAAGGAAATAAAGCTGCTCTCCCTGTTTTAATGATTATTTGCTAAACATCCAAGTGGCTGAGTTGTTAGAATGAATGTAGATGGAATTCAGACATAGACTAAGTTATTTGGAGAAATTTGATTTTTATAGACACATTGGTAGTACTTTTTCCCCAGAAGTATTACATTTTGATTTAGCTGAGGAAAAGGAATTATATTATGTGATTACACAATTGTGACTCACACTTTGTTACAAATACTGAGCAGTGAAAATGGAAGCAAAATGCAAGCTATCTGTTAGGTAAACATGTTCTTTTAAACTGTTGACTGTATTTGAATAATGAATAAATTGGAGGAAATGGCAATCTGCTTGTGGAAGTCTCAGAAAAATAAAAGAGGGCTAAGCTCAAAAGGTAAATTATTAATGTTGGTATATTCACTTTGCTCCTGTTATTTGTAACATAGGAAATGTGATTTGTGAGTATTTGTCATTTTAATATTAACTCAGTTGCCAGCTCAGATCTAAAATAATGAGACAGATGCAAATCTTTCATTTCAATGCAGAGAAGCATTTTTAATGCAAATGAAATCAATATGGTAAAACATTCTGCCCAAAGAAGAGCTAAAGACTGGGGTTTGGAAGGTTTTATACTCTTCATTTTTTCCACCTATGGTGGGTCAGACACGTGCACACATGGAAGAGCACGATGCTTCTGAGTTCAGCACATGCTGGGATCTTATCTGCAGTCAGTTTGATCAAGAACAACTTCAACACTATAAACAAGAGTAAAAAAAAATCAGATACTTAGACACAGCTGTGTACAGCTGCAGGGCCTGAGAGCTGATGAGTGAGAGCATTGGTGGAATGCTCTCTGCTCTTGGGGAAGCCTGCATGTCAGCAGGAATGCTGCACAAACCCTCTTCTTTCCATTTCCAGCCCTTCCTTACTATTCATAAATAAAAATCCCTATTCCCTTTTTTTTGTTCTTAATATATACTATATATATATATCTTCAATTGCAAGTGCAGGAATAAAATTTAATTAAATAGAGTTGTAAATTACAGCTGTATTTTTATATATTTGAGTTTCTTGTTAATTTTAGATATGAGTGTTTGTTAGCTTGGTTTCAATGTTTCTCAGAAACACTGTGATTTTAGTATTTGCAGATGGCAGCTGTGGGATAATGCTGGGCCCTGGAGCTTTACATTTTACCCCAGCAAACAGACAGATCCACTGCCACTTTTGAGGGTTTGCTTTGCCAGCAGACCTCTGCCTGAGGTCCATGTCTGAGAAGGTTTTCTGAAGCTGCACAAGTCAAGCTGCACCCAGCCAAAGCTGCTCTGTGTGTTGCTGAAGAATCATTGACACCGAAAAAGGGGCACAAAAAATCTGCAGCACAGCCCCCAGTGATGCTGGCTGTGCCAAGGACAGGGCTGTGCTGGCTCTGGGGAGCCCACTGGAACCCCACTAACAGCACTGCTTGGTGTCCTGAGAGCTCAGGGCTGTGCTGGCTGCACCACACAGCCCACCCCAGCCCCTGAGCAAGGACCCTGACACAAACATGGAGCCAAGGTGTGTTTAAGTTTCCTAGTGCTGGCTCAGGAAATGCCAGTGGTCTGGTGAGTCTGAAAGGCCATGGCAGTAGAGAAACACTTAGGTCCTCTCCTAGGACCTAAATGGGTCCATGTCAATCATAATGGAATTTTTCTTGGATATCAAAGGGAAATGGCAGACTGGTTCTGACCTGCCTTGAAGCTGCTTAAAACAAGGAGGGAACCCCCTAATTTTTGAAGGAAATCCCCTAGAAAGCTGGGGAAGTCCCTCAAGAGAGCAGATCTCCTCTCAGGGCTCCTCCTGCATCCTTGTAGGGCTGCAGCTCCCTCTCCCTTCTCTGCTCAGTGCATTTGCATGAGGAAGAGGAGAGCTGTGAGCAGCCCCAGGCAGCCATGCCCCTGTGGAGCAGCATCCATGTGAACAGGAAAGGTCAGCATTCCTGCCCACTCAAGGAGGAACTGCGCCCTGCTGAGGTCACCTTCACCTGTGGCCTTTTCAGAGACCTGTGCAGCATGCCCTGGCTCCAGGTGGGAATGAGTGTAAGGCACAGGGAGGGAAACTTGATGGACCTATCCCTACCCACGGCAGGTCCTGGGATTTTGGCATTCAACAAATGGGAAATCCAAAGCACGGAGTATAACCATACACCTTGCCCTGGATGGTTATTTTAGACCAATGCCTTAGACCAGAGTGGCCCTGAGGTGACAGGTAATGGCATGAGAATAAAACAACCTTCACCAGCTTCAAGATCACCTCTCTCAGTCACATACATAGAACAAATAATAGAGGGAGTTGGCGTTTTGCTTTCAACTTGGACAAAGCTTGTGCCAAGTTCACTGGAAGGATCACCTATATCATATAGGAAAATAACATTGTCAGGCAAAATTCAGGTCTTATTTTCATACCACAGGAAAGAACAGCCAGATAAAAATGCCTCTTTGTTTAACTCAAAGGGTGGTGGACCAGAGGTGAAAACACCGTGGAGTCTGGTCCAGCACCTCTCCTCTTTATAAAGCTGTACATGTCTTCAGACGTGCAGCCCATGTTGTCTGGGGGTGGATCCAGCTTTCACACTGAGCTGATGTTGCTGAGTTGCCCTGCACAGGGGCCAGGAGTGTGCTGGGCTCCTAAAGGCTTAGAAGTTTCCTCTCTTCTTATTTTCCGTGGTGCTGATTCTGTATTCCCCAGAGGCTGCTTGTTAACAGCACACGTCATTGCCAAAAATTAAAAACAAAGAGGAGGGGTGGGCAGGGGGGAGGAAGGATGAGGAAACAAGACATACCTGCAGCAGTCCTTGCTGTGTATTCCCTCTGTGTCCCACCGACAGTGTCATGCAGAAGGAAAATTGTTCTATCAGTGACTATGTTAGATTCATGACCCCACCACAACCTTGAATTGGCCTTTAGTTGTCGCTGATGGGAACTGAAGAACAGCTCCTGTCGACATGATTGCTGCTCTCCAATGAATCAGAACACACAGGGCACAGAGCAGCACATTAAACTAGCAACAGAAATATATCACTGTACTTTTATATAGATGTATTGCTTTTGCCCAGGCATATAAATGATTGGGCTATCCACTTATTTTTTTTCCAAGGACTATAAATTAAAAATAAGCTAAGGGTTTGGAAATTATGTTCTCTCTCTTTCCCCCCTCCCCTTCTCTCCCTCTTCTATTTTTTCTTTTTTTTTTTTTCCAAAGCTGGGTAGCTATTTTAGGTCTACAGTAAAACATTTTAAAGGTAATCTTACTGCCTGTGTCTACTTGATCATCCTTTTTCTTTTTAAGAGAAATCTACCAGTGCAGTTCTTGCTTAGGTAATTTAACACTTCAGTTTGGTCACACTAATAGTATGTATGGATCCCTATGCTACTTCTGCTGCTAATGAACACCTACAAGGCTGTATTTTTTCATTTGGTAAGACAAGTTTCTGAAATGGCAAAATCTATGTGTGCCAGGTGCTGGGGGGTTTTCCCCTAACTAATATTTTATAAAGTAAGATTATTTCAATATACTTTGACCAAAGGTCACTTTGACTTGAAAGCTAGTTTGATGCACTGCTGCATAATTCAAGGTAGTGCCTCAAAAATAGAAATGTTTCACCATTTAACTGCATTTAATTTTTGCAACTTTCTCTGCTTGCTGATTGAATCATCTGTTTAAAATACCCCTTTACATTGGAGGTGATACAACCAGATCTGCAAAAACTGGAGTGCGTTTTGTCCATTGCACATTTCTAGGTTTTTGCAATTTATCACTTACCAGCTTTGCAGCCAGATGCAGAAGCAATAAGAGAGCTGCTCCCCTTGCATTCTTCCCCAGCTTAGGGAATTTTATGTTGGATGAAAGGCAGAACAAGAGTCCAGGGGTCCATTTTTTGTGGTCTGAGGCCAAGACAGGCAGGCAGGCATCATAGTGTTTTTTCTAGCTGTGGAAACCCTTGTCCAGGTGAGCAGCTCTTGGCTGTGAAAGTAGAACAATTCAATACTGCAGGGCCAATTTTTCTTACAAGAATCTGTGGGACTGAGCTTGCCAGATGGTTTTCTGCTAGTTTTCTTAATGTGTTGTAAAAGACCTTTTTAACTCTACTTTTCTTGGGCTACCTGCTAAAGGAGTTTAGTGGTAACCACATATCCATGTACTGAATAAAATGGTTTTTCTGGCCACAAGCATATGACCTGGTCAAGGAAAATAAATGAGCTGGTCACAGCTATTTCCCCTCAACAGTCATAAGCACCATAATAGTGTGTCTTCTGTATCTTTTCACCAGCCTTGGGTGATTGAATCTTTACTCTGTACCACTTCCTAGCAAAACAAGTAAGGTATAAATCAAAACCTGGCTGCATTATTATGTCTTTAAAAGACTAGTAATTTCCAGAGCTAATGGTGGTATGGTCTCAAGGCCCACAGTTAACCCAGGGCTGATGGGTGAAGGGCAGCAGTTCCTCTTTGCTGTGTTTTCTCAGGGAATGGAACCACAGCTGTAGGATAAAGGATTTATCACCTGCACAGAGACCAGCATTGTGCTTGCCCAGAGGTGCCAGATGTCAGGCTTGGACTCTGCTTTCACACTGCCACCAGTCAGCCAGACCCATCTCCCTGTGGATTCAGTCCCTTTCAGAGCCCACCTGGTGGTCTGTCCATGCTGACATTCTTAGGGTAATGCATGCTGATAACTGATCCTCCAGATTTAAAAAAATAATGTTGTTTTATGTAAAGAAAAAAGAGACTTGCTTTGTGGCTAAAGGGCTGCCCAAAACATATTTCTCCACAGCACATGTGCAATTTACCTCATGGTCTTGGGAAAGCCAAGTAGCTGGTACTCGTTTGCTGAGCTGGGGAATCAGGAAGTTTGGGACGTCTTTCTTTTTTCCTTTTTACAGAATTGTTTTAAGTCTTTACTTTCTAACAGCTTTAGTATATCCTCATTGTTTACAAATTAACTTTTAAGCCTGACTGGTGCCAAATTCTAGACCTGATGGAGTTTTGTGTCTCAGGATTTGCTTCTGGGCCACTTTAGGCTGTGAGGATGAGTCCATTTTCATTGCCCTCCTGGCAGGCTCAGAGGAGATGTCCTGGCTGCAGGGGCATTTCTCCCTCTCTGTGCCCAGCAGAGAGTGATGCCTTGGAGTGGCTACCTAGAACAGAGGCTGGACAAGACTAAGAGAATAAAGTGGGCATTTATTAAAGGCTTTCAAACAGGTACACCTTGGGCAGTCAAAAGCCTGTGAGGCTACACCCAAGATGGATGGTGGTCATGAGTTTTTCACAGATGTAAGTTTGGTCCCTTTAAATGTCAGATATTAATCCTCCAATTACAGCTTCAGGTAATGAAGTCATATTCCCCCAGTTTCCTCCCCCCAATTCACTTTTGTTTATACTTCGAGGCTGTAGGATATCCATGGATTACAGGCCCAGAGGGATTGTTTTGCCTAACCAAAATGTGAAGACACTATATGGAGTTTAGAGCTATGCACTAATGCAGTACAGGATTTGAAAAATATAAAAGCTAAAATCCTAAGGCATCAAGGGGAGCAGAGGGGGCAGAGCCACAGCTTGGCTTTTGCTCTTCAGGGAGAAAGGGACAATCTCTCACTAAGCTGGGGACCAGGTCAGGTATTTCCCTCTAGAGCAAGGAGACTATAGGACTGTAAGGCCAGTGAATCTCTGCCAGCTCTGGGGAGGAGCATGCCTGCATGTTGTTTCCTATAAAATACTACATCACTTTCTAATCTGGTCTTAAAAGACCGGAAAAGCTCTTTAGAGCAGCCACAGAAAATGAAGAATGAGACTCTAGAAACTGTCTGAAAATGAGAGTGAGCAGCACAGGTTCCCAGCACAGTGTTCCATGCCCAGAACTGTTCACATCCAACTGTAACTCAAACTTGCTCCTGATCTTAAGTGAGGTGAAGTTTAAGTGATCAACACTTTTGTAAATGCCAGTCCCCAAACTCAGACAAACTTGAAATAGTCCTACCCAATAAGTATCATTGGCACTTGAAGGACATATAGAAAGTCACTACTGAAAGGTGCTAACTTTTCTGATGATAATGAATTAGTTTTCTGACTCCTTGAATGCTTTGTCAGCCCGGTCAGGAGATTGTTTATAGCACAGGTCTGGCATTGCTGCTTGCTTATTGATGTTGTGAATGTCCATAATTTTATTTAGGGTTTAGGTTGTCACCAGATGTTGAGATTGGGGATTGGGGGGCAGTGGGGAAATCTTGCAAAGTCCTCACCTGATCTATTCAACTGTTCCTCCAGCAGCTCATGTGAAGGGGAAGGTTGACAAATTCCTGATATCAAACCCAGCTGTCAGAACAACACGGGGTAATAGCTGTCCTTGTCAAACACTCCAGTTAATTCACCAGCATGTCAATGTAGGTGTAATTGATAGACTCCACATTCTGGCTGAGTAATGAAAGTCTAAAGCCTTACTAAGTCCATTTCACCTCCTAAGAGACCCTGTAATCTCACCTGAGCCGTCAGTGTTGTGGTGAGGGGCACTTAAAAAAAACCCAATGAACAAAATTTTGCTGCAAGAGCAAGTAGAGGTTTCATATGAATCTTCATTTCAAAGGTAGAAAAGGATGTGAAAAGAAAGACTATGGAACAATGCCATAATATTTTAGAGTGACAGTTTTTCAAATACTGCTTGAAGTCAAATAGAGAACACAGTTAGAGGAATTATTTCTCTGTGAGAACCCATGTGTTCTGGAGTCTTTGTGCTAATGAGAAAGTTGCTTTTAGAAGAAAATGTGGCCATTGTCTTAAAGAGTTGTGGAAAGGCAGTGTCAGCTCAGGAGGCTCATTAGCATAATCCTTTGTCTGGCTTAGAAATATTTGTAAGAACTTCTAAAACAACAACAACAAATTGCTATTAGAGTTCCCTGGCTACTGTGCTGACTCATCTACTTGCAATGGAGATTTTGGTTTGATAAATGGCTTGAGGTCTTCTGGCTTTAGAGCACAGGTTTTATATTAGGCACTCATTTTACCTAAAAAACAAAACAAAGCAAAAAAAAAAATAGAAAAAAAGGGGGAAAAAATCTTTCCTCTTTGTCACCACAAAACAGGGATAAAGCTGAGGAGAAAAAATAGTAATAGCATCAAAAAGAAGACTGACATTCTCCAAAATCCACTGAGTTGAGTGGGTGCTGCCGTGTCACATGTTTGAAGCAGCCCTGTGCCCCTGCCCATGAGTTCAGGGAGGATGATGGCAGCCACTCCTCACACACAGCCAGATGTTCTGTGCAGGAATGTGTAACATACCTGAGCTCCCCAGGGAAGGTGCATTCCCACACTGACCCGTGGAATGTGTCTCAGCCTCGTCCAGCACACTACACTGCCTCTGCTGGGCTGTCACAACTGGGGGTGCTGCAAATGCATCAAGGCTCTTTGCTTTGAGAAATACCTGCTTGCTAGAAAGAGCAGGGGGCAGGGCCCAGCCTGCTGCTCTGGGGTAGCACAAATCATGAGCAGGAGCCCCAGGGAGGGAACAAAGCCACCTGAGATTTTAATGGATGCTCTGAGAGTCTGAAATAAAAAAAACATGCCTTCTAAGATAATTTAGGAGAGATTTTTGTGGGGAGGGAATGCTGTATTGGCTCTTTATGCAGTTCAGGAGATGATTGAGGGACATTACAACCGCTGGCAATGATGAGAAAAGCAGATGAAAAAGCAATGCTGGTAGCTCTGCTTTTCTGCTTCCTAGGATTTATGTACTTATGGATGAATTTAATACTTGGTGATCAAAAGAGTTCAAATAGTGGTTGTATTAATGATTTCAGCATAACCTCTAAATCCCAGGATGGCAGTAGAAATCTTCAGTTTGGTCTTAATCTCCTGACGTTTTTTATTAAGAGCAAAATTAAGTGCTGTTGCCTTATGGTAAAGCCGCTTACAGAAGTGTGAACTCTGGCACTGCCACCACAGTGAGTGCACACTCTGTGCCCTGGTCTCAAGCCCTAGTCACACCAGTCATTCCTTTCCCAAAAAATGAATTATTGGAGGATAATATCTTCTTTGGTATTCTTCCTTTTTCTTTTTTTCCCTGATATTTTGTTAATTCCTACCCAGTCTTTACAGTCTATGGCTCTGACTGTGCAGAATGATGCACATTATTGCCTACATTTGTTACAGTGCACTCTGTGTTATATACTGAGCCTCTGCCAACTGCTTCAGTCCTAAATTAGCACTCTTTCTTCCTGTTTTCTCAATAAATGTTTGGTACCCATTAAAGATACCTGCAGGGCTCCTAGCTCATACAAGTATTATGCATCTTGCAGCAAAATCTACCCTTACTTTAGAGTTCAGCTCACCTGTGATCTCTGTTTTGTGGCCAAAGAAATATTAATGTGCCTCAAAGTAATATGGGAATCATCTCACCATTACTCTTCTTCCCTTCCTCCCACACATTCCCTGAAGTATATTGATCTTTGATGTGCTTGCTTTCTTGAGCCAATTTGAAGACAAAGTGTCTGAATCAGAGATGGAAATAAGTGATATTTGAAGCTGTTGTCAAACCCTAAGACAGTTTATTCTGGCTTTTCTATGTGAGTCACAAAGACTGCTCAATTTCTCAGTTAGGGGTAGTGTTGTCTGCTAATTGAAGGTAATGACATCCCCAAAGATGTCATTACATGCTAGCTCTAGTCTTTATTTTGAAGCTGTGAAATATGGCAAGATCTGATCCCAAGGGCCTTGAATGAAGGACAGGGATTTTGGGGTTGGAATGCAATTGTACTCCCCCCATTGCAGGGGGGCTATTAAGGACAGGGCTATTATATTCCTATTGCAAAATTGGATGGTAATGCAGAAGTCAGATAAAATAATTTCTGCAGTTCATATTTTCTTTTCCTTCCTTACATGAGGGACCCCAGATCTCACAATATTGGTTGTGATGGAGCCTGACAAATGCTGAGGACAGGGGTCTAATAACCTCCTCTTCGAGCTGTGCTCACTCCAACAGAGTCCCTCCACAGTGCAGGACTTGTGTTTGTTCTTGCTGAATTTTGTAAGATTCCCATTCCATTCTCCAGCCTGCTCCTGTCCCTCAAAACACTCCAAGATCTTTGGAATAAAAATGAAATGCTAATGTTATTTTAATGTTCCCACATACGATGTGAGGAAGGCAAGATGTTATACTGACAGCTCCTACTTATTAAAATGCATCTAGGATACATCCAGAGAAAAAAAAATGGGAGGAGGACACAGTGACAGCGTCTCTGTGCTCCCCCACTTCCCTGACCTCAGGTTAGTTGAGTCCCTGTTTGTATAAGATATGTGGCAATAATATCTGAATGTTGTGGCCTTCAGTGAATGCAAGGTTTAAGATGTGAGGGGAAGACATTCATAAATTCTCTGTGATGAACAGTTGGCAGTTTCATTTGAGTACTTTCTGCTACAGATGTTTAACATTTTTCCAAGGTGTCGAGGTTTAACCCCAGCTGGTAACTAAGCCCTATGCAGCCACTCACTTATTTCCCCTGGAGAGATGGGGGAGAGAATGGGAAGAGTGAAAGTGAGGAAAATCCTGGGCTGAAGTAAAGACAGTTTAATAGCAACAGCAAAAGCCACACATGCAAGCAAAGCAAAGCAAAGCAAAGCAAAGCAAAGCAAAGCAAGGAATTCAGTCCCCAGTTCCCAGGGGCAGGTGCTCAGCCATCCCCAGGGAAGCTGGGGTCCAGCTCCCATTATGGTATCCTGGGAAGACAAATGCCATCACTGAATCTCCCCTGTCCTTCTTCTTCCCCAGTTTTATATGCTGAGCATGAGGCCATATGGCCAGGTTGGGGTCAGCTGTCCTGGCTCTGTCCCCTCCCAGCATCTTGTGCCCCCTGAGCCCCTGGCTGGTGGGGTGAGAGGAGAAAAGGCCTTGGTTCCATGTCATCCCTGTATTATTGACACCACTTCCAGCACAGGTCCTAGGCAGTCCATAGCAGCCACGAGGGAGAAAGTTACCCTCAGCCAAAACCAGCAAACCAGGGCCAGTACCAGGGAACAGAAGGAGGGGGTGGTTTCAGCTGAACTGGCATCCCATGGGCATGGACACCATGGCCAGCAAAGCCACAGCAGCTGCACATGGAGCACACAAGTCAGGAGGAAGTGGAGTGGGAACAAACTGGGCTTGGCAGAATCCTGGCATTAATGGGATGTGCTTTGCTGGGCAAGGTGGAGGATGTGATGTTCCCAGCTGGCAACTGCTGGTAACTCAATGCTCCCAGCTGGAGCCTGGGGGGGTGAGATGATATTCCCAGCTGGTGGCCACAGCCTGCCTTGGTGCCTTAGCAGTCCTACACGAGGCTTCCCACACAATGGGAAGGGGTGGGCAAAGCCTAATAAAGCAGCTGGTCTATTAGAAGATAAGTTTTGTGGAGAATAGCACAAACGTGCAGAATCCCCTAATCCTAAACTTTATTACCCTAGATAATAGGCTTTGGTAGTGACAACAATCAGTTGAAATGCAGAATTGTCTCGGCTCCTGCAGCACCTGCCACATCAGTCAGTCAGGAGCCACCTCCTGCCACACAAAAAGGTGGCTGTGTGGGACCAGCAAGCTAAAAGTTTTGTTGGTTTATTTTGAAAAGGCCAGGGAAAGCTGGGCACGCTCTCTTTGCAGATTTAAGCGTGCACTCTGAACCTGCCAGGGGGAAAGGCAAACAGGAGCTGAAAGCCTGCTTTCTTTACCTCCAAGGATTGGAGCAAGGCTGCTTTGTTCACTGAAGCCCACTTGAAAGAGTAGGGCATGTTATTCCTGAATAACATGAATTAGGTTGAGTTTCCCAATATTCAACCAGCAATCAGAAAGGGAAAATATATCAAATCTGTTTGTAAAACCTTTATCTGTGTCCTCTGCAGCATTTCTGACATAAAGCACATTTAGATATCTGGGGCAGAACTCAGAAGTATCTCATATTCTCCTTTTGGTGAAACAATTGGATCCACAAAGCTCAATGCACACGTGCATGGCCCGTGCTTGTAAATGGGAGGAACAGAGAGTTTTCAAATGAAAAGGCATTTTACTTTATAAATGGCCTTGTCCTTATTTATTTTTCAGGACACTTTTTAAGTTTTTTTCATGGTTCTGTGATCAAAATATGAGGGAAAAAAATAATCTACTGACCACAAACTTTATTTAGAAATATTTCAATATGAATACATTGATTAATAGAATAACAACAAAGTGAAAGCATGATTTTTAAATCATGAGACATAAAAGTAGTTCTAACAAAAATTTGTTCCAGTTGTTTCAGCTTTGCTGGGCTCTCTGCTGCTCCAAGAAGCGTCACAGAAGCCCACAGTGAAAGGGCCTGATTTAGGGAGGGGGTGTTTATACACGTGCTGGTTTTGGCTGGGATAGAGGTAATTTTCTCCACAGTAGCTGGTATGGGGCTGTGTTTTGGAAACAATGCTGATAATACAGGGATGTTTTCCTTCCTGCTGGGCAGCACTTAGAGTGTCAAGGCCCTTTCTGTCTCTCAGCCCAGCCCAACAGCAAAGCACAGGGAGTGCAGAGAGGACACAGACAGAAGAGCTGACCCAGCTGACCCCAGGGATATTCCAGTGTGACATCACACTCACTCCCAGAGCTGGGGGAAGAAAGAGGGAAGGGGGGTGATGGTGTTTGTCTTCCCAAGTGTCCTTACATGTGATGGAGCCCTGCTGTCCCGGGGATGGCTGAGCCTGTGCCTGCGGGGTGGGGAATGAACACCTTCTTTTGCTTTGCTTGCATGCACGGCTTTGCTTTCCTATCATACTGTCTTCATCTCAACCCAGGAGGTTTCTCACCCTCACCCTTCTCGTTCTCTCCCATTCTGACGTGGAGGGAGGGAGTGAGCAGCTGTGTGGGCTCAGCTGCTGGCTGGGGTTAAACCACGACAGGACAGGTCCAGCTGGTAGAGTTAACCAAGCCTAAATGTTATGAATATTAAAGATCAGTCTAGAGGGTTACATTTCTGTTCTTAGCTTTGCCCACAAATCCAGGATCTTTGCTATTTAATGTCCAGAGCTGCATTATCTCCCCTGAAGAAAATGTGAGTGGAGACATAAAAACCAGGAAATTGAAACCAGCAGTGCATTTTGACTGGAACAACTGTGAACAGAGAGGGAACAGGAGGTGCACTGGAACCTGCCTCACGCTCTGTGTGTCTCTGGAGACAGAAGAAGCCGGAGCTGAGGCAGCAGTGAGCACCCAGCAGCCTCCAGCTGCACGGAGTGAGTGCTGGAAAAGCATCCCCATGGCTGAGCAGGTGCCGTGGCCAGCCTGGCTGGGAAACAGGGAAACCTGAGGCAGGAGCTGAGCAGCACCTCAGCCCAGCTTTACAAGAAAAGCTCAGTTTTGAGTCTGGCTTCCCTCAGCCCTGTGGTTCAAGTGATCCCAGGGCTCCTGAGCATCCCAGCAGCTCGGTGGCCCTCGTGTCCCAGCAGGATGAAGAACCTGCCTCCACCTCCCCTGGCAGACACGACCAAGGCACCCCGGCTGCCTCCACGGTGCTCTATTGATTTCTGCAGCCTCTCCTTCCCTCAGGAATTGACTGCACCACATCAAATCCAGAACAATCTGAGCATTTAATGGGGCTCCTTCAATACCATGAAGTTTGATTGCTTGAAGTTCATGATAATTATTTATGCTGACAGTGCCCTCACAGACAATAAAGCCTGGCCCTTTCCTGAAGGCCTCTGTCCCTTCATCAGGGAATTATTTTAATCCTGCTGTGCTTACCTGATACCACTTTTGGTGGAAGTATAATACAATTTGTTCTCTGATCATTATTCTCATATTTAATAATGAGAAGTGTATCAAAACTCTTACTTTGGTTCTGTTCTCACTTACCAAATAAAACCCACGTGCCTGACCAGTCCCAGCAGCTCACCTGCAGTTTGGAGGTGAACAGCAGAACTTTTGGCTCTCCTGGCTAGAGGATCAGGGCTCTCCCTGCTCATTTGCAGTTGCACAGGACTTACAAAATCAATTTGTGATGAAAATGGTGATATTTTTATAATGTCTAAGAGGTGTGCCCCGAGGATTGCCTATAATCACCACTCTCAGTTAATAAACAGGTTTATCTATGAGCAGGTATTTTCATGAGTGACAGAGAGCCTGAAAATAAATCTCTTGCAACTTCTTGAGTTCTGTTATTAAAAACCCTCATGGCTGGGTATAATGAAAACAGTCCTCAAAGTCTGTGTATGTGTTTGTGGGTATCCCACAGAACCAGCTGTTCTAACACCTGAGGATGTTTGTCAATGCACAAAACATCAGCAGGTTTTCATTTGTGGTGTGTGAACACACACACACAAAAGTGAAAACAAGATGTGTTGTATTTATACACACATATAAAAAGACACAGGTGTAAAGTAGCCCTCCACTTGCAGCTGCTGTAAATGGAGCAGTGTAACTCCTCAGCCCTCAAAAAAAGTGAAAAGGCAAAATAAGAGAAGGCAATTTTCTGATTAATGTTTGAATTATTTTTTTTCAACTTTCCTCTCCCCCTTAAACAACAGCTACATCCATCCTACTTTTCTCTGGAACATGACTGTCAAAATAGAACACATTTTGGGACAAGCTCACAGGAATGCTGCTTTTCTATGGCAGGGAGAAAAGCAATATGTGGCTTTCCCACCAGGAATGCAGCACTTACCCAGGCTGGGGAGTCCTCCTGTGCTGGAGAGGACATGGATAGGGCTCTGACAGACTCATAAAATAGTCCTCGTGGTTCCTTTGAGCAGCCAGCCCAGCATCCCTGCTGTATCCATCCCCAGTGCAGGTTTCTCTCTTTATGCAAGTTCTTGTATTAGAACATTCAGATGCAGGAACAGCTGCCTTGCATTACATGGTGATTCTCCAGCCAAGGGACTGAGTAGAAAAATCAGTCTCTTTAGTCATCTCAATGTAAAAGTTATGTTACTGAAGGAAAGTTAGAAAACATGGAAATGAATCTGCATGGAGGCAGCAGAGGTTCCCTGTGGCAGCAGTGACAATTCCCTGCCCTCCCCTTCAGCTGGACAGGGAAGGAGCAGCTGATCAAGGGGGAAAAGCACATTTGAGGAGTTCCCTTAGATGGCCATGTTTATTTCTTGCTTTGGCTTTCATTTGCTCTTTGTCACATCTCAGTTCATCCCTTTTCGACTGTGTGTCAAAACAGATCTCGTCTCGGTGGATTGCTCTGAAACCTGATGATACCTTGGCTTGTTCAATACCCCTGAGGGGCCAGGCACAAGGAGACTGGAGCTGCCCCCAGTACAGGTCAGGCTTTGCATTTGGGGGGAGTTGGCTACTTGGAGCAGGGGAGGGGTTTTTTGGCAGCATGGCTCGATGCAATGAAAGAAAAGGGCTTAAACCTGCTTCTCATTTGAAAAAAAAATAAAGCAAGGAGGCAGGGAGGGCAAGAAGAGAGCTGCTCTGTTTCTTTAAGGAACAGAGTGTGTGTCAGCCCCTCTGCTGAGCAGTTCATGCCATTCACTGCCCTGCTCCAAGTTTCTCAATGACACTGAACTCCAAGTGACCCTCGCAGACAGTAATTGCTTTAGCATAGGTTTGACAACAACAGCTCTAAAAATAAGCACAGCTTAAAATAAATTTCAGCTCTGGAGACCTGCTCATATGAGGAATCCAGTACATCACCTGTGTTTTCCTTGAGCACCACAGTTTTTGGCAGCTGGAAAAAATGACAGTTTTCAAGGGATTTCCAGTGCCTTCTACTCCAGTGTCTACCCTGGCAGAGAGTCAGCCAGGAAAGACAGCAGGTGGCCTTTAAGGGAGCCTCATGGGGTAGCTCCAGGCCAGCATCCCTGCTCATTTACCCCTTATTGAAAGGTGGGATTTAGAGAAAAACAAATTTAATTGCAGAGTCTGGGATAAATATCTTTCCTTGCTTTGTAGCTGTAACATAGTTAATTTAAAATGGCAAAAATTTAAAATTTAAAACCTGGAAATAAATAGTACCTAAAAGCCATTCATCAAAAATGCATTTAGTCACCCTTACGTTGGGAGAATGAAACAACTCTCTGCCCCTCAGCAGGAAAAGGGGAAATTTCAGCTGCAAATGCTGTAGGAATTGTTTGTTCTTGAAGAGGTGCCCACAGGACATACACAGAGCAGAGGCATGTCTGCAATTCCAGACTTCAGAGCATTTCCAGTTATAACAAACCACCTCTAAATTAGCCCTGATCCTGCAGAAGTTTAAAGAGGTGTATTTACCTTGCTGCTACACTGAATCTGGGGTGCAAATTTTCAGTAAATTCAATAGAAAATAACCCTTCCTCCAATAGGGAAGAATGAAGTGTTTTACTTGAAGAGAATGCAGTTTCCTTTTTCTAGCCCACACAGCGGTGGCATACACAGGATGGATTTTGATTTGATGAGTAATGAAGAAGAGAACCAAATTATTTTTCCCTGTCTCTTTTCAAAGACATTTATCTCAGTTCTTCAGGCTGACTTTCTGCAGGCAGCTGTCTCACAATATGAACTACTGAAAGTTAGAATGTTCCTGTCCACCAGGCATAGCCTCCCCTAGTTGGTGTTTTAGTGGATGGTATGTTAGGACAAGGCTGTCAGGACACTGGAGAAGAACCACAAACATGGAATTGTACACAGCAGTCAGTGAGTAATCCAGGCTCCTGTGTTTTATCCTCTTAGGAAGACTTCAAGTATTACAAGAAAAGAAGTTGCATCAGGTTTCAATCCCCTATAGCAAACATACAGAAAATAAGTGTTTCAAACTTTAAATACCAATGGATTCCAGGATGTGTTATGTGAGGCAAGAGGAGACATAATTTCCCTGCATACAATTGTAAACTGGCTTCTTCTTCTTCTTTTCCCTCCCCCTCACCAATAAAAGCCAGGTTCAGATCCCAAATGTAAACCGAAATACTCACCTGACAGCAAATATTCAGATATTCCAGGCAGTTTTAAAGCAGCACTTTCTTCCATGACAAATGAAAAATCTGTACTTTGAAAAACATATATATGGAGTCTACATCCTTCACTTGTTTCCTGATTAAATACACTTCTGCTCTATCATCAATGATGAGGTCAGTTTGGTCCAACAATTTTGGATGAGACACTGAAGTGGACTTGCTGCTGGCTTTTTATTAAATGCCTGCATTTTAGAAAAAAATTGTCTATATCAGCTTGCTAAATAACAAAACTTGTGAAATTGCTTATTTTGGTCATCATTTGGATTAGTAGTAATTATGCCTGTAATAGTAAAATGAGATTTTAATGCTGATTAATGAAACTGTTAAATTGTCAAGGCTGCTAGTCACAGTTATCAGTCTCTGGAGACTGTGCCCTAAAACAGTTGTCATGTGTAATATGGCTTCTTGTGTAGGACCAGATGTGAAACATATGGTGACCTATTACAATAGGGATGAGCTGTAAGTCCATGGAGGCTGAATTGTATTGGACAAACTACCCAAACAAAAAAATAATGCCCAGTGATCGTTACAGGATCATAGCAACTTTCTAGAGGGTGAGGGATGATGAAGGACTTGGGAAACTGCCTAGCTCAGGTAATGGTTCCTGTAACTCTGATATTCTTTCATGTTTATTTGTATCCTGGAGGAAAGCTGTGCTGCTGTGCATGCACACACACTGTAAAACATATTGCTACTGCTTGTTCTCTTTCCTGCCTGCTTCAGGGACCCATTCCCACTGCTGCAGGGACATCCTGTGGGGTGCTGGGTGCTGGCAGGGGGAACCTGTGGAGTTCCCCAGCAGCAGCAATCCTCAGAAGTGCTGCTGCAGAGGAGGAAATGTGCTGGGTGATGGGAAGGACACTGGGCTAGCCAGAGCACAAAGCAGTAGGCAGAAAAATGAAAACTAATGTAATGAAACTCACTGCCCTCATATGAAGAGACAATTTTAGTGTGTTGGGCTCATTTGACCTCCTTTTGACCATTGTCACTGGGGCAGGGTCCTAGCAGTAAAGCAGTGAATGGCTGCACTGAGCTCAGGAGAGCCATCCTGAGAGCACTTCTGTCCCCTGGTAGGAGGAAAAAGGTAAACTTCTCTGAAAAACCATATTTCCCCTTACCCATTAACTTGATTGCTATAAAAAACTGTGCTTAGTCTTCAGTACATTGGCAAGTACAACCCAGAGCAAAATATAGTGGACTGCTTTTCAGTTTTGCTACTGCCACTTCGTATTACTCCTCATATGATTCTATCATTTTATGAACAGCTTAACCTATTTACTCATGTGTAAATGGACAGTGGTTGAAGATTAGAGAGGCTTCATTTGCCATGAAGAGCTGCTATCTTTTGTCAAAGGGAAAAGAACCAGCTGGCCTGGATGGCAGGTCAGGTACACCATACTGCAGGTGTGTATCAAATCACCAGCACGGTGTCAGCCTATGTGTGGAGTGACAAATACTCCACAGCATAGATACAAACTGATTTTTAGAGGCCAGGGAAGTTTACACAGCTATTTCAGTGACTAAACAGACAAGTCAACATGCAGGATGATCCAGATGGTTCATAGGCACATGCACAGTGCTTCACAGCAATTTCTAAAATCAGTGCTGTAATTGCTGAGGGTCAAACTTACTTCAGGCAAGATGTTCTTGTTTGAGTGTATGCTTGGAGGAGGGAGTAGACTTTGTGCTACCTACTAGACACACTTCCAGTATTTCTTCCATTGCCCTATCCTTGGCTTTAGGATTGTTCTGTCCAATAGAAGTGTTCTTACAACTTATCAGGTCTCACTGTTTTGTATGTGGTTTCACAGCCGCCAGCCCTGCATCCCTAACACACACAGGCAGCATCACCAACTTCACAAAATCAGATCCCCAGAAATGCTGAAACTTCATCCCACAATTCTGTAACCATGCAAGGCTGATTTACTGCAGCAGAAGCTCTCTTCAAATTGTCTGGCAGCAGAAACTGAGGTATTTTTATTATATGGCCAAGCTTTCTGGGACAAATAGTGCTACCACAGCTTAACTGGCATTTATACAAATATTCAGATCTGTAAATGATACTAGTAGAAGCCAGACCTACAGCTGGGGTTGTCTGCATATGGTTACTGCACTCTGGATGGATAATTTGTTCCTTGGAAAAGTCTGTTTTCATAGTAACGTGGTTACAAAGCAGCCTCTCAAGTGCCACTGTGTCGGGAAAGCACATCACAGGCAGAAGGTAATGACTGCTGACACCAGACCAGCTTTCCTCTTGTTCCATATAAAAGCCAGACATCTCTAAATCATCAGTGCAACCATGCCGTGTACCTGCCCCCATTGTTCAGGCTTGGCTTTAAGCTGGGAACAAAATCTATCAAAATGCAGTTTCAGAAAAAAAATTTACTGTGTGACATGTACAAATGCAACTGACTGGTCTGAAAAAAGGAAACTGGGATTAAGATTTCAACAAAGAGCACTTCCTACTAAGGAATAGTGCCTTGGGAACTACTTCACACACACAGAAAAAACCCCTCCAACACTCCACCTCCCCTCTGCAAACAAAAGAAAAATCTGGAGTGGGACAGTCTTGGAATTGTTCCTGCCCTGGCATCTTGGTGCACACCCTTAAGAAGGAAGATTATGGTAAACAAGTCATAAAATACTGTTTGTCCAACATTTGCCAAAACTATATAGCCTGTGTATTTTAGCCTGGAAATCCAGTTTGTCTCTCAAATGCCCTTTCTGTTATCTATTGGTTAGCATTGGTTCAAGTCATAGTTTTAATGTCCAGTCTTTTGTTAAGCTTTTAAATGATTTTGTTTCTCCAAATTAGGATTAGAAAACTGGTTCATTCTCATTGTATGATCTTTCTAAATAAAAAGTTGTGAGGAATACTGCATGAGCAAAAAGGCAGATCAGAAAATAAGGATTCCGTCCTTAGTTTGGCTACGGACCACTGGTGTAACTGTGGCTAATCAACTTGATTTTCCTCCCACAGCTGCTTGAACAGTAAAAATAGCACAGTTATTGGCTTTTTCCTTTCCCTGATTCTTGTTTGACTTGGGCTTCGCAGTAAAGGGACTCTGACCATGTTTGACAAGGAGCACCAAGTCAGGAAAGTCTTTGTGTTCCTGGAGTGTAGCTGAGAGCTCAAGCTTTTATTCACATAGCTGACAGTTTGCTGTAGGGCATTATACTAAGAAGAGTAAATTTTATCTATGACTATCCACTGTGTTAAAGTCTGACTGGCACCTACAGCAGCCCCAGAGAAATCTTAGAACAGGTAAGATTTTTTTTTTATAAGACATGCTGAAAAACCAGAATTTTTTAAAGGTACTTCTAGATACAAGAAGTGGTGGGATGTTCAAGAGTAACATCTTACTGGCAACCTAAACCTATCTGAAAGTCTGGCCTCAATTTGACAACAGAAACACAAGTCACAAATAAAAATAAACCACATGAATTTCATTTTAAACTGATACAGCTCTTGGATTTCGAAGTTTTATATAGAATATAATTGATTAAGAGTAAGTCTATGTATTTTGTAGTTTCAACACTGCAGAAAATTCAATAGCACTTTGTGCAAGAAGTTGTTCTGTTGATTAGGAGACCTTAATCAATACAATTTAGCTCCTCTTAGGAACTGCCCTTCTCCCAGCCAGGGAGGGCTTGAGCCTTGTAGTGTCAATATGATGCTCAAACACGCTGCCTCCAAAGTTCTCTAGATACCTCCCAACACAAATCCAATAACAATGTGGTGTTACTGACAGAGCTGCAGTTTGTATCTCACAATAATGCAGATTTTGTACATGCTTCAGACCTCTTAAAGAACCCACGATAGTGCTTATAAAAAAGTTTACACTCTTACTCCAGTTGCAGAAATTGCTCACCAGAAAATATTTTGCTGCAGTCCTTACACAACAGTGAAAGTTGAAAATGCTTGAGCACAGCATGCAAAACCTCTTACACTTGTGATGGTGTTCCTTCAGTAACTGAGGCCCCTTGGCAACAGAATGACACTTCTGAGCCACATCAATAGTAATGGTAATAAAAGAATGCATCTTAATGCAATTCGAGGAAGACAAAGTCTTTTATTTTATACTTTTAAGTCTGTGCTTTCTAGTCTAATTTTTTGAGTATGCTGCCATTTATCTAAACTCCTTGGACTTATGCAGTCCCAACTGCTCAGTTCATAGATCTGACAAGTCCTATTGTACCACTGACATCTCCCTAAAGAAGTACTACCCACTGGTTGAGGAGATAAATGTGGGCTGTTTGTTCAGTTATCCTAAACTCAGGTACAGGTTTCTGTCACACCCCCTCTCATGAACGTAAACCTTCACAAAATAAGTGACTGAACTGTGTAGTAGGAATTACAGAGAAATGTTGCCCAGAAGAAATTAAGGACTCCTCTGATTCTATTCCATAATCAACGAAAAGTAAATTGAGCCTGAGGAAAACAAGAGGTAAAACAAAATGAGATGTATCCTTATAGCCACATCCTAATAGAATCATGACAGCACTGGCTGGCTGCTGCCAGAGGTGGAGGGACAGAAAGTGATAACTAGATGGGGAAGAAACAAATCAATATGGATTACTGAAAACCGATTTAGAGCACTAAGCTCACTCAGACTTCTCTTGCATTTTCTCTTGATTAGGCTGGCAGAAAGTGAAGATGAAAATGTTAAAACCTGACTTCAGTCTTCCATGCTGCACTTAGGCTGCACTCTTGTGTTAGAGTCCCTTTCGTTGCATTTCTGCAGATCAGGCAGAGCTCTGACAGCTGGAACCTGCCCACAGGGGTGCACAGGGTGTCCTCTGGCAGCTGACATTCTTGTCCAAGCCTGATCATAACATGATTTTATTTGAGTAGCTCAAGTAAATTAGCTGATGATAGCGCACAACAGCCTGGTTATAGCAAATGTGGAACCTGCAAGGAAGTTAGGATTAGTATAAAGGAAAGAAAATACACTTGCTTTTACAATGCATTTCTCTTTCCATTAAGAAGCTATGATGTTAGGCAGAGAAAAATCAGAATCCCTACTTGCCTATAACTGCTAGAGAATATTGAGTTGAAAAAAGAAGGGGGAAGGGGTGGAGGGGAGGGAGAGAAGGAGTGCAAAAAAAATTCCAGAAATGTAATTCGAATATATGTTGTCAAAAAGCAAGGTCTGAAAGAAGGCCCTAGGGTCAATATAACAGAATGGAAGGACTACCTTGGAACTTTCCCTGTGACTTAAATTACAGATAGTTTCCAAGAGTTTCCTTAATAAAATTTGTCTAAGGAGAAAATATTGGTGTCAGTGAGGGGAAAATCTCTGATTCACAGAAAATGGAAAAGAGAAAGGCAGCATCAACCAGGAGTCAGTCATCAATCTATTGCTTGGACAGAGTCTTGGCAAAACCCATTCTCCTGGTAGAACTTGCCTGGAGTAGAGCAGATTGATTTGACAGTCTCTTAGCCTAATAAATGCTTGACCCCAAGGTCTGCTGCATTCACTAAATTCACTATGCAGAGAGAATTGGGAACCAATCACCTCTGGGGAACATCCTGCTCCACAGCCCTCCCCTGCTAAAGGCCTTGACTGCTCTCAGCCTCAGCCAGATGACGAGATGGAAGCTGCTCCCACAAGAAGAAAGGTTAATCGACTACACTGCTCTTAATCAATCACCTGGAAAGATTCAGCACTTACAATAGGTAGGGCCCTCTTCCTGCCAAGAGGTTCTTGCATCTTAACCAAGGACCATCTCCAGCTTGAAGGATGAGTAACAGAAAGAAACACAATCCAGAGAGATGCCAGGTGTCTGATCTGGAGCCAGCTGAAGTCAATAGAAAGACTCCTGGTGAGTACAATGGGCTTGGATCAGGCCCCAAAGAAAGACTTATTACCCAAGGTTTGTTCTGCATACATGTATCAAGCTACTTTTAGTAGTGAAAGATCCTTGAAAAGAAGCAGATTCATCACACACTTTTGCCTCCCTGTGAAATCAAACTTCTACAAACCATACTGTGTCCCAGTTACCCCGATTGTCAGATATGGCTTATATCCAGCAAAGGAAAATTACCTGCCTGTGACAGCACAGACAGACACCTATACATTTCAAAATCTCTAAGGAGCACAAAAAGAAAAAAAAATAGCCAAACTGCTAATACTGTCCTGGCCTTTTTGTAATTGCTGCTAGCCAAAACGAGAACTTCCTCAGAAGAGGAAAATTAGAACAATTTCTGAAAGAAAGAAAACTGAAGGAGTAAAAGTTAAAATACCCTGGCATGGAGAACAAGCTCAGTGCTCAACCACCATCAAGGTAAACCTGACAGAGCCTGAGAGGGAAAAAAAACCCAGGAGAAATCCCAGGGTTAGAAAGTACCCCTGAAGACTTCTGCAAATTAACAGCTGCATTTAGCACCAGCATCAATTGATGACAAAGAAGTGACTGTCCTTGATGCATCTAAATGGAAGGAGGAAGTCTTATCCTCTTGTTACAAATCCAGGCCCTTGTATCCCAGTGCAGAAGCCCTTAGTAACACACCTAAGCACCACACAGCCAAAAAAGCCACATGGCAAAGAGCTGAAACCAAGACTCACACCTTGAGGACATCTATGGCTACAGGTACTGGGTTACAGGTTATCACAGAGACTGTGACACATTTGCTCCTTCATGGCTCTGCTCCTGGTTTGTTCTCACTACCAGTCTTACCCAAGGCAGACTCCTGGATGAACTTCCACTGCCATCCACTCATTTTGCTGCCAAAAGTCTGCTCAAATCCTGGAACAAAGCTGTTGGCTTGGAATTTTTGCTTTTGGAATAACCCAGTTTTTATTAAGAGGCAGAGGCATGACAGACTGGTGCCATGGACTATACCTGCTGTAACTGATGAAGAAGTGCCAGGTTCTCCAGGAGGCTGGAGAGCAACACAGATACAGTGGCTATTCTTACTCATCTGAAAGTTCATGGCACTACAGAGCATCTGAGCCTATGGGTATTTCCTCCCTGTGCAGTGACAACAAGCAAGAGCCCACTGAAACAGAATAATCTAAGGTGTGCTACATACATGATTTCTATGTGCTCCAAGAATTGCTTTTCTCCAAGGACAGCCATCTCAAAAGTTCTTTGCCAGTAGACAGCTGTGGTTGTCAAAACCAATTTCTTCATCTTCTCACTGCTGGTTGAAAAAAGCCCACAAGACAGATCCTGCATCTACATCCAAAAGTAAGGACTATTATTTGGTGACCTTTCTTTCTTTGGCTCAACTGATATAACAACCAGCACTGCAAGCAAAGTGAGGCAGATATCATTAAGGAGTGACGCTATCTATCTATTTCATAAGGAAACCTAACAAGAAATTCCACATACAGAACAAGAACTAGAATTAAGAGATAACAGCAGCTTCTTCCCAAAAAACTTCGGTATGGCAGCCTTATAAATCTGATGATTTTGGCCAACTCCACAGATATGTGTCATGCACATTGCATCAAAATACATGGCCCTCTAAGTTGTACTCTGCTGTAATAGCCTTGGATTTGTTTTGTCTATAACCTTGGTATCAAAATAATATCAAAATTAACATCCTGTTAAGATGAATGGGGATGCTCTGTCTCCAGGTATTGTTGATATTACTGCAGATGCAGATTCATGAAAACTGTGCCTTATTTTCTCGTGTTTGAAACCAGATTTTTACAGCCATAACTCCTGTTTTGGAGCAAGACTGTGATTATCTCTATAACTGCATGCAGCAACAGCAGCAGGTCGTGCAGTGTTTGTGATTCCACTGGCACACACAGAACCACACTGCCCTGCCATTCCCCTGCCACTGGTGGATCCCACTGTAGCCACAAAGCTGACAAGAGAGCCACATGCAAAGTGATGCATTTCACCTATTGACTCTTCATTTTTTAACCCAGAGTGGATGAGCATAAGACACCTGCAGCTCAGGGCTAATGACCTGAAGTGAAAAAAAAGGTTACTGCCTGATCAATTCTTCCTCCTGTTGTTTGGAATGGTGTCCTACAAGGCTTAACAGCACAACCTTGGATAAGCACATAAAGACAAAATCCCTTCTGTCTAAATGGAATGGAAAGATGGGTGGCAGAGAAACAGAAGGGAAACTCTGAGTGCTCTTTTGACCCAACTGACATCTGATAAATGCTCCACAATATGAATTTATTGAGATATACAAAACTTCTTATTTACCCTAATCATCACTCCCCAAAATTGTTCATGCCACAAAAACCCACAAAATTCCCTTGAGCCACATATTTAAAAATCTTGCAATTTTATTTGCATATAAAGGCCGCTAGATATAATATCACAATAAATTTAAAGAAACAACTGCTTTTCTAAATTCCATTAACAAGGTAACATAAAACAGAACAAAGCTCAATAGCATTTACAGTGGTGGAACAGAAATAACTATCTTCAACAATATTTTGAGAGATTGCATTTACACACAGTGCAAAATAAGAAAAAGGAAATAAAAAAGACAAGAAGAATATTTAAATATAAAGGACAACTAAGCCTTATTTTATTTAGGCTTGATTGTATTCATTTGACTCTATACATGCCTGAACTACAACAAAGATTTAACTCGGGCTCTTGAAGGCCTTGAGCACTTGGAAAAATGTGTCACATCCTTCATAATTTAGATGTGCTGTACAGCATAATTTTGCAGATGCTATACTGGCAATATTAAATCCTAGCTTAGTTATAATGCACAAAAAATACATATATATATAAATTCATATTTAAAAGGAGTCCGCATTTACAATTTTTTTTTTTTTTACTGCATGAAATACCTGCTCTTTGCAGCTTTCACCCCCAGTCTTTTAAAGCTAAAATAATTTAAAAAAAGAAACAACAGAAGGTAGATATCACATACAGGCTGTGGCTATCTAGATCAGTCTTTATAAAGCAGGTAGAGACAAACAACCGAGAAGTCTATTCTCCCCTTGCTGCATTCTACCGTGAATAGAAACAGTTTAAGTACATGCACACATGTCAAGAGGTAAATGGACCCCAAAACATTGTTTGTGCTACTAAAAAAATTGATATAAACGGAGATAAGAAGTTAATATTTAAACCTAGGGAAAAAGAAGACACTTAAAAAAACCCCAACAATAACATAAGTTGTGCAAATTTGGGTGTATTTAAATGCTGCCTATTTTTTAGCTTATAATATAATATTAAAATAAGGTCTCTCACTTATTAAAAGAAAGCTTGGCTGTCCTTTTGAGAATACTATAACAATTTACAATGGCAAATTTATTGAAAAACAAAATTCATTTTACAAATTCACAATGCTTTATCAATTTAAAATGAATGCTGCATTTCCAAAAAGCACAACCTCTAACTTTTCTTCTTGTTTCTTTTGCACCAGCAATTTACAAATAAAAAGAACAAAAAACCCCAAACCCCACCCCAAAACAAAAACCCCATCTCGCCCAAAATCCCCCCCAGCCCATACTGTGAAATAAACATGTAACTGAATGTAAGTTTTGTAATTAGAAAATGGCAGTTTATAGACCTTCCCCAGTAGTGCTTCAGGATCCTTGAGGGGTTGGAAGGTCGAAGATGATGGGAGGGTTGGTGGGCTGGAAGCTGACTGTACACGTGGAGGCGTTGATGTAGGTGGTGTAGCCATCGGTCATGATGCCATAGCCTGGGGGGACAAAGGGGACACTCACTGCAGGGACACACAGACACCTCACTGCCAGGGGACACACAGACACCTCACTGCAGGGACACACAGACACATCACTGCAGGGACACACAGACACATCACTGCCAGGGACACACAGACACCCCACTGCAGGGACACACAGACACATCACTGCCAGGGACACACAGACACCCCAGTGCAGGGACACACAGACACCCCACTGCAGGGACACACAGACACCCCAGTGCAGGGACACACAGACACATCACTGCCAGGGACACACAGACACCTCACTGCAGGGACACACAGACACCTCACTGCCAGGGACACACAGACACCCCAGTGCAGGGACACACAGAAACCTCACTGCAGGGACACACAGACACCCCAGTGCCAGAGACACACAGACACCCCAGTGCTGCTGGGGGACTCGTCCTGTGCAGCAAAACCAAATCAACCCCTTGGAAATGACACCAGCCCCTTCTGCAATCCCTGCCACAAAGGCTCAGCTGCAAAGATCAGTGTACTTGTGTCAGGTAAGAACGGGGTGCTTTGGGTTTATGTACTAACTTTTTTCGCCCCTGGAAAATCCTCTGTTGCAACTGGGTGGGGCAGAAACACAAACCAGACATGTGCTTTTTCTAATTACTTAACCAGTGAGCTACAGTTTGCATGCCTGTCATGTCTGTCAGGAAAAAAAAGACCATCCAGAAGCAAAATATGTAGAAGTAACTTTGGTTTAGCCTAAACACCCCCTGTGCAACAAATGACCTGAGCTCTGTCACCTCTCCTGTGCTAGCCCTTATCACCCAGTTGTCATCCCAGCACTGCCAAGCTGGTGCTCACACTGAGAGCTCAGGAGCTCAGCAGCAGGTTAGAAACACACACGTGCACATCCTCAGGCTGGCCAGGGAAGCTGTGCTTGCCTCATCCCTGAGCGCTCAAAGCCAGGCTGAACAGGGCTCCGAGCAACCTGGTCTAGTGGAAAACGTCCCTGCCCATGGCAGAGGGTTTGGAATGAGATGATCCTTAAAGACCCTTCCAATCCAAACCATTCTATGATTCCATTATTTAGTTTATATATACATTTTAAAAGAATTTTATAAAAGTGTGTGTGTTTTAAGCTGACATCCACAAAAAGCTAACAAAGAAGCTTGAAAACATCTAGGAAGTATTTGGCCCAAATGTACTTAAAAAGAAATAATTGAAAAAAACCCCAGAGTTTCATGGAGGAAGAAAGCTTCCCATTGCAAACCCTCAGAGGAAAAATGTTTTTCTTTCAAACCATTATGATACAGTACAGATCACTGCTGTCTGGAAGCTAAGATAAATACAGCTACCCACAGTGCCTATCAGAAAGAATAATGACTTCAGAATTGCTGCACTGTCCACCTCTATTACTTTATTTATTTAGACTGGCAATTTTGATTTAGATCATCTCATGGTGGGAAAAACCTTATTTGTGGTTGTTTTGTTTATCAACCAGGGGAAAAAACCTGCATCACCAAAATGTGTGTATAGCCTCCATTGGTCCATGGGAATGTGGTGCATGTTCATCTCAGCTGGAGTTGGATAAAACTTAATTGCACTGTAAGATAATGCTCTTAACACTTTCTGTTTCTTCCTGTACTGAAACAAGCCATTCTTACGTCTTCTGTGTAAGTGCTAGAAAAGATTTTAACTTTTTGTTGGTATTCTTACAAGAATTTATTTGAATGTTCACTGCTAACGTGTGCTGCCACCTTTCCTTGGAGATTTAAATGTAGGGTGCTGCACATGGCTCCTGGTGCTTCCCCATAATGATGGTGTTGTACATTCAGACACCCTCCTCTCCCACCCTTAGCACCATTACAAACCATTACCATTACAAGTTTCACCACCCCATGTGCCTACAAAGGCTGTAGACAATTTATGCATTTTAGCTGGAAGTCTTGCTATAATAATTTATTTTTAGTATGCAAGGACTAATATTTGTACAAAATACCCAGTCTTTTCCTGTGTGCCTTATTTATTTATGCCTCTGTGCAGAAGGTAATGTCAGTATTCCCAGTATAAACTCTTTATTTACAGATGCCAAGCATGGAAATCATTGTATGAACTCATGAGGGCTTCAGAAAAACCAACACCACTATGAGAAAGCTGTTCTTTTTTTATTTTATGAAGTCCTTGAAATCTTTAGGCCTATGGAGAACCTGGTTAGAGACAATGGAGAAGCCTCCAGGGGGGAGAATATAAAACATTTAATGTGTAATTTTGAGTTCTAGGGTCATGAAGTCTTACACTCTCTCTCAGGCAGAACTCCTAGTGTTTGTCTCTCAGCCACATGAAAGCTACCAAACTGTATTAAATATTTAAGTATCTCCAGAATGTATTTAATCTCCCAGTCTCTTCCACTGCCACAAACTGAGCTCATTGTTTCTGAAGTTTCACACTCTGCCTGTCCTGGCACTGACAGAGGGGGAATATCTCTTCTAAAACATGAGACTCCTTGGAGGGTAACTCAGAGAGTACAGACTGCATCACAGGGTGCTTTCAGAAATGTGTGCACTGTGAGTTCTGGCTCCTCCTGATGCCTGACTCGAGATGCCCTCCTTTCTGCTTCTCCTTATACCATGAGGGAGGTGAGCAGAGGCAGCAAGTTCTCTTCACATTTTCTTTTTTTCTCTAGCATCTTTCTTAGCTCCTGTACTTGGAGTAATGGGGATAATTTTCATTTTGGCTTGCAAGTGTGGGGAATCTCATCTGTTTCTCTAACCAAGTTTGTCAAAATCTGAATTGCTTTCAAATAACCTGTACAGAACAACCTTTGCACAGTGAAAGATGTAGGTGGCTAAATGTAGCACACATTCCTGAAACAGTCTGTTTTAATTCTGGAATAAATTTACAAAGTGCCACGCATGCAATCACTTCCCTGAACTCCCTCCCTACTTTAATCCAATATGCCATTACCCACTGCAATACACCATCAAAATGTGCTTCCTGAAATGAAGCAGGGAATGGCACTGCTCCTTACCTTCATGGATCCCACCAAAGACATGGAGCTTGGGCCTTACTCGCCTCTGCACTGTATTCAGCAGCTCCACACAACCCACTCTCTGCAGCTCCTTTGGAACCCAGTCTCGAAAACCTGAAGGCAAAATGCAATCAATACTATTAATTTTCCCTATTCAGGTAAGGTTTCATGTAGTCTTTCAGGAAGTCATAATTCACACAGGGTTTATTACATTATCTCTAGTCATAACCTCTCCATTAAAGCACACAATGGCTTTTAAGAAATGTTTCACAGTCACTTTGTCTTCCTTAAGATTTCCTCCTTCCATCTACATTAATATTTTTCTGGATGTGATTTGTTTTTTTAAACTACAGGTTTAAACTTGTCTTCCACCTTGAAACCCCGGGACATTTATTCCTGGCACTGCTGCAGATTTTTCTTCCCTTTCCCCTGGCTCTTACAGCAGTCAGCTTCCCAAGGCAGCTCTGTGGTTACTCCAGACACGAAACAGCTCAGGAAGATGAGCTGAGCTACGACTCAGAACATCTGCCACCCCAAAGATTTAAAATACAGACTCCCACAGCTTCCAGAGGACTGTGGTCTGCAAGCATCAGGTTAATTCTGAGCCCTCATCCAGCCTCAAGCAATGCAAAAATTGCAAAAGAGCTTCCAACAAGCCAGTGCTAACTGACCACGTTGCCTCTTGGTCTTATGGATAATACAGAAAAATGCACAAAACCTGACATCAGTCCCTACAGGAGCCTGCTGCCTGAAGGAAAAGGATCAGCAGGGCAAGGTGAATGAGAAGCAATAAAAGGGAAATGGGGAGCCACGTCCAGCTGTAGCACCACTCTACTGACTTTAGCATAATTACAGCCTGTGCCAAATTAATCCCAGTGAGTAAAAACATGCTGGAACGTGAACTTGGATAAATTTTAGAGTGACCAAAGAGTCCAGTTACAGCTTACCTCCCTTAATATTTACTTAAGTAAACATTTATTTAAAAAGCAGTATTTTGGTATTTTGTCAATATTATCATGCAGGCTGAGACCCAGAGCCCCTCATTTTAGGCACAGTACTGACACCTAATCTGTGTCTGTAGTTAAGATACAGTGCCAACCTTTTGAAATTGAACTTCATTATCTCCTTCAAACACAAAATTTAAGCACGCTTATTCAATTACAGCACTCATTAGTGTCTGCAGCATCACAGTATTTCTGTATGAACCCAATTCAGAGCAGATGGATGAACAACCCATTTCAAACAGCACCCATGAAACATTATAAACACACTTGCAGGGTTTTTTTGCTTCTTTGGGAAAATTAAGTGATTAAGAGAGTGCAGTTCAGGGCCCTGGTTTACAATATCCGTGGCTCTGCTGTCAGGGGATGCTGTGCCGCTGCCTTAACACAGCAGCACACTGGGAGCTCCAGGAAGGTTAAGGGGAATTTGCTGATCATCTTACAACATTCTCTAAGTAGTATTAAAAAACTAACCAGAATATAAAAGGAGCAGTAAGTACATTGGTCAAAAACTTTCTGGACTTTTTTTTTCCTTAGCTTGGCTTAGATTGCTGACTCTTAATTTAATTGTGGTAAAAAACATAAGCGTGCATTAATTCCTGACTTCAAGAAGCTCTAAAAGAACAATGAGCCAGCCTGGAAACACTTAAAATTCTGGTTTTTAATGGCACCATGCAATTCTAAGAAGATTTTACATATTCACTACCATAAATGCAGTAAGTGACTGTGACTTAGTCACTTCCTGTGATTGTGTGATCTGACCCCTTGGACTGCAAGAGCTTACTAAAACCCTGACAAAATCACTCTTCTCACAGTAAGGGTAACGAAGAGACTGCCACACTTCCTCATCCTGGTAAGTCACATTTATAAAAGGCTCAGTTGTTGTAAACCCAACTGAGATACTTAAAATGCAGTCCCAGGCTGCTTGCCACTGAAGAAAAGCAGTAAATAATAACACATGCTGCTGCCTTGTGGGGCACAGGATGGAGACAAAGGATAGCAGGACTTTCCAAATGGTTTTAGTGTGGGTTTCAATGACTTCAGATGTGCCAAACTGAGTACTGCTGTCTCTGCTGAATGAGTGTCCTGGTGTCCTTCTGAGACTATCAGAACTTAGGTTAGATATTAAGAGTTAAACAGAGAACAACTCATACTGACAAGACAAGCAAAATTCAACTAAATGAGAAACTTTAGCTACCTAATGAGAAACAAATTATGCATTCATAGACTAGTGCTCACCTGTCATTAGATCAAGTTAGGAACAATTATCTAAGAACATAATTTTATTCCTTCACAAATTTTTTATAAGCCAATTAATACCTTTAAAACAGTTCTTACATATTCTAAGTTTACAAGGACATTATCAAGGAGAATATGTGACTACATAGTTCCAGACTCTTGACTGCTACTCAAACTTTAAAATAACATGGCACTGTAGTGAGAAAAGGTTTCAAAAGTTTCAGTCAATCTCTAAAAAGTCATATGGGATTGGAAACTGGCTGTCAGATGAATACTATTCTTAAATAAAATGTCAAACTATAATGGTTATGGAGTCAGATATTTGATCTTCCCTAGCCTAAATTTAATAAAAAATCAAGTTTTTTATGGAAACTCAACAGAGCAGCTAAGCCTAATCATAATTTTCCACTTCTTTCAGAAAGGTTTTTAATCCATAGTTTTTAGTTTGGGTGCAATTACAGTATATCTTACAGCATTATCAACTTTGCTTATCTTGAAAGTAAAATTCTTATGCAAAAAATCACACAGAACTTTTGTTTCACTTACCAAGGGGAGGTCCATGTGTCATTAGTATATCAATTCCCTCAGGAATAAGGTTCCACTTGTCTAGCAAAGACTGACCTCTGGGTAGATTAAAGCCCCATCCATTAAACCATGGTGTCCTTTGGGGAAAATAAGACAAACTGCATCAATGTAAAATAAAAATCTCTTCCCTTCTCCAAATTTTTTTCTGAATTAAAACAATTTCTGTGCTTCAGAGATTACCTGCAGACAGCCTTTTTGAAGGGGATGCCTCTAACACACCATGATTCAGATATATACATATGTTAAAATATACATTTGAATTTAGATTCATGCCTGTTATCTTTGTTATTTTGTACTTCAAGAGCATTCAGCCCTGGGGGCATTTACTCACTAGAGAGAAAGGAAAAAATACTAAAAAACCAAAGTCTTAATCTCAGGCTTTTTATCAAAGTTTAGGAATGTTCATATGTAAGAACTCCTTCCCTATGCTAACTACCAAAACAACCCAAAAATTTTTTAGAGGCAAAAATCAGCTTGTCCCAGCACAGGGCAGCAGTAACAGTTCAACAAGAGGCTCGATGTGGCAGCACCACCTGTGCCATGGCATTTCTAAACTCAAACTTGCTCCTTCTACACCTGTAATACCAGAACATGGTCACCCAAGTGGGTTTTGAACCCCTGAGCCCCCTAGAGATCCCATCACACCATGTTTAGCCTCATGGCAACTTTTTAAAGAGATCTTATTATTTAAAATTCATTTAGTATTTCTCAAGGAAAACTGATACCCTCAGTGTTCTCCAGCATAGCACAGAGTTGTTCTGAGACACTGCTTTATCCACCAACCCTAGCATGTAGCAATGAAAAGTACATTTTCTAGGAGTACTTTTTTAACATATAACTTTTTAAACACATAATATATAATTTTGATACAGAGACGTCATAATAAAGCATTTCCCTATCAAATAAGTACACAAAATTGCTCTGATGAAATACAGGAATATTTTGATTTGTTACCAATAACCTTTTATACAGCCCTTAGTATTGTACTAATTTTAAGAGTTTGCATCCACGTGTGTGTTTCCTAGAGCTCAAACAACAGTTTCAGACTTTGTTTTCTAGGTAGGATACTCCTGTCCTAGCCCTAGTCACATTTCTGGAAGTTCAAGCTACTCCTGAAGTCTTCTGTGTGCTGCAGTTCAGAAAACAAAAACTGGGAGCAAAAAACAACCACAAACCAACCTTGAAAACACCCATACCTGTTAAAAACAGAGATCATTAGAGTCCTATGTAATTTCATCATGTAATCTGTCTCCTCTACCCACTAAATTATTCATTTTTTCAGCCCCAAATACGCATTCAAGTGGGAATGTCTGCTGAGATTACATCTCTAATTTTTATTTTTTTAATAATTAAAGCATTTTGTTTTCCTGAGCTAATAATTTGACCAGTGAGGATTGTACCCAGTTCTATGGATGATCTGCATTCCTGACAATCGGCAGTATGGAAAAACAGCGGGCGCTGCTAATATAGGGGCAGGAGGGTCACTGGTGGCTTTGTGACAAATAATAGACATGTCCCATGTAGTCCTGCTGGATAACACTCCTAGTACACACACAGGAACTCATTCAAGCTCACAGACTTCCTGAATGAACAATGACAGCAGATAGGAAAATTAGACATTAGTCAAACATTTTATGTGAGCTGTGGGTTCCCTGTGTGCTCAGCCACAAAGCCTCACCTCTCACAGCTGCCTTGCTCTGCACCCACTGAAGCACCTAAAAACCTTCCTGTGGTGTAGAGCAAGGCTGTGCACCTCACAGGAGGCTTGCATGCAGCTGAATTAAAACTGAAGGTTGTGTCTTGGCTTTAACCAAACCACAAGAATTTCTGCTTTTCTAGGATTAGCTTTCCTGAAACACGTATCTAAATTTCCTTTCCTATAGCATTCCTAGGTTTTAACTTATCAAGATCATTGTAACCTTCAAGGCTGCAGTCAGAAGTTAAAATATCTTTTGGCTAAACATTCAGCTGCTTAAAACAAACACACAGAGCTTGGGTCAAACTTTTCACTGTCAATTAATGATTCTTTCCCCATTTGCACTTCTCCTGCAGATAAGACTGTAGTTATTACAACATAGTTAAACCTGAAACATGAAACCACATCTGTGATTTCTCTGGAGCTCTTTGGAGACTACGACCACAGAAAAACCTGGATTTGTCTGCAGGATTTTCATTTTATTTTCTTCTGAAGCACTGTGGAAAGAGGAGGAGGGGAACTCCTGAGCTCAGATATATTCCTCATTCACCAACCTCTGTAATTAGCTGTGACTAACTGGCACCACATGGGAATCCACTTGCAAAGAAAACTTTTGAGAAACCTTCCTCATTATGCAGCATATGCACCAAAAAAAGATGGTCAAGTACTTATTTAATATACTAAAGATTTTCATACAAAATGGGTAAATCAAAGAGAAGAGCAGACATGACTGGAAGAACACCTGGATTACAGATTTAGGCTTCAGGCATTTAAAACATGAAACAGTGCATAATTCCTGGCAGCACTGCAGGGTCCCTGCCTTTCAGAGGGGGTTCAGGCCTTGCCAGAAAGCCAAGCATGTGTTCAGAACAGCACCAAGAAGCCAAACAGCTGTATGGCAGGGGCTCAGGTTGAGGTGGCATCACAAGGAAGGTGACCTGATGTTTGCTGTGTTGCAGTGAAGATGAGATCTGTGTGCTGTCAATCCTGTGAGCAGACAGTGGATGGCTGTTTTACAGTGGATGAGATATTTGACTCCTGTTAGTGCCTTTTTTTGCATACATAAGAATTAAATAGAGTCACTCTCAACATCTAAACAATTTAGAAGAAAAAAAAAATTGTGCACAGAGTTAGGTGCCTTCTGCAATGTATTTTCATTACTTACTGTGAGAAACCACTTCCTATCTAGGAAGAAATGTAGATAATGAACTTGAGCTGCACTGTCATGGTTTAACCCCAGCTGGCAACCAAGCACCACACAGCCCTTTGCTCATTACCTCTCACGAGGTGGGAGAGAGAATCAGAGGGGTAAAAGCACATACACCCACTCGTGGTAAATTGCAATCAAGCACAAGTAATTAATAAAGGCTACTTAGTCATTAGTAGCAATATTTCAGACCTGACCTAATTATTTTTCCTATAGATCTCTAGGTAAAATATTTCAGTTAATTCCTAAAACTTCGTTTTTAAGTATAGATGGCAATAGCAGGAAGTTATTGGCTGTTGAATAATGCCACAAGGGAGGCATGGATGGAAAACCCACAGGGACTGGTGATGAGAGATTACAAATGATTTTGTCATTTTACATTTGATGGACCAGAACACGTCCTCACCCCCACGCCTGGTGTGTCAGCCCATGTGCAGGAGAACCTAAATGAGCTTCTGCTTGTCAGAACCACTGCACACTTCACAGCATCCCTCACATGCCATCAAACCCTCACAGCAACTCCTGATCCCACAGTAACTCCTGATCCCACAGCAATTCCTGATCCCACAGCAAATCCTGATCCCACAGCAACTCCTGATCCCACAGCAAATCCTGATCCCACAGCAACTCCTGATCCCACAGTAACTCCTGACCCCACAACAATTCCTGATCCCACAACAATTCCTGATCCCACAGCAACTCCTGATCCCACAGCAAATCCTGACCCCACAGCAATTCCTGATCCCACAGCAAATCCTGATCCCACAGCAAATCCTGATCCCACAGCAATTCCTGATCCCACAGCAAATCCTGATCCCACAGCAACTCCTGATCCCACAGCAAATCCTGATCCCACAGCAACTCCTGATCCCACAGCAACTCCTGATCCCACAGCAAATCCTGACCCCACAGCAATTCCTGATCCCACAGCAATTCCTGATCCCACAGCAATTCCTGATCCCACAGCAATTCCTGATCCCGCAGCAATTCCTGATCCCAGCTCACTGACAGCTCAGCCCTCGCCTGGCTGCAAAGCTTCCTGATCACTTAGGGAGAGCAGCTATGCTGGCACCAGGTGTGACACAGGGAATATCCCCATGGAAGGCAGACACCTGGCCCATCCTTGCTCTCCTCAGTTCTTCATTTCTGCACAGGAATCCCCACAGATCCCCCTCCACCTGGCGTGTTGGAAGCTGTTTTCTGCAATTAAAAGAATGCTTATGCAGTAGGCTGCAAATTATCTTCACACCTTGTGCTGCAAGAGATGCAGACATTCCTTGGCATGATGCCAGGAAGGAGGGAATGTGAAGCTTCCCAACAAGACTCATCCTCCTTTTACAGGTGCATTGGGAGAACCCCCGGACTGGACACACAAATCCATCTGCTTTGAACAGCAGAGAGCTGCAGCTCCAGCAGGTGATCAGATCTCCCTTCTCCCAAGTAAGCACTGTATGGCTTTATTATTTTACTAATACATTAAAAAACCCAAACTAACCCACAACAAAAGCACAGTGATGGAGCATCATTTCATGACACAAAAAATCACAACTGCTCCTCGGTGCATTCACCTCAGAAGCAACACTATCACATGAGGAAAGAAGACACAAAGTCATAGCCAAATTCATCCAGGTAATACAGAAATGTCAACTCCTTCTGGAACTTTAATGCTTTTAAAGGATGGTAACTCCTACAACCTACTTTCATCTATTCTCTGACTCATGAATTTAATTACCTGATCCTCAGAGTTCAACAACTCAAAAGGTAAATGTACAATGAGACCTTCTAGATTCACATTTTCATCTTAACTCCACCACTAAATCCATTTATTTCAATAGTTACTTCTAAACAGGATTAGAAAAAACAAATTATCTCATAGGTCTTTATTCCCAAGTATTCATTCATTTTTAAGGCTACCCAGTCTTTTAGGAAAGCTTCAATTTTATCCTTAATCCAATGAGTAAAGTGCACAGGAGGCAAAAATCTCAATAAGTCTCCTTCAATAGGATAACAGCTGAGGGAGTGTCTAAAAGGCATCCCAGTGGGAACATTTCCACACAACCAATAACAATAACGAAATCTCTCTATTTTATAAGCATCCAAACCCAGCTCCCACACCTGGCTCATGAGGGAGGGAGACAGTCCCAGCAGCAAGACAGAAATGGTGGGACAGGCCATGGATGTGCACCCAGACTTGCTCCCTTGTGGGACTGCCCCACAAACACATCCCAAAGCACCTGCTCCAGTCCTGGTGAAAGCTGGACTGGGAAAGCTGGACTGGTGAAACCTGGACAGGTGAAACTTGGACTGGTGAAACCTGGACAGGTGAAACCTGGACAGGTGAAACTTGGACTTGGTGAAACTTGGACTGGTGAAACCTGGACAGGTAAAACCTGGACAGGTGAAACCTGGACAGGTGAAACTTGGACTTGGTGAAACTTGGACTGGTGAAACCTGGGCTGGTGAAACTTGGACTTGGTGAAACTTGGACTGGTGAAACCTGGGCTGGTGAAACCTGGACAGGTGAAACTTGGACAGGTGAAACTTGCAGAGGAGCAGCAGAGAGCAGACTGCAAAGTGACAGAACAGCCACAAGCAGTGCCCTTTGTGCAGGAGAAGGAGAGGCTCCCAGTGCCCCCCAGGGCACACAGCAGCTTGCCAGGGCCAGCAGTGCACCAGCCCACTCCATGCACAGAGTGCCCACCGGGAATGCACAAACAGGGACAAGGGCAGGGAGGAGACACAGCCTGTGTCCTCATGGAAACAAAAGATTGAGCAGGGCAGGTGCACAATGGATTGAGGAAGCACATTTTGCAAGAACTTCTGTAAAGGCTCTGAAACTTGGGTGACACAAAAGACATTTTTTGGTTAAGCTCCTTTTTACAGCGAAGATTCAAATGCTTTTTCATAATGTAACAACCACCAGGAAATGGTAAAGGCTAAATTGTTTCCTAAATGTGCTCATTATATGCAGTGTTGTGACATCAGTGAGAGGCACAGCCCGGGGGCTCGAGCTGAATGTCATTCCCACTGGCACTTACCTGCTGTGCCTCAGTGTCCCATTTAGAAAGTGAGAATAATAACACAGAACAGAAAGAAGCATCACCGAGCCTGGTTCCTTGGGATTTTGCTTACACTGCATCTTTAAACAGCTGAAGCTCTGACAAAAGTGAATTATCAGTACTGCAATTATGCTAGCCATGTTACTATATGTACCTCCTTATTACCAGGCTGCACTTAAGTCAGGAAGTCTCTAAAACATAGTTCAGCTATTTCCACAAGGTTACAAAACCTGAAACCTCGACAACCCGCTGGTTGTTTTGATTGCAGGTTCTTTTGCAGGTTTTTCTCTCTCCCTCTTTTAACTTATACTCTGTAACCTCTGAATGCTGGTGATCGAAATGACAAAGCATTTGAGAAGCATTTCACCCCCGCATCTTCCACCGTGTTTGATGGAAAAGAGCCCATGCAGTGCCTTTTCCCTAGGGAGCAGTCCTTCACAATGAGAAGCTGCAGGATCACCTCACCAGCCAGTGTGACCTGGCACACTCCTTGCACCAAGTCATTCTCAATTTCTACCTCGGACTGTACAAACTGTCAGTGCAGGTTTTAGTTTAAACTCCTGTCAGATGGAGATTCATGCCTGGATCTGTGAGAGCTACGAAAGGAAGGAAAAATCCAGGACCTTTACTGCTGCCATACATCATGTTCCATGGATGTGCTGATCTGGACCAGATTATCACATAAAACAGGAGCAGGACAGGAGCAAGTGCAGCTATAGCCATCCATACAGCTGGCAAATGGTACATGAAAAGAATTCCCTCCTGCATCTTTCCTCTCTCAGTGTCTGCACATCTCTGCCCTTGCTGCCTCCAGGCTGCCCCAGCTGTTATTGACAGGTAACTGAGCTCTGGTCCCCAAATCTACAGCCTGTTACCTCTGTGGACACCTTTCCCTAATTTCTCTTCTCTGATGCTCCACACCAGCCACTGACATCTTCCACCCTGTGTCTGGAATGGTTAGTGATCCTTTCTGGCAGGGGATTGTCCACCCAGTTCACGTGTTTTGTGTTAATAATACCAGAACACCATAGGCAGTATTTAAGAAAACTCATCTGTGGGGAAGATGTGTTTTAATAAAAAGAAAACTGAAAGAAATTGAGTTAAGAAACACATAAAAACACACCAGGGTTTAAGAAACTTCAGAGCAAAGAAGCAGACAGGCAGGAGGTTGAAACCCCAGTAATGTCACAGAGGATCACAAGACACTGAGGACAGCAGGACACAGAGCACAGGGCTCCCAGAGGACAGCAATAAAAACCACAATGAAGCAGAGCAGTGGACACCACCAGGAAGCCAGTGGATACTGGAAAGGAGAGGAAGGGAGTAGGTGAATTTCTCAAGCTTATGATCCTGATAAGCTGTGCTTAAGTACCCAAATTGCTCATCAAAGAGGAAATTTCCTCCAAACCTTCTGAGGCTTTCCAATCTCTAACTGTATTGCAATTATTTTATTTAGGGCTTTACTTAATGAGATCTGGGAGATATTTTGATATCCCAAAAATATGAAAATAATTCAAACTTGACTCAAGGGCTAATTTCATTCTACTTTTAAAAAGAACAGAATTACAAAGGCCCACGAATAGAAGCAAGTATCAGACCTTACATATTCCTGTGCAGCATATAGTTGGGGCTGGCTTGAAGGATAGACCTGGTTTAAGTTAGGACCAGGCTCAAAGGGATCCATACATCAAGTACATTGTGTTTCCCCACATGGCAGTGGTGTTGCACTGTGGCAGCAGCTCAGACCTACAGAGTACACCCTGGGCTGACTTGTAGAACTGCTTCTCATTGTGGAGTGAGCACATTTACTCCTTCATTCCCACACTGCACCCCAGTGCAGGGTACATGCACCCTTGAAGCATCAAAGGATGCTGCAGTGCTGAAAAGAACTTAAATGACTCAAGTTCTTATGGCAAAATTTTGTGGTCTTTGTAAAAACACAGAGAATCTTAAAATATCTGTCTAAAGGAAGGAGCTCTCTGGTCCTGAAGCTCACCACAACATAAATTCAATGTCTGTTCCCAGGGACATGCCAGGGGAAAGAGGAAACAAAAGAAAAAAAGAGCAGCTGTCTATAATTTTAATTCAATTTTGCTCAACAACTGTGCATGTTTAAGAATTATGCTTGGATGCTTGATTTCTTATAGTAAGCATGATCGCAATATGCTATTGTACCACATCTTAAATTAATTTTCTACATTCCTCTTATTATCTGTGCAGGAAATGTGAATTGACAAAGCTTCATACCCAGGTCAGTCTGGGAGAGGCTTTTACTAGCAGTCCTGCTTCTGTGATGACAACACACAATAAAGTACAGCAAAAAAAAAGTAAAAAACCTCTCCTCCAACACACACTTAATAGTGCATATCTTCAATCCACTGGGATACTCCGTGTGTTTGACATGTAAAAAAGCAAAATCTGAACAGGTCTAATTACATCCAGTAGTTTCTGCTGAATATTGTATGTATTTGTAAAAGCAGCAGTTGGAAAATATTAACAGAAACATGTTGCCCTTTAAAACAAGCTACATTTCAGTGGATTATGAAAGAAATGTTGCCAGATAGAAGTTAGTTTTATTAACAAATAAAACACCCCAAAGTAGTTATGTCAATCTGCCCTATTAGTGAAATTGGTTCTTGCTCCTAAAAACAGCCTCTAGATATTAAATAATTTGGAATGCTCCTTAAAACAGAATTCTTTAGCACTGCTAGAGTCTCTGTAGTTCCTCCAAAAGGCTATGAGGGTCAGCAGATGTGATAGTTTGTCCATTAATTAATGCCACAGACCAGACGAATTCCTGACATTCTTTTATGTAGTATTTCAGCACCATTTTATATGTTTATATCTGCAGCCTGTACTGCTTCTAACATATACAGCATTTAATGACATCTACAGAAAAGGTGTGTCTTTTTTATACTGAGGAGCTCTACCACACAACATCACGAAGAAAAATGTTTGGGTCTCTATGCCTTTATGTTCTAGATGTTTTAGTTGCCCATGCTTTTCCCATTCTAATTTCCAGAGTTATCAAACCAGTTTGATGTTTCTGAAAAATAAATAAACCAAAAGCAAAACAAAGGAACACACTAAGCACAAACCTACATCACAATCACAGGAACTTGAAGGCTTTCAAAACCCTTTCAAGTGCTTTACAACTAATAAATAATTTAGGATCAGAGCAGTCTAGACAGAGCACTGTTTATAGATACCTGTGCAAAACTAGGTTGGCTAACCCAAGAATAAATTTGCCAGAATATATGCCTAAGTAACTTGCACAGAGTCAATCAGATGGTAGACAGAATTCTGCCCTCCATGATTTTCACCATTAGTCTTTACCAATAACTCAATTATTCTTAGCTCCTCTGATGACTTAAAATAAGATATTGAGATTGCTTATTGCCAGATGGTGCTGTTTATCTTTAAATACCATCACTATTTTTATTTATGTTTTGCTCAAAATGCTGGCTAGCATTCCTCAATAAGAAACTGAAACTTTCCAGGATGCCTGCTAGGAAAACCAAACAAGGCTCACATGTATTAAGTCTTCCAGACACGCACAACCCACAATATTTAATTGTAGGAACTTGTAACGTAATCTTCTAAATATTTACAGAAAAGAATGGAAACAGTTAGTTATAATTAGGTCACAGGATACTCCCAGAATTTCTTGTTTGTCTGAAGTCTGTGTCACCTTCCGTTCCAGCTTATTCGTAAAGCTTGATGTAAAGTCTCTTACCCTTAGTAACCAAATGAAAACTGAGTTTCCAGTGTGTCACAATACATGCTTAGCTGGCATTTAGGTACAGTATAAAATATCATGGCTCGGTTTTAAGCCATAATTTACTAGTTTAGAGTTCAATTATAAGTTTTAGGAAGTGTCATTTATTTGAAAGTTATGCAGATTTGGTTCATTTTCTTCATTTATTACAGACCTTACTTCATAGATAAATTTAACATCTGGCATACTCAAAATTTCACCTTTGCTGAAAACCATGATCCAGCTTTGGGGTCTGCAGGAAGTTACCAGCTCCTGTCCAGTCTTCATCAAAAACCACTGCTACCTTATTTGCTAAATTCTGTCTACAACAAACTTTTTCTGTAAAGTCATCTGGGGAAAAGGATGACCATGGATCTCAAAATGCATATCACACCTCCTTCTCAGCTCAGGAAACCTCAGGAGACTTGATTGCAAGTGAAGTTCACACAAACAGAAAATCCTATACCTGATTTATACCTGATGCATGCAACATGTGCCCTTGTGTGTGGATATATTTATATATATGTATAGTATAAATAAACATTCATTCCCTGCTGCTCTGCTTGGATCAGGGAAACTGAAAAACAACTTGCAGAAATGGTGCAGTGCACTCCCAAACCAATGAGAACTCCAAGTGCTGCAGCACTCAAGCATGGCCACAGTAATGTGAGCAAACATTTTCAGGTTATTACCTGGAGGAGCTGTCTTATGTATGAGCCAATTCAGCAAATCAATTAAAGTAATGCAGTTACTTGATCAACAGATGAGCACAAAGGGAAAAATATGACAGAAGAGACTGAGGGGAAAAACATAAGGGTCATGAAAAAAACAAGCAGCTGAAAGGACTGGAGAGAGCATTTGGCATCACAGAGGTAAACAGAGCATTATTTTAATTGAAAAGGATCTGTTTAAGCAATGGGTCACTAGTTTTTGTTGCCTTCAAGATTAAACAAGGAACTCTCATGACAACTGGGTCATTTACACAACATTTCATTTTAAGGCCCCTCACCTTCGTGTTGTCCTTTCAATGAGGTTTGTGGGAGATGTGGATTACCACAGACTGAAGGAGAGTTAATCTGACTCTTCTGGTGAAAAACTAATAATAATAGAATAATATTTCTAATAATAGAATTATTAGAAACAAATGTAGCAGAACTTCTGCATCTGTGTCAGTTATTTGATCATCAAAATATTATTCATGTTCGTCCCAGTTCTCACCTTGAGGGAAGGAAGATTTGACCCCCACGTCTCTCTGAGGCTACACCTAATTCCTCTCAAGAGTGTTCATGAAAAATAATTAAGTGGAAGCAAACAGCAGAACAACGATGCAGGGAAGGTGTTTTCTCAGTGACCACCAGTCAAAATTCCAGATTTTATTAAAAGCCCGAGTTGCCTCCTACAGGATTGCAATGTAGTTCAAAAGGCTGATGGAACTGCTGCCCCTGGAACCACAAAGCAGCAGCTCCAGCCAGAGGCTCCATGCAGTGGGCAACCACTGGTGTTTGTGGTACTATAAACCACAGAGCCATGGGATGGTTTGGCTTGGAAGGGCTCTGCCCAGTTCCAAACCCCTGCCATGGGCAGGGACACTTCCCACAGGACCAGGCTGCTCAGAGCCCCATCCAACCTGGCCTGGAACATTTCCAGGGATGGGGCAGCCACAGCTTCTCAGGGCACCCTGTGCCAGGGCATCACCACCACCACAGTAAAGAATTTCTTCCCAGCATGGAATTTAACCCTCCCTTCTGTCGTTTGCAGCCACTCCCCCTTGTCCTGGCACTTCATGCCCTTGTCCAAGTCCCTCCCCAGCTCTCCTGCAGCCCCACTGGGCACTGGAAAGCTGGAAGGTCATCCTGGCTGTTCACTCTTCTCCAGGGTGAACAGCCTCACCTCTCAGCATATCTCCACAGGAGAGGTGCTCCAGCCACGCTGTAGTTTCACAATTACATATTCACCCCTTGGATTACTATATACTCGTATTTTTTAAAAAGATGCATTCAAAGAAAAGTTGTAAGCTCATATTACAAGTTCTCAACTGAAGTAAATTTTTTACTGATGAGTTACCAGCCTATGAGCTGGTGGTTTATAATAGAAAGGCAGACTGACATTTAAATAGAGTGGCACTAGAATAATGGCTTTACATTAGTATTTTATGGGAGGCTGAATAACCACAGAGTTAACATACTGTATTTTCTGGCAATAAAAAATCCTTTGAAAACAAAAGGTCATTTTATTTGATAATGTAAATGAATTAGATTTGTATTGTATGACCAAGAGAGTAAAGGAAAGATTAATTCTTAGAGGAGAAGTCAATATATCAGGATGGCTAGGATTGGTTTGGTTTGAATTCTTTAAGCATGCTGTAAAGCCTGCACTTCACAACCCACAGCCATATATTGCTGTACACTGGGGGTTTTAATACAGGCCCTGGGCTTCAGTCTGATCTGATAAAAATCTGAAACTTGCAGCAGGCCATTATGTGGGCAAACTATTCATTTTATATTCACCTCCTTGTCGTGTCAGTGCAGAGGTCATCTAAAGAGGGGGCCTAATTAATCAAACTGTCAGAGCCGATGAGGAGGAGCATGTTAATGGGACTTTTATTTCACCCAGGAAAGCAGTGGTCTGACAGCAACCAGAAAATATGGCCTTGATGTTGCTGTTTATTAGCAATGCTGAGATCAGTAGCAATAGGTGTCGAGCAGCCTATGTTTGATAAAGCACTGGATGTCAAGAACCTGCACCAACCAGAAATCAGACAGACAAGGGGCAAGAATCCCCACATACTGATGACAGCTACTGAGCACAGGTAGGGGTTGGCTGTGAGCACAGAACCTGAGCCTGCACAGGACACATTCTCTTTCTTCCAAAGTAAATTAAAAAAAACTCAAACAACCCCAAACCCAAGCTAAACATTCCCTTGCCCCCAAATACCAAAACCCACCAGCTATTTTCCTGCACTTAGAAGTGAGGCTTTGCAATATTTAATGCCTATCTGGCTTGCCTACTAGGCAAGCAAAGTGACACAGAAAAAACCCTAAATTTGGTGCAAGAGTGCTGAACTTAAAGGATTGGTGCAAGGCCAGCACACCACTGCTACCCTCTGAGAGCTGCCAGGACTGTAAATGCTCCAGGAGCAGCACAAGAGCTGACACAACCCGAGCCAGAGCCATGCAGGATGCACCAGCTGAAGGAAGCACAGCACTGGCAGGAGTCAGGTCTGTGCACCTCTTGCCTGTGCCAGATTGGGCACTCCATGAGTTCAGCCCTGGCCCCACTAAACACAGTGATAATGCTAAAATAAACACAGCAAGGATTTAATTTCTTGCCCAAAACCTTCCTCCAAAATTGATATTCTTAACACAAAATGCATGCCCAGAGTAAAGAAGAAAACAAGGATATCTAAAAGGGAGTGAGTGGGAGATATAAGAGATGCTCAGTTTTTGAAGGGCACTGGACTCATTTTAGCAGCAGCCAAGGCACTTGCTGCGTGGGTGATATATGTAAAATTTTAAATTAATTATTTTAGTAATGCTCCCCTACATGATTTCTCAGACTGCAATGTATTTTATACTTCAGGCCATGAATTAACTACTTTCTGAAGCCATTTTAATTATTTTCCCCCCCAACACCATTATTTCCAAATGAATAGAGAGTTAACATTAAATAGCCTTCTAAATAGAGAGCTGCAAGAATCTACTCTTGTAGGATAAAGCACTTGGAATCACTACCCTAGCAATGCCCCCAAAAAGGTTTAAGCAGCTGAAAGGAAATATATTGCCAAAGGGAAACCTCAGACACTAACAGGGCATGCAGGTCCCCAGCTGAGTCAAAATTTTTCTTGGTGGAAAAGGAAAGCTACAGTGGTTTTAGCTGCTGCCATGGATCCAAATACCCTCATCCTGAATATCTTTCTCTTTTCTCCATTGTCTGAGTCTTCCTCTTAAAGCCAGCAGTACTAGAACTGGAATGAAATGATTCAGAACCAAGTTCTGTGCCTCTGAGCAGGGTGGCTCAGCCTCCATCCCAGAGCTGTCACAGGCTGTGGCAGAGGCAGGAGCTGGGGATGGCCCTGCCTTCCCTGCTGGGAACAGATATTCCTTGCAAGTGGACAGGCACAATTCTATCTCCAGAGGCTACAGGGAGACGCTGGCAGAAAGGTGTTTTAGCAAAACAACTTGGAAAACATCCTGCTTCTCTCATGAGCCTCCCCTGCTCCTCCCTGCCACAGGCACCTCTCTCTCTTGGTGGTACTGATGAGCCTGGGATGAGACCACTGACAACACCCTTGTCCACAAAAATGGGAACATCTTTTTGGTTATTTGGTCTAACAGGGTTCAAAACTTCAAGCAGCCCAAATATAGGACTGGAGAATTATAGTACTGGGTTGTTCAGAGCAGGAACTGCTTCCCTGACAGCAAAACTCAGCTTTACCATCAAACTACAGCTTTAAAGAGAACAATGCACTCCTGCTGTAAAACAAATATATAAAGAACAATAAAGACACTCTTCCTGTCCTAATCTTCTGCTGTTGACAATGCCCTTTTGAACAGTTAAAATTATATTTTCCCTTACACTTTCATGCTTTCTAATTTAAACACTAAGGCACACCCCCTATACTTCACAGAAAATACATTAGATTGAAAATATATGCAGAAAGCTAAAATGTAGTTAAAATAACTACCTTTTAAAGCTTTAGATGGCTGCTTTCAAAGGTACAAGAAAAATAAATGTTGATGCATAAAATCTTAATGGTTATGAGCCACGATTTTACATTTCTCAGCGACAGTGGTGTTAAAAACATTAAAGTCAGTTCACTATTAGCAAATGGAATACTACAACAATTTGGGACTATGTTGAGTATCTTTTAAAAAAGTACTGAAGAGGGTGTTCTGTCATTGACAGTGTATTACTTAGCCATGCATGGCATTCTGTTAGTGTAATGATTTTATTACCTATATTGTACTATTTGCTCATTGGAGGGGAGGTATGAATTTTTTGTAATGTCACACTTTCATTTACAAATATTGTGTAGTCAATGTATGACCACAAATCTGCTTCAAAGGCTTTGCAAGAGTGTATTCCTAAAATGCCTGCCTAACTTCATGGAGACATTGCTCTCATTTTGAAACAAAAGAAAACCTGCACGTAAATCCCAATGACATTGCTACAGGAACCTTATTTACAGTATGATTAAAAAATGGTCCTTTCTTACAGCCTCATTAAATCTAAGCCTCATTTAACTACTAGGACATTTTTACAATGGGTTTACTGACATACCATGATAAATGTCTGTATAACATCCTTCAACAATAGCCCCAACTACAGCCATAACCACAATGTGTATAAACACTGCATCAGCTCTAACAATGCATTGTCCTGAATAGTAGGAAGTGAAGTACCACTAAACACATTTTTACTAAACCCCACGTCTCCAAATCTGTGTTTTGCTTTAGGTTTTTTCATTGGCTTCTCTCGTTTTGGGGGGCTGCTTTGCTTTGCCTTCTCAGTGGGAAAAGAAATGTTCTCTTTAAAATTACAATAATTAAGATGTTAAACTTTTAAAATATTACAGAACCCTTTGAAATTCTGACCTAGGCAGAAAGGTTTCCTGAAATTTGATTCTTTAGAGATAAAAGGGCTGGCAGCCGGATGAAAGCAGCCCTACCCTTTTTTCCATGTCAGAGAAATGAATGGAACAGCTTATGAATACATGTAATTCACTCATTCAGGAGCCACGCTGGTGCCTATTTGTCCTGAAATATCAGTGTCAGGTTACTGTGCAAAGCAACATCACTGTGAGCTGGCATCAACTCCATCCACAGGAACAATGAGGTTTTTGGAGATTTAACCAACTTTTCAAACTTCAGGGCAAGGCAAGGAATTAAAACACATTTCTGTGGGAATCATGCTTTCAAAACACCTCTATAAATGGTTATCCACTGTAACTTACTCCTGCAAGGCACAGCGACCAGGAGTACCAGAATTGTACAACAAACTAAAACTGAACAGACTCAAATGCTTTCCTGTTCATGGCTGGCCTCTGATTTAATTTCACATCAAATGATATCGCAAAGCTGGACATGGTAAACCTACAGTATTTTCACTGGAGACTAGGGCCTGACATTCTGTCTAAATGAAATTTCCCAGTTGTCCCAAACACTTTTTATCTTATTTCCATGCTAGCAGTTTGAAATGTCACTATGCATTGCCACAATGACAGATGAGCAAAGGCACAAGAAAGCAACAGAGCTGCTTTCTCCAGTGAACCATGCCTGGCAAATGTGAGAATTCACTTTTGCCCCTGGCTCCTGGCCCACTCCCAGGTACTGATGGTAACAGGGGGAAGCTCTGTAATGTGACTTCACACAGGTTGAAATATAGAGCATGAGTTAACAAAACTTAGTATGTCTGTATATACATACTCACATTATTAAAAAACACCACTAATGGTCAAATCTTGCAAATACTTTTTACTTTATTACCACAGGTTATCAGACACTGACAGCAATAAACACCCTGGGATACAGGAGAGTAAGTCACGTGGCCATAACACATTTTATGCAGATTAATAGACTGAGACCTAGATGGTAGTGGTAAAAAAATAAACATCCTTCAGAAAACATTTTTGTAAGAGATGATGCCTCATGCTCACAGAGATTTCAGAACCTACAGACATCCCTTCAGTGACAGCAGGGAGGAGACCACAGTAACATTTCTCACTGTTGTATCTCATGTATTTCTATCAACTACAGGGAATCGTTCTAAGGACAACTTCATGACCGAACTGTGAACTAGGGTTTCTCTTTGCTAAATCCCTTTTTCCTGCTGTAGTAAAATAATAGTCTTCTGCCTCTAAAAGGTAACTCCTTTATATAGGCTTGCTCATGTCATCGAGCTGACAACCAGTAGAAGAAAAATAGATGGGGTTATATTACCAATTAACACCTAGATATTGCTTACTCTCTCCCATTTGAGTCACTGCTCACTCTGCCACTCCTGTTTGCCTCACCTCACCAGACAGGCAGAGCTGCCACTCCCTGCAGTGATTCCTCCTGTGTGGTGCTGGAGGAGCAGGGAGCATTGGTATGCAGCAACCTCCACCAGGAACACCCCGCGCCTGCACCAGCGTGTGGGAAATGCTGCTCTCACCCAAGTCAGGGCTCCACATTTCACCCATGATTTATTTTTCAATAAGTCATCTCTTGCTGTCCTGGTCTTTGATATTGCTTTGCTTCTGAGAGCACAGAAGATATGAAAAGCTGCATTTCTATTAGCAGCATGCACTTTAAAACTTCGCATGCTACCCTCTTTGTAAGGCCCTGCTGCCTTCCATTCTCTAATACAAGCTGTTACTCAGCCCTCTCCTGCCTTTATCATCAGAAGAAATCATTTTGACTAGCACAATAAAACCCAGAGGTCACCACGATGTCTTTTATAAGCATTAGGAAACAAACTTTTTAGTAGAAGGTAGAGTAAAAATCATGTTCTGCATCTTATCTTGGCTACATTCCCCTGAAGAAGTTAATCTGTACAACACCCTTCTTGAAAAGTACAAAACGAGGCCCCAGACGGCTAGAATTTCCCATGACTGAGATGATACAAATGAGCTATACCATTTTTTGGGGATACATTTCCAGAGTGTAGTGGGATCCCATTTGAAACCTTCCTCCTCCAGGGATGCAGGAGATTACACCTGCCCCTGGAGACCCACAGCCAGAGCCATTTCCTTAGCTTACCATTCCCTTGCTACATCTGAGAGAAAAAAGGGCAAAGGGAAGACTGCTGGGATGGTGACTTCAGTTTATACAATACTCCAGTGGTTAAAAAAACTTCCTCAGAAAGTTCCCATTCAGGAGGTATGAACGAAGTACTCTTTAAAAACCAAAGAGAAAACTAGAGAACAGCCTTGACATCTCCTACATACAAGGCCAGCACCTCTATGCATGCATGCAGAGACACACTTACATGCAACACAGTCCACATATTTAGTCATACCTACCTATATACACATATAGACAAGAGGCTGCATTATATGCTATGCAATTGCAACCAAGCAATGAACTCAGCATGATGATTTGGCATGTTGTAGTTTGACACACTTTGTGTACTGAAACATACAAACCCTACCAAACTTTGTTCAAATTGTCAGAGCAGCTCGACTTCTGCCTGCAAATATGAATTTAGGAAAGGGAGAGCAGTGTTCATTGCTGTGTCTCTGCTTAATTGCAACATGCATTTGGCCAGATGAATTAGCCAAGTGTTTACAATACAAGCAATGTCTGTCAGTCATTTTTGCACAGCGTTTAACATTTTGCAATCCTTACACCACTGTCATGATCCCCTTACAGAGGTAGCTTTATTCCTTAAAATGCATCAGGACTAAATATGACCTGCTTTCATCAGCTACAGTGCATGCAAGTCTATTAAGACAGGAGCTAAATTCAGCTGTTCAGAAGTCAAATGTTTGGTGCAAGGCAGGTTCCCTGGCTCCATTATGGGCAACAGAGACAAGCCTTTTTTGCAAAGGGTACAATTAGTTCACAGGCCAATGTGTAAAGCAGCTGGGATGGATTGCAGGTGCTGCTTTCAGTCTCATTTAATGAAAACAGGGAGCTGAGGAACTCTTGCTTAGTTTCACCCCGTAATTTTTAAATAAAAAAACAGTATCAAGCCTCCAACCCCAAATTTACTGTACCTTAAGGAACATGATACATTATATAAAATAAAGCTTCTGCAAAAATGTGGTGAGATAGGTGTTTGTTCACATGAGCATGCACATATATATACAGCACATAAAATCTGACACCTAAAAAAAAATATATATCAACTTCTGGCAATATTGAAAACCCTTCAGCAGCCTGTTTCTTGTGTGCAATGCTTATAAGAAGACAACTGTGATACTGCTTTTAAGCTATTTTAGTAAGGGCCCTTGACAAGCTTCACATAAAATATTCAGCATTGATGTTTTCAAGTCCACACAATTAAACTTAAAAAGCTCTCTTCTTCAACCCACATTATAAATGGGTTTATTATAAAGGTGGAGTGTGGACTAGATGTTTCCCTTACCCTTCCCAAAGCATCATTGTATTGGGCTGCATCACAAGCACAAGAAGAATTGGAAAACAATTTCTTTTTGAATTAAAATTATTTATTGAATGTTTTTATAAGTTTTTAAGAAATTCAGAGGAATTTCACATACTGTTTCAAATAGTTGTGTTTACATTTCCAACAAGTAACTGCATGGCTGAAAAGCAGTCAGAATTAGAAGGGTACTCTATTATTTAGTCCTCTAGTATGAAACTTTATTGCCCATGCCTTTATTGGAAAGAATTTGTCTTCCAAACTAACTTTTGAAATTACATCCTTTCTTTACAGAACTGAGGAGCAAATGGTACTGATTTCACAGGGAGCTGACTTTCATCCTTAATCTTTTATTTTTCATCTGCATAATGAACCAATAACTTGCTCAATGTAAGGAAGTTCTTTAAATAACACACTAAAATAGTGGAAAACATGGAAAATACAGCATTCACATGACTTTTTAGACTATAACTGCGATGAAGGATCCTTTGTAGGCATAAAGAAAAAGCTCTTCTCGAGTTCTTACAGGCCTGGGGATTCCAATATATTTTTACTGAGCTCTTTAGATGCCCAAGCTGGCATCAAGATGAGACATGGTTGAGCCTGCATGCTGTATTTCACAATGTAAATCTGCAGTCTTGAGTCAGGCAGAATTCCAAGTACAGTATTTAAATTTTTCTCATCTGTTGTCTAAGAACTTCAGGATCAAACACATCTGAGATAAGTGGGAAAATCCTGTTGGCTTCAATGAGCTTTGGATGAGACCAGAGTCAGAAAGTTACCTAGGGCTGAAAAATGTATCTAGTGACTTCTAGGCCACTTTTGTAGCTCAGCACCAAAACTTCTAGTTTTTTATCTCAACTTTTCTACATTTCAATCCCAAACTTTACTAATCAGACATTTTCTTTATACAAAATCTAGTGTCTTTTTTCTGCTCTCCTCCCCTCTTCCATATTTGGTACATTTGAGAATTTTATCACTGACAGTAGAACTTATGATAAAATAGTGACCAGTAACACTTTTAACTTCTTCTAGTGTTACACAAAGATATTTTAACTGCTGTTGAACTCAAGCTATAGGAAATGGTGGTTTCAAAGTGGACTTGGTACAGACATTGAAATATTTCCTATAAATATTTTAGATGGTAATTCTATTCTTCCCAAAGAGAAAATGACTTAATTATCAGGGGCTTCTGCTCACACTATTCATGGGAGCAGATATACTTTTTAGCATATTTAAAGATACTAAATTATGAAAAGCAGTTCACATAGGGTAATTATTTGATAGTTCATTATGATGAACAATACATTTATTTATAATAAGTGCCATGTTTTATAGCATGATACCAAAATCAGACACTACTTCATAGCCAAAAGTGTCTCCTTTGGCACTGCTGGAGTGGAAATCCCTGCAGCCTGTTAGTGCAGTCCTGCTCAGATCCAGCCACACTTCTCTTTGCAGGATCAATATTGAACAGCCACTGCAATCCATTCCCTTGCCCAAAGCCTCCTCCTGGGTCAGTGTGCTGTCCCTCAAGAGCTATGTATGCTGTGCACATGGGTGAACACACTTTGCCATTCTCTGTGTTTTATAATCTACCATTTAACCTTTAAGCATGTGTTTACCAAAACCTCTACAGGCACAATGGCTTTCTTTAGCTGGAGAACACCAGGCACACAAGGCAAGGTTTATACAAGGTTTTAACTTCTGCTTGACTGCAAAATATATCAAAACAGTCTCCCTGTTTATCCTGGGGGGGGGGGAACAACGTTCCTCTGTCTTCTCATCCCAGATTTGACAGCCATTTACAGAGACTGAGACTTCATCTCCCTCTGAAATGAGGAGAGGTCTGCCCAATGATTTAAAGTGAATCAAGATTTAATTGAGGTGAATATTGGCAAGACATTTACTGCAGAGTTACTGCAAAACACATTTCATTAATGACAACAATACTAAAACATTGGCACTCCATAAAGGTGAAATCAGAAACACTAGACAGAATGCTCACGGAAGTCAAGGGAAATAAGGTCTGGACCCCAGTTTGGTTACAAAGCAATGCCTTCTTTAGAGTTAGGAAAATTTTACACAAAGGATTAGTGGCATGTTACCTATTATTTACACAAAATCCCCACAAAATATTGCAAAAGAGTAGATATGAATAGTGAAAACAGAGCAAGGGAGTGAAAGGAGACCCAAGACTGTGTTCCCACAAACACACTGATTCTGACGCTCACTCAGGGGAGCTGCTTGTAACAAGTGAAAATTTTCACACCACAATTTGCAGGACGGACTTATCTGCCTACTTTCAGCAACCCCACTGCATATTTGAGAAATCAAGCACAGAAACCACAGTGTGCAGAGTTTAGTCTGAGTTTTACCATCAGCCTTTCCCCCCTGCACAGCTCCCCAGGCACAGCGTGTCTGGCCAGGAGTCACGGAGCAGCAGCACAACACAGACCTTGTGCTCAGAGCCTGGGGAGATCCCTGTGCTGCTCTGCTGCCTTCAAGGCAGCTGTTTTAAGGAATCACCACGCTCATGGAAACAAATCCAGTTGCTGGGACAGAATATCAAAATGAGCAGTTTCTGCTCCTTCGCTAAGTTTGCCCTTTCTTGTCAGCTTTTGCTGAAGTAAAAATGAATTCACCTGAAATATAATCACCAGAATGAGGTGAGAAGAAAGTGCAATATTATTAGGACCAAAGTGAAAGCTGCAATATGAAAGTCACAACCCCCTCCACCCCCACTATTTATTCCAACTAGAATAACATTGCTCACACCGATATTCACCTTCTTGTCACTTGAAGAGAAAAGTCAGACCAACTTTTAAATTAACTTACATACCACACCTCCAGAAATGATTAATACCTCTTGAAAGGATAGTTAAGAACAGCAACAAAAGAAAAACCTAGATTACTGTAAATAGGCACAATTTCTTCTTGAGCTAACCTCAGACAGAAAGATTTAATTGACTATGTTGTAAGGTCAGCTGCTACAAAATTCTGATTATCTAAGGTTTTCAGTGCACAATTCAGCATGATGCTTCTGTATGAAAGGCCAGTGCCTGTGACAGAATCACAGAATTAACAAGATTGGAAAAGACCTTTGAGCTCATTGAACCCAAGCTATGACCCAACACCACCTCATCAACCAGACCACGGCACTAAGTGCCACCTCCAGCCTTCTCTCCAACACCTCCAGGGATGGTGACTCTCCCTGGGCAGCCCATTCCAGTGCCCAACCACCCTTTCTGTGAAGAAATTCTCCCTAATATCCAGCCCAAACTTCCCCAGGCACAGCTTAAGGTGGGCTGAAAAACACAGAGACCTTCCATTACAGAAATAAAAGAGGCAAACAAGAAAATCTGTGAGAAATCCCCAGGGAAGACTGAACTGCAGTGCCTGCTTGCTGTCAGCCCCCGTGGATTAATTCATCAGCACCGGCCATGTCCAGCAGCTCCCTCGGACTGTCAAGAGCACTGCAGCTTTCCTGAAGGTGCCCCTGGACACAAGTCCATGGTGTTAATCTCTGCTGGCATTAGCTGTGCTCTAGAAAGCATCACAGAGCTCCAGAAGCAGAGGAATACTGAATTTTACTGTGTGTGCAGGGTTTGTTTGCAGTGAGTGGGATGGCTCATTATTATTTGTTGCTAGCTTTCACTATTCATGATGGAAGAATGCTGATGCCTCTACTTTTTTATGGCTTTCAAAAGACATTCAGTCTCCAAAAATATTTTAGACTTTACTGATTGGTTGCTTTCTATCACAAATTATTTTAAATAAGTTTCCATGGAAAAGGATATTTTGGAATGCACAATTAGACTAATTAACAACTAAAATTAAAAACAAAGGTGGAATGCCATTCAAAATATTCAGCATGTTGTTGGTACAACCTTCTCACACTGTGTAGATAAACATAAACCCAAGTGTCACAAGCAGCTGCCACCCCTGGTACAACAGGGGGAGAAAAGACCCTACAGCAAGCAGAAGAGGAGCTTGACATGTGGCTTCTCTTCACAGACTTGCAGCAGACAAGCCAAAAACAAATGGTGGTAGCGAGACAAACTTATGTGTCTGATTTAATTTACACGGATTTTTATTTTGAGTTTTTACCTAACAAATTTTAGTTTGTATAAAGGACATTATTATTGTTTTGGACAGCTAATTGTTTTTAACATTTACCCTAAAGATGTAACTACCCACATTAAGTCTACACTTACAATAATATAATAAAATCATTAATAGCCAAAAAAAAGAGCAATATTTACTTGTTCCTGAAGTTAAAGTCAAGCCACTCAACTGAAAGAAGTCTCAGAATAAACTCTTAGAATTACAGTTTGCTGGAAAAATTTTTACAGGATTCATTCCTGCTATTCTAGAAGATAATACAATTTTAATTTTAGTTCCTATAAGTAGTACATTAATGATTGATTACAGTGAATAGGAAAAATCCCAAAAAAACCTGGGAATCAAAAAAGGATAAGTACTACCTACAATTTATGAATAAAAACTAACTATAAAACACTATGTCCATTATCTCTCTAATCTTGAAAGACTGGCTTGACCAGGAACAATAGATTAGTTTTATAAGATGAGACAAAGACAATATTTTATCTTTTAAGATAAAATTTGCTGTAATGAATTTTTCCTTATGCATTTACAAGTCCTAAGCTAGTTTCATTCTGGTAAGAGAATGCATTTTAAAACATTCTCTGTGTTCATTTATAAATTAATTCCAACTATTTGCATCAAAAAAAAGCTGGAATCCATGAAAAAAAAGAGATTAAAAAGCATAATTCATCACTTTATAATAAGCAAATATTTAAGTGTATATAAAAGAAGAGCGAAGAAGAGCAAAAATATGAATGTATTACGTTTTGATGCTGCCACTTAAATAAGAGTCAGCAGCATACTGTCCCAAGTTTAAAAACATGACATATTGCCAATTATTGACACTCAATTTTCTTCACATAAATAATCTCTTGTAGATTTGTAAGAGGTAAAATAGAAAAAAACAGGAGTAAAATTAATTACAAAAATTAATTGCAAAAATCACTTAGGCTTGACCCAGCCCACCCTGTAAAAAAGGAACAACTCTTTCCCAAAGAGTAGCATTTATTTCTATCTGCTCCTGAGGCTTTTCTCTCAGCAATGCTCTCTGCCTGATCTCGGTGCAGCTGCCCTGCAGTGCCACCCAAGGCTGCAGCTCCCAGAGTGTGCAAGCTGTGCACCTCAGCCCTGTTTGTCCATCTCAGCCCTGTTTGTCCATCTCAGCCCTGTTTGTTCATCTCAGCCCTGTTTATCCATCTCAGCCCTGTTTGTCCATCTCAGCCCTGTGTGTCCATCTCAGCCCTGTTCGTCCATCTCAGCCCTGTTTATCCATCTCAGCCCTGTTTATCCATCTCAGCCCTGTTCGTCCATCTCAGCCCTGTTTATCCATCTCAGCCCTGTTCATCCATCTCAGCCCTGTTTGTCCATCTCAGCCCTGTTCACCTCAGCCCTGTCCATCCACCTCAGCCATGTTTATCCATCTCATCCCTGTTTATCCACCTTATCAGCCCAGGAAGAAATTGCAGCAAAACTCTTCCTCTGGTCACCGATACCTCTGGGAACAGAACCCATTAAGATATTTGTGACCCCTACTCATGCTATTTTAACTGTCTCTGTACAGGAAGGAACTGATAAAAATAGGATTACAATGCCCTTACAGATGAACTAGCAGGAGGCTTGATTGTGATTGATGCCTGAATAAATATACAATAACAGGCCCTACATTTCAACACAGCTTTTGATAGAAGGTAAGAAGCAGTGTCGGTTTTCACTGCCTGGACTGCAGGACTCTGCTCAAATACCTGATAAGTGCCTTTCATTGAAGATTGAATCTTCTACTCTTAGTCTGACTTTAAATAAAGAGCAGGAGGTGGTTATTAGTAGGTAGGAATTACTATTCGTATTATTTTGTGAGGTACAAAGGTGCATTTCTTCCCACAGGTGCTCACGTGTGGCCCACCCTAAATTCCTTTGAAGTCTCAGTATTTCCCCACAGATAATCAGTGCCAAGGTGGGTGTATTTTACAAATACAAAGCATCATAGCAGCTGTGTGGGGAAAAAAATGGGCTGGAATTGGAGCTCAGGATGGGGAGAGGAAGGCTGGGATTGCCCATGTGTTTGCCAACTCATCTCTGCCTTGGGAGAAGTTTTCAGCAGTCAATCAGGCTTAGCCCAGGGAACAGCTTCTGCAGGAAGGGCACATGATCCCACCAGTGCTGGGGTTGAACAGCAACAGGAGAGCACAGTGTTTGTGTCAGATGGCTTTCCCTGACTCCATTTACTGCAGGACAGACTGATGCCTGTCTGCATTCTTTCAATCGTTCTTAATGAACTCATTCTTAATGAGTGATGCATTTACCACCCAAAACAGAAATTTCAGGAAGTAAACTCAGAGCACAGTTTTTGTTAACCTTCTTCTTTTGGAGAAGATGGCTTCAAGTGTCCTGAAATCACACGTTATCAGCTCCCACTTCAAGTAACACAGCTATCTATTCCACTTCAACAGTATCTCAAATACGCCCCTTCTTATCCTGCAAAAAACAGACACCTACTCAGCTTTCCAGTGCAATGATCCAGCCAAGTACCCCAGCAAGTACACAGACTTCAAGGGGGCAAACACTCCCTCTGGCTCCTTTGAAATCATTCAAGGAGGAAAGGCTTGCATTTGCTCAGGACCTTGCTGGATCACCTCACTAAAAATAGGTTAACAACAATACTTGGCACTTTCAAAGTGTTTCATATGCTGAAACTCCTGTCTAAATGGCAATCATACAACTGCTACTAGCCTTATTTTGTAGATGGAGAAATTAAACAAAGAAGCCAGTTATTTCCTGCACCTTGTTCAGTGAGACAGTGCCGGAGCTGGGACTCCCCCTCCCTGCTCCCTCATCCACATGTTCCACCCTTCTGGCACCCACATGTTTCTCCTAACTGAAGGCACAGTCACAGCATGCACAGCAGCTGCCTAGCAGTCTGCAAACAAACTTTAAAAGTTCATTCCACCTCTTTCTACAGTCTGTACCAAAGAGTGTACATCACACACTAAAATCAGTCCAAGCCCCCTGCAATGAGCAGGGGCACCTTCAGCAAACTGCTCAGGGCTCCATCCAAGCTAGCTGTGAATATTTCCAGAGATGGGGAATCTGCCACATCTCTGGGCAACCTGTACCAATGTTTCACTACACTCCAAGGGCCATCACTCTCAACTGAATATTAGCAGATATTACTGAAGTACGAATTTTGTTCTGAAATCATCATTCAACAAGACAGTAAATCCTATTTTGGTGTACCTGGCACTAGAACTCCATCAAGCCTCTGAATCCCAAACCAAAGCACTGCAGCAACAAGATGCAAAGCATTTACCCAGTATAAACTTGGCCAGTTCAAAATTTGGAGCAAGCACCTCCTAAATGTACTCTGGAGAATGAAATAGAGTCCCAGCTGCCTTGGAGGAAATTGTGTTAAGGGCTATATGGCAGAGCTCAGACTCAGACTGTGGAACTGAGATTAAGCTGTGCTCCAACCTACCTCCATCTCCCCAGTTTCACTGGTGTTTAAATGCATGCAGGGTGACATCAAAATCACTGTGTTTAAAGTCACTGAATGCAGCATCTCGCTGCCTAGGGAAAAGGAAGAAATCCTGGCTCCAAGTGGTCAGTGATGTCTGAGCACAGCAGAGACTGCAGAGCTGCCCAGCCCTGGCCAGCCAGGAGGCAGTGACAAGTGCTCTGGTTTAGTGCTTTTTTGTGGTTTTGTACAGCTCTGGATTAGCACAGACCTAAATCAGGCCTGTGACCCAGATTTCAACACCTTTTCTTATCCCAGATACGATGATGCAGTGGTGATTTGCAGAGCATGCCATCCCAACCAAGGTGAGATAAACAAGTTCTCCACACTACAATTTATAGAGTAAAAATGGGGTTTTGCATAGAGCTTGTAAAATCAAGCCAAATACAGTAAGAGAAGGTGAAATGTCACAAGATTGGTTTCATTCAATTGCTGGATGGCACAACTCATTATTTAGGTTTATACTGACACACACGATGAAGTTGTGAGGTGCAAAATTTTTCCTATTCCACTTTAAATATCTTTGAATTTAAACAAAATACAGATTCAGTATGCTATTAAACAAATGATACATACCCCCAAACTAGACAGCAAGAAAGCACTTAACCCAGGTTGAACTTAAGCAAACAGATAAATCTTACAAATTTCACAAGGATGAAAGAAAGTGTGAGCTTAAAATTAAGACAAGAGTTTACTATTGCTTTTGCAAGCATGTAAATAAAATTTCAACTACACATGTGTGTACTTGTATATATATAGATATAAATCTAAAAATAACAAAATGACAACTGCAGACAAACAAGCAATAGACAATTCAAATTGTCAATAGACAAATCAAATACTAACAGAACAATTCCTTCTATAGTAGTTTTGTATTTAAAGTCAAATCCTGGAGAAGCAGTGAGGAACATGGTTCTGATCAGAATACTGAGAATTGTCTCCTAGTAAGTCTAAATGCAGCACAGAATAAAATTATGG
>VWZS01004859.1:689626-758300 GCA_013397075.1 Rhabdornis inornatus
TATATTAAATTCAGCCAAGTCAGTAGATTAAAATAATATAGTGATTGTATCAACCCAGACTTTGGCAAAATGTGACACAATCTCTTTTCAAAACCCTAAAATTGGCTTGCTTATGAGGATTATCACATGGCTGAATAGTGGCTAAAGGGCTATAAATAAATAGATTGCAGCAGCACAAGGGAGGTGCTAGCAGATTGCCACAGGGATTGGTATTAGGATCAGTTTTATTTAACATCTTTATTAATGATCTGGAAGAACGGGTAAACAGTGCATTAATTAAATTCACAGATTTCAATATAGTGAGAAGTGTTATAAACATGACAGTGGGGAAAGAAATTATGCCAAAGGAGGTTACAAACACTGAGATAAGTAAGAAAAGGGGATTCCTTCTGAAAAAATACAGACTAATACATATGAAGAGAGTTGAAAACCACAAATAATCAGTGAGGAAGAAACCAAAAGCTGTTAAGATAAAATAATAGACTCAGGGCCAGCAGCTGNCAAGCATGTAAATAAAATTTCAACTAGACATGTGTGTACTTGTATATATATATAAATCTAAAAATAACAAAATGACAACTGCAGACAAACAAGCAATAGACAATTCAAATTGTCAATAGACAAATCAAATACTAACAGAACAATTCCTTCTATAGTAGTTTTGTATTTAAAGTCAAATCCTGGAGAAGCAGTGAGGAACATGGTTCTGATCAGAATACTGAGAATTGTCTCCTAGTAAGTCTAAATGCNGGAAGAACGGGTAAACAGTGCATTAATTAAATTCACAGATTTCAATATAGTGAGAAGTGTTATAAACATGACAGTGGGGAAAGAAATTATGCCAAAGGAGGTTACAAACACTGAGATAAGTAAGAAAAGGGGATTCCTTCTGAAAAAATACAGACTAATACATATGAAGAGAGTTGAAAACCACAAATAATCAGTGAGGAAGAAACCAAAAGCTGTTAAGATAAAATAATAGACTCAGGGCCAGCAGCTGACAGCAAATTATGCATGGGCTTGCAACATGAATGGGGAAAAGAATAAAATTATCTGGGCTACACATGTGGTTGTACCATGACTTTGAAGTGTGATGCAAGCCTGGACTCCCTGTAGAAGCAGTGAAACACAGTCACCAAGCATCTCCCCTCATCACACAGCAGTGACAGAATTCTGCAGTTTGGTTCTAAGCCTTTTGTGAAAATTTGAAGAAAAAAAAAAACAGGCCAGACAATCAACCAACCCAAACCAAATACCCTGAAATATCAGACACCTCACCAGAAATAATAAAGAGGAAAAGAGAAAAATCTGAAAGTATTACAAAGACTGAGGGTATAAAATAAATGACACAAGGATAGAAAAGTAACATCATGAAGGGTACAAGAAATATTTAGGCTCATCTCATCACACACAATTTGGCACAATTTTGATTTTTTTTTCCATAAAATAAGCATAGGAAACATATAAATAGAATATTCCCCTAAGTAACATCTTCACTACACTGAGGTACAATCTCAAAAAGAATTAACTGAAACTGCTTTTCTTCATCCATTGAAACTGGGCATAATATTCAAAAATATAGTGTGGGAGACAATCCTGCAATAGCAGAATGATTTAATAGGTCTTTTCCATCTCTAACTTCTATGATTCCTTAAGAGACAATAAGCAGAGAGACAACCCCCTACAAAATTAAATCACTGGGATCCAACTGGAGAATGAAAATTAAATCACAGCAAAGTATTTTTTTCTCTGTAAGCATTAGCATTAATCACATGCAAAAGTAAAATATTAGTTAATTTGGTTCCCTGTGCCTTCCAGACTCTGGTCGAAATGAATCAATGCAGGAAGACTGATTTCTCTGATAATTGGGGAAATGGTAAGGAGGGAGGAAAAAAGAAGTAAGGAGGGGGAAAAAAAGGTAGAAATAGATGGTGAAAATGAAATTACCAAAAGGAATTTGACTAGAGAAAACCATGTTAGAGCACCTATTTTTTCTCTATTCCTAATAAGTAAAATTTCACAGTGGTGGTTTTGAAAAAGTGTTATCTAACTATGGCTAGGATTGGGATAAGTCACCTTGGACAGTACAAACTGTCCAAGTTACTAATTCAGGTGACTAAAAGCTCGGCCACTTGATGCACAGCGTGTCCCCACAACCACGGTGCCACCCAGGAGGGAGGGAGGTGTCACCCCAGCACTTAAACCCAGTCCTTAGCCCACAGAAGGCCAGAGTGGACCAAAGCACAGCCTGAGCAACAGCCTGTAGCTGGGGCAGGCGGCACTAAGCCTTTCAGACCGGCAGCTCCACGACGCCGTAAGGAACGGGCTCTCAGCACAGCCAACAAGAATTCAGTGCAGATGTCACTGGACATCAAACCTGGGCCAGTTTTGTAAAGGCTGGTAATTTCAGCTGGTGCACTGGAGAAATTGATGCATGTGCCATGGGAATACAGAAAAAGTGGGCACGAGCACAGTGAGAGGCGAGCAGAGCAGCTGAGACAAACCCTGCTGCCTTGGGGCCAGTGTTTATTCCAGACAGACAGCAGTTCTTTAGCTCAGTGACAGACTTTATTGAGCTGGCTAAGGGGTATGTCACCAACACAACAGAAACTTACCAAAAAAAAAAAAAAAAAAAAAACAACAAAAAAAAACAAAAAAAAAAACCAACAAAAAAAAAAGCACCAACCAAAAAAAAAACCAACCAAAAAAAATTAATAATAATAATAGCAATAATAATAAATAAAGCCAAAGGAACAACATAGAAAAAAGAACTAGGGATCTGGTTTGTTTCTTTTGATACATTTTAAAATATGTACTTTCCTCCTACAGGCATTTAATTACAAGAATAAATCATTACATTTTTATAGTTAGTAGTTTCTTCTACAATGAAACTAGGTTAGTTTCTCACTACACATGCTGTTCAAATTTTATGGTAAGTTCTAATAATTGAAGTGTTACAAACAGTTCAGTTTGGGGTTGTCTGGGTTTTTTTCTATTAAACCAGCTCTCAGACTATTCTTTTGTTTTTTACATATATATATATTTCACAAAAAATCTCTCTGGCTTTCTACCTATTCTACCTCTATTGCAGAGAAATACACCTCTCTTAAATGACCCTCTGAATGTTATGGGGATAAACTTATCCCTCAAATACAGCAAAGAGTTTAAAATTTAGTCCCACCTGTGAGCAAAGTTTGAATTTTAAACCTAACACTTATAACTGGGCAGGTTCTTCACATTCAAAACCCAGGTAACCAGTGGTTCTGCTGTGAACCTGTCCTGCAACATGTAGCCACAAATGTCACTTTGCAATTTTCTATAGGACTGCAATTATTTCCCTCTATTTTCCCCCTCCTAAAGCAACAAAATCAAAATGTAAAAACAAAGGAAGTGCAGCAGACACCTCACTGATTCCACTGCCATTTAAGACAACCCCAGCAGCTCTGTGTTGTGGGCTGATGAAGAAAGCACATTAAGCACTTGCAACAGAACAGAATCCAAGTAGACCTGTTTTGCAGCCTGATTAATAGAAACAACCTCTGAGGACTAATCACAAGTCAAGCCCTGTTTTGTAGATTAATAGAACAAAGGCACAAGAGAATAGGGAAGGTTACAGGACTGGAATATAAATAAGAAAAGGTGTACATTCTAGGCAGATTGACTGCTAGTAATTATCAGCTAAAGGCACATCCTTACAGCTAGGTCTCGCTGTTGTGTGCTAGAACAGCTCATTTCCAGATGAACCATCAGTCTATGTATCTCTGAATATTCTATCTCCAGAATGCACAAAACAACAACAAAATACTTCTCTGAAACAAATCACACCTTCATCTCACTCTTTCAGGGTCACTTGAATTTCTAGGTTGATATTAGGTGATTTTAAAGTTTGTAGCAGCTATACTTTTCAGCTACACATATGTAGATCACAATACTGGCACATAGGGAATTGACTGTTACACAAACCCTGCAATATGGGACCAGATGCTACAGCCCAGCAGAGATGCCACATACCCCATCTGGCCCCACAAGGAGCTGTGCAGAGTGATCTATACTTGGTTTACTTCATCACTTTCCAAATGTTCCACCTCTATATATGCAGCAATATTAGCTCTTGAACCCTATAAATCTAGAGGTTTATAAAAAAAGATCTGCAGGTTAGGCAGTGGAAGACAATCTTCCTAAAAATGGCACTTAGCAGGTTTTCTCAAGAAACACTAAACTTATGTTATATTCATAAACAGGAAGAAGGAGCCAAACTTACTAAAAACTGAAGAACCAAATTCAGGTAGCCATAACTCGAGATTACAGTGTTTTAAGGCATCCCATACTAAAATGGGAACACTTCAGGACTACAGCTTTCAGACTAGCAACTCAGGTTGCCTTTCTCCCTTTTCTTGTAGTGCAGGTCATGGAAGTGTCCCAAGCAGCCCAGATGGAACAGCAAGAGAAGTGTTAAAGAGAACACCTTTCTTGAAATTTATTACATTCCCAGTTTTGAAAACAAGATGCATTAAAATCTGTGCCAGGAAAAGGAGACTGAAAGACAACCTTCCTACTTACATAAAGCTTACTTTATGGAGTACTTATATAAAATTGGAGGCAATACACAAGCATAAGTATCTTCTCAAGGTATAAACCAATAAACCTGACTCAAGAGATTAATACATTAACAGCTGCATATATTTGCTTTTGTCATTGACACACACTGATTCCTCTATGTACAAAAACAAACTGGCTTTCTGAAGAACCAGACCCCACAACCTTCCTGCTAGCTCTACCCATCCTACAAATGCTGCCAAAGCAGCAAAACTGAAGGTGAGTTCTGCAGAAGCAGAGGACAGACAGGCTGGCAGATCTGCAGATACAAAACTCAAGTACTCGCATTACTTGCAAAATAAATATGATGGCAGAGTTGTCAGATGATTTCAAATCATCACGAGATCACTTCCTGGGAAGCATTATTCCCTCTGTCGAAGTAGCCATGGGCAGTAGAGGGTCAGTAGGGAAGGCAAAGAGCCAAGCACATCTGTTAAGGAACATTCTGTTTAGTGTTTATCTGAAATGCTGAAGAGGAGCACAGCACAGAGCAACTCCCAGTGCTTTCTCCCAGGTACAGTGTGCACACAGACTGGAAAATGATGTCCTTGTCTGTGCAGTATTAACTGAGGAGGCAGCAAGGTGGTGTGGCTAGTGAGACCTCCTGCACTCACAAAGGGTCTGTGCAGCTCAGACATCTGTGAAGGAACAAGGGCAAGCTGTTGGCATCTTCCTGCCTGCACACCACTGCTCAAGCCTTCTCTGTGTGCTCATCACAGACATGGCTCTCAGCCACACTGAGATTTTGATATCTAGCTAGTGGTGTTAGAAATGTCAGCAACCCTCATATTTCACATGTACACAAACCATAATATAGACCAGCACCTAAACGTTTTAGAGGTGGTTATAAATACCCATGGGTCTCATTGATTTTCAACTGAATCCATGAGTGTTGACCACTTCTGAAATAAGGTGCCAGATCTATTCTACTGAACAGATTCTCATGAAAATCTGATGAATGTAGTTGTCACTCTTGACCTTTACGTCTATGCTTAGATTCACAATCAGTGGCCTCGTATTTAAAGTGTATGTGCAGTTTTTGCTTTATTTCACAGCTTCTGTGAATTACTTTAAGCATTTTATACACATGTCAGGGTAAAGTTAGCATTCTGATCAATAAGTATTAGATAAATATGACCCAAATCATCTGGAAGACAGTAATGAGAAATGTTATCCTTCACTGGGAGCTAACAAAATCTAGTCACTTACTTTTTGACTTACTTTTGGATTTAAATAAAATAAAAAATAATTGCTTCTCCATTTCTATTCACCATCACATCATGTGAGCTTTATTGCTGGTGATAATTCGTCCACTTTTTTTCCTGTTTGTCCTTAATAGATGAACTGTGAAACAAATCACTTGTAGATTGCATCTGTTTCACATACCCAACCACCTTCTTCCCTGTCACCTCCTCCATCCTAATTTCATCCATTTCACTTCCCAGGAAGCCTGGCTTCATCACATGGAGTGGTTGCTCCAGAAGGCAAACACTGTAAATATCAAACTTCATCCCCCCACTTTCCTTAGCTTTTATATCTGAGCTGATGTCATATGGTATGGCACATCCCTTTGGTCAGCATGGCTCAGCTGTCCCAGCTGTGTCCCCTTCCAAAATCTTGCCCAGCCTACTGATGGAGGGGTGTTGGGGAGAGCAGTGCCGATGCTGTAGCCAAAACACAGGTGTGTTATCAACACCTTTCAGTGCTGATACCAGTGCAGAGCACAGCACTGGGAGGGTGCTGTGAGGACACGAGCTCCAGCTCAGCCAGACCCAGCACAAACTGGATGGGCCTCACCCTTCCACAGACACAGCCTGTGCCTGACCTCCCTGCCCTACAGCAAAGCCTTGGTATCCATCCCACCCAGCTCCTGAGTGCAGTCCTGGCTCCCAGCTCTGCCAGAGAGCCCTGAGCCCTTCTGTGCCGTGCTCCAAGCAGCCAGGTCCTGACTGCACTCACCCACACCTCCTCCAACAGGCTTCTTTGCCTGCCACTCAAAGCATCCACCTGCTCCCTAATTCTTCTTGCTCAGGGCATAGGGGAAATGAAGCAATTAAAGTAATGAGGCTTGAAGAGCACCACGCAATGCAAAATTCATTCTGATGTCAGCTTGTCAAAGCTGAAGCCCCTCTTGTACTTCTCCACTCTCCTACTGTGAAGTTGGCTGTCCTAGGGAGAAGTAATTTTTCAGTTAACTTTAACAGCATGGTATTTTCAGCTTTGTCTTTCTTCCCTTCTGTACCAGACCACCACAAAGAGGTATGGTGCACGTGCAGGTGAAAGGAAATGGAAAAGCTGGAGCCCTGAAGTGCAGAAGCTGCACAGGAGAATTTATTCAAGCAAGCATCAACTGCATGGAGTCCAGTTCTGTACAAACAGCCTATCTCCAGATTTGGGTTAACTCTTGCCTTAACTCCTCTTTCCCAGCTCCCAATCTTTAAGGGGCTTCAAACCCCCTCCCAAGACAAAGTCTGATGCTACAGAGTTAAAAATGTCAGGAGTTTTGTACTATTCTGTTTCCTACTCTTGGTAACTCCACACTGGGTGTGAATGCTTTCAGCCTGCCCCTTGCACACAAATGCCACAGTGACCACTGTGTTGTTACAGTGTTCAGCTAAAGGAAAGCAAGCTGCTTGTTCCGGGCACGTAAACACACCCCAACCAAAGCACAACTACAAGTATAAGCACAACTTGTCTATCAAAATGTCGTTCTTGTTGAGCAAACCATACTTCAACCTACAAATGAGGAGGCCACCATAAATAATCAGTGCCCTAACACCACAGCCCATGCTCATTCCAGCTCTCTGCCTTTCTGCACAGCAAAAAACTGAAATACAGGAAAATGGAGCAAGAATTAGAGACTCAGAGCAGATTTCCACAATCATTTGTTTGTACTGATGTGGAAGAATTCAGATCCCTGTTTCCACACCAGGAAAGATTCAAAAGAGCTAGGAGAGCAACCATTTTATGTCTCATTTAACTGGCTAGAATTCCACTCACTAATAGCCACAGTTTATTTGTTAACACTAGCAATGAATATTCTAAAGTTCTTATTCCTGCTGAAGTCAAGCCTGAAGAAAAGATCTAGACTTCATGATCTGCTCCAGTGCCAGGAGGCAGAGCTGTCCAAAGAATTAAATAGGGCAGGTTTGCACCACGGTATTAAAAATTACTTAGGAGTGGGTGTATTTAAAATGACAAACATCCCATTCTTTATTTAAAAAAAAAAAAAAAAAGAAAGCTTTTGAAAGTAGACAGGAGAATTTTTTTACTTGGAAGTGAATCTGATATCAAGGAGACCAAAGAAAAATCAGCTACATTCCCAACAAGGCAAAAAATGTAAACAAACCGCTGCAATTCTAGACCAGGGGGAATTCATTCTTCAATTCTAAACTGAGAGACCTGGCGGACAAATGCCAAGAAAAATGAAACAGAAGCCTTCACCTTTAAACACAACCACGCTGCAGTGGTGGTGTGTTTGTTTAACACACAGACAGGAGACTTCAGTCTTTGCCAATAATTTTATCAGTTGCTGACTTTTACTGCATAAACATCAGAATTCCTGAAAAACTGGTGCGACACACACAGTCTCATCCAGTCTCCCCTGGTTTCCTCACCACTAAATAGCAAAGAACTTTATTGCTGAACAGTCCAATTTCTATCCCTCCGTTTTTCAGACACAAGCTAATTGCCAGCTAAGACCATGAAAATAAAAGAAATGAGATCCATTCCAACCCATCAGTGTATCTGAATCCCATCATGTGAGTTGCCAATTGGTTTTCCAGTCCTCACGCTCAATATCTGCTGTTAATTTGCTTGCTATTTCAAGAACTTGAAGACTGTCAGCAAAATCCATGATGCATTACAAAACTTATAATTGGAAAGAAAAAAAAACCCCTCTGACACTTTTCTGACAGGATAAACAGAGAGTCTGAAAACACTGATCAGAACAAGGGAGAAGTACTAACTTAGAGCTGCTTGTACTCAAATATCATTGCAAATGAAGCAGAGAAAGAAACCGAGTTAGAGAAATAATTTTAAACTGATGTCAAACCATTTGATGAAACTCCAAATTTTACACTGGGCTAAAAAGAAAAGGAAAATATTTCAGAAAATATTATTTTTAAAGGAGATGGCTGAACCTGACTCTGCATTCTTAAGGTTGCATTATCTATGCCAATTAAAACTTTGCTTCTGAAAAAGAGTTACGGCACTTCCTCTAGAGTTACTAAAAAAAGCAAATGAAAGCCTTGGCTGCACAGACGTGAGTGATAGTGAGCTGTTTGTTCTTGACCTCTGGATCACCCTACAGATCAAATTCTTGGACATAGGAAAAACCCACTAGTATTCATTAAAAGCAACTGGGAGGCCAGCTTTGTGCTTCTGTTCTTGAGACCCGAACAAGCTACAACTTGACAAACGTGCAGGATATTGCTGAACAATGCTGCTGTTCCTGTCAGGAGGGAAGAGCTTTATTCCCAGCTTCATTCAGGATGAATTAATTTTCATCACAATGATGCAAATCACAGATTTCAGTCATTATTTAAATAATTGATTGTCATCTTTTACGTTTGTGGTGCTTTTCAGTTATCCCCATAAAGCTGATTCTGTTAACCATTAACATACATTGATTTATACTGATTTAGCTTTTACACTACGCATTTCTTCCTTCAAAAAGATGCATCTATCTCCAGTTACCTAAACAAATATATAGGCTGAAAGCCCCAGACCTCCAGCTTTACTTCTTATTCTGTTAGATATGAGTGGAATTTGCTCACACACATTCATAGCTAAAAATAACGTAAATGATTGCTTTGTTAGATTTTGACATTTTTTGTGAAATTTTTATGCAGAACAGAATTTAAAATCCATAAATAAGCCTATTGCCTCATTATTCATAAAACTAAGAATCATTAATTTCAATGTACACAAAATAAAGTACAACAGAATACTTTTTCTTTCCAACTACTTTTCTCTTTCAAACAAGCAAAAATCCACAAAAAGTTACCTATAGAGTTGATCAGCAGAACAAAATAAAACAGCGAAAAATATTCTCCCTGAACAATTGTTTCTGTCAAAGTGTGGTTTAAACAAATTCTGGCTCCAGTTAACTGCAGTTCTCTGGTGGTTTGAATGCTTTTAAAGCTTCATTAGAAAATACACATTGTGAGAATATTTGTATCCAAATGTCTACAGCATACTATGGTAAATTCAGCCCTTAGCATGGATGAACAATTTCAAATATAATTTTAAGAAACAACACGTATTTTAAAATAACATTTGAATTTAAGTAAAGCTTACACTAATTCACTTATGCATATTCAGCACCCAAAGCTGCAGTAAAAACAGACTGTCTCTCCTTACCCTTTCACAGATCCATCAGTATGAGTTATGCTTATGTTTACTTCACAGAGGGAGTTTTAAGATTTAAAAATTCATAAATCCATCACTGGTTTTATTTTCTATCCTGTTTAATAAGAAACCTCAATCTCAAATTTCCCAAGGAGAAAATGTTTTTACTAGAGTCTTACAGAATTTTTTACTGCATAAACTATCAATTATTTTCCCACCAAACAAGCCAGGTTCACAGGGCAAAGTCAGAAGGAAGAGAAAGGAGGGGAATGTTTTTGTGGATTGTTATCTATAGACCAAATGGAAAATCTTCAGCCATTTTGTTCCTTCAAGGTACATCAAAGAATCTCCTGTTTAAGGTGTGAAAATGTCAGTTACATTCTTCACCTCAGAAAATGAGCAGAGCTCTGAATGTGATTTATGTCCCACCCTTGCACTTTTCTCTTTTAGGGGCTGATCCTCTTCTTTTCAACTTCCCTCCAGCTAATGCCATTTAATACTCTCAGAGCCATCAGGCTAAATTCAAATTTTCTGCTCCTTACAGGCTGTTGTTATGCACCACCGCACATTCCAATTGCAAATACACATGAATGCTCCCATGTATTGTAAGTTATTTTTTTCTCACAAATTCTGCTAAATTGTAAGTTAGGAGGCACTACTTGAATTCTCTTTGGTCTTTAGAAAGCTTTTAGATCTACCATGAGTAATAACACGTAATGAATATGAACTGATATTTCTTTTCTGTATTTACACTGAGTTGGCAATTTACATTTTCTAGATAGATGACTTATAGCCAGCCTTCCCAGTACTCTGGCAATTACTTCTTAGAAACCCCTGACAGGCTGAAACCTCCAGAATCACATCTGTTATTCTTGGTGTGATCCCTCTTTTTTAAATTAAAACCAGTAGCTTTATCGGCAAATGAGAATTTTTTTTTCCCCTCTGGAAATACTTACAAAACTGCACATAAATTGAACATGCCAACTTATCTCATGTTAGGGTTGGCACACCTTCTGGGTTAATGACCAGTGTTCCATTTCTGTGACAGAACTAATTGGGGTAAGGAGGCCATAAATACATACAAAACCCCACAAATTCTCTTCCTCTGGGGTAATCTGAAGATTTATAGGAATAGAGAAAGATGTGATTGGAGGGGAGAGAGTATAAAAATTTAAGAAGTGGTAAAATGCTTGTCTTATCATTCTATCTCAGTTTCCAGGCACAGAACAAAATTAGAGCAGATCTTTCTATTATCTGATGGGACTTTTCCTTCCTCCAAAAGACATGGTAAAATACAAAAAAACTAGTAAATTTTCACATTTTCTAGAAACTGTCATTATTAAAAAAAAAATAAAAAGGCAGGGCGGGGGAGAGAGAAAATGCAGGGACAATACAATACCACAATTCTGCTCTCAACACAGAGTGGCTGATTGATCTAAAACACTGCATTGAAAATGGCAGCCTCAACTCCACACCAACACTTGCTCAAAACATGATCTGACAACAATTTTTCACAGCTAAACTCAAATGAAGCATCGTTCAAGAGAGAGAAGTCTGCACTTGGTTCGAGCTCAGTGTCAATTTCTGACAATCTAGCTTCATTTACCATGCATCACTAATCAGAAAAATCCAGTTATCAATGGATTATAGGAAAGATTAATTCAGGTTTGCCTTCCATGACTAGGTCAGGATACATATGCCATTCACTTTTTACAGCTAAGACAACTCAGTGCCTTGATGTGATGTCCCTTAATATCCCAGAACAAACATTCTAAATCCATGTGTACACCTACAAATTGAAAGAACTTCTAAATGCAGCTGGAGACAAAAGGATGACAGATTTCCATTATAGATTTGGGAAGGAAGAGAAAAAAGAACATGATATATTGCCAGTACAAATAAACGTAAATGAACAGTGCATCACGTGGTTCTCCCTTTCAGAATGCCAAACTCACTCTCCTCCAGACTTGGATTCTGTGTTCTCCAGGAGCTGAGTTCAGGTAAATCTGACCCAAATAAATTTGAAAATATGCCTACACTTCCTAATGACTGGGTGCCTGCAGAGGCCCTCCAAGTCTGATGCATTCCCACAAAAGCAGCTGCACACAATCTCAGCCTTAGCAGCAAACCTTCCTCAGCTCCTCACCCTGCAGGCAAGCCTCAAACCCACCTCACTACCCAAGCCCTTATGGGCCCTGCCTTCTGTGCTGCTATTACAAAAAAAATTACTTTGAAATGTCTTGAGAAGACGATTCCCAACCTGAATTAAGACCATCTTTCCCAATTTGCTGATATTGCAGGATTTAGAGCATTACTTTTTTTTTTTTTAGCTAAGCAACGTCAGGCTGATTTAAACTAGTAGCTAAAGGCTATGACTTAAATTAAAAGATTAGTAGCTCAAGTCAAGAATGTGAGATACAGAGCTAGATCACAGTTTTCTAGCCAGCACTAATGCATACAATATAACCAGGAAAAAGCATTGTCAGGAGCACCAACGTGTGGTGTCACACTGATCACCAAGGTCTGCAGGCCAAGACAACAAAGCTGAGATGAAGGGGAAAATTCCTAACGCAGGTATGGGCTTGTCCCATTTCCTGGTTCAACCCTGTCACCCCTCCTTCCTCTCCTACTTTCACCTTTAAAGCAAGCCTGACATCGAAAATAAGTTGTAAGCTTCAAATAAGCCCTTCTTATAGGTGTGCATAAATTAGCATCTCAGTACTTCTGCTGACAATCGAGAATGCCAAGCAACAGAATGATTATCACCATCACTCAAGTTCAGGTCTCTGGAAAAACCCGAAAGGATTGTGGCTGTTCTTAGCACGAGAATTTAGAACAAGTGCTACCCAAGGCTCCACAGAAAGATGTCAGGAATCACAATTAAATGACATGTAGAAAAAACAAGGAAGAATCTCCTTAGCACAAAACTGGGCAGCAATCTTTCCTGCATGACATGCTTGACACATGGGTGGAATCAGACCAAAACTGGTTTGAAATTTTGTTCTCAGAATTTTACAAGCAAAAGAAAACAATGCTTAGAACTGATCAAAAATAAGGCTTAAAGCACCTGCTGCCTTGTGCCCTTATGCTGTGTGGGTGTTAAATGCCACCACACTAATCTATTAGCACAGCAGATATAAATAGCTCAATGGTATAGCATGTAATGGAGTTTCCCTAATACATCCCAAAATGCCACCACAGTTAATCCACAAGCACAGAGCTGGTATTGACTACACAGTTTAAGTGCATTCACCAGGCAGAATAGAAATAGTTACAGTTCCTTTTGCCTTATTTCACACACATGGCTAAATAGAGATTATCTATCCAAAAAGAAAAGGGAAAAAAAATAAAAGGAAAGCAACAGTTTCAGAATAAATACAGCTAAGTCTGATACTGTTCTGCAGGGCAATGCAACAAAACAGCTTCATGCACATTCAACAGGAATGATTCCTGCTGTGGTTCAAGTAATAAACAGCAAAGAAAGTTTAAATTGAGACTTACCACGGGGCACCATATATTCGGAATCCTTTAACTGTTACCTCTGAATCTTGTAAGTAAATACTATTTGTCAGGAGTGACTGAACATTGTCAAAGTCCTCTGGTTTCAATTTGGACACAGAGGGAAAGCGGTAGTAATCTTGTTTAACAAGGTCTGCCATGAATTCCTTATCAAATGTCAGTTCATGATTCCCAGCAATCACTATTTTATATTCATATGGTAGGTTTCCTGAAATAACAAAAAAGAGGACTTAATTAGCACATTTCCTCCCACACCAGTGACGCTGGCACAACAAGCAGAGAGCTAGCAGTGGCAGAGTGGGACACCCCAGTGCATCTCCATGCTGGGCACAAGGCACTGGTGCTGCTCCTCAGAACGGCGTCAAAATGCACGGGGACAGCACACAAAGCCATGGCACAGCCAAGAGCCTGTGCTGCAGAGCCCAACACCACCAGCTGGCAGGAAACAAACCAGCTCCAAAGGTGGCATAAAACACCACTGCTGGATTATTCACCTGCATGTGACAATGAGGTCAGAGCCAGCAGTGCCCAGGCGTGACCTGCAGTGAGGAACCTGGGTGTCTGGGCAGGCAGGTGACCAGCGACTGCAGAATGCCTGCCAACTGTGTCCTGAGAGCACCAAAGCAGACAGCTGGGGCTGGTGGTCTTTAAATTATGGCTCTATGTGGATTAATTTGTATTCCAGTGGCATTTATTCAAGACCTAGTCTATTCCCCAAAGCTCCAAATTCATTTGCAACATACTTTTATATTATTATTATTATTATTTTTGTTATTATGTTCATGGCAGTATCTCATTTCTTGTAAAAAGCATGCAAGTAGAAGCAACCACAAAAGCTCAGCCAAATAAGACATACTAGGAAAAAGAAAAATCTGGTTAATTCATTTACCATCAGAGTCAAAAATAAAGAATTACATGTTTGCTCCCCTCAATTCAGGGGAATTAATACCATTGTTTGGAAGGAGGCATGGATCATGCTCACTGAGCCAGATTTTTGGAGTTCAGAACAGATTTTCAAGCACTTGGTACCAGCAATCAGTGCCAGATCCTCCAAATAAACATACTGGGTGCTGAGCTCCCTTAAAAATAAGTCCCTTAGTGCGGTGTCTTCACAGAAGTTAGGCTCTTTTACAAAATCTGTCCCAATGTGACTTGCCAAAAATCACACGTAAGATTGCATCAGAGCTAACTGCTACTGCCTTCACAGTAAGCATGATTCCTTAGTCTCATCCCTTATCCTTCACTTGGGTGTTTATTACTAATAATCATTCAGAAATGGTTGGGTTTGATATGGGGATTTTTGTGCAGTTTGCTTTTTTTATAAAGGTAGCAAAACGTATGTAGAAATCTGTGGGTTCATCTTCCAGTTCTGGAACTCACAACATTTGTCCCAGGGAAGACAGAATCAGATGTTATACACTTCTTGTGAGAACAGTTCTCCTAAATAGAAGTGGCTTTGCCAGTTTAAAACTTGTCTTTCAACTTTTGAAACTGGGTTCGGGCTCTTTTTTAAAGTAAGTTTTTAAAGTAAGTTTCAGACTAAAGCTTTAATTATATACAACAAGATTAACTTTTCCCCTAAATAAGACTTACAGGGCATCCAGTCAAACCCCTCTGCTTTTTCAATATTTACAGCACAGAAACAGGAATTACATAAGGTATGTGTGCAAACATCATCTTTGCAAAATTAGTTAATTCTGAATAGAAATCCAAAAAGCTGCAAATGCCTTGAAAAAACCAAGCAGACTATGTCTTTCATAGACACCTCACATCTGAACAAAATACAGCTTGTACATATTCATAACTCTCTGTGGTGCTGCATTAGAATAAAAGCTTGGGAGATGCAATAAATGCTCCTCTACAGTTTTTGACTCACTCCTTTCCCACTTTCCTCCCCTTCCCCATCTCTACTACATGCTGCTCTGCAATGCATTTTTATTTAAAAACTCTGTGTGGCATGTACCTACAATTCCTGCTCTCTGTGACTCCTGGGCACAAGATAAAATTGCTATTTTCTCTTCTCCCAGGAAACATAAAAGATATCACCAACATGAAATTTGATACATTTGTCATAACCATCAATCCCCCAAAACAAGCTAGGTGTAATAATATTCTCAGAGAAGTGGGATGGAGATATTAAGGTTTCTTCTAAGTTATCAATATTTGCCTGTTTTAACACAGAAAACTCTTCATCTTAATTGATACATGTTCAAGCTTTACACTTCCATTTATTTTGATAGACTTGAAAACCGGCAGGTTTTGCTGATATTATGCCCAATTAAGCCCGGAGCATTTTGCTCAATATTTTTTTATCTTGACATCTTAAAAATAAGGGCTTACTTTGAAGACACACAGGACACGCAAAGACATACGAATGGTGACATCAGTAATTATTAAAACATATAAATGTAACATTATACATGTTGTATAAGCACCTGAAATCTGTAGGGGAAACCCAGAGAGTATTTTTTGCGATTGGTGTGAAGACAGCTGTTGATATTTTTAGGACTGAGGAGATGCTCCATTTGTTCATTCCTCGAGAGGAGGCACTGGCAGTGAACAGCCTCTCTCCAGGGCTGCCAGGGAGCCCAGGACATGGCCCCACCAACACAAAGCAAGGATCAACACCAGGAATGAAGCGATGAGGCCCTGGAGGAGAACCCCCCAGGGACCCAGGTTAGCAGCAGCCACATTGAGCTTGGCTCAGTGGTGCTGCACCAGTGCTGGCTGCAGGTGTGACAGTCCCCTAGCCAGGCTGCCCTGCTCCAGCAGCCAGCCCACGAGTCCTGGGCTCTGTGTCTGTGCCTAGTGCAGTATTGGCCGTAGCAGGGGCTCCAAGGCCTGGCCTTGCTCCCCACCCAGGGCCCCCAGGCCATCACCACTCACTTTTGGTTCTTGTTCTCTGGTGCTGGCCCAGGAGCTCGCCATGAGCAACACCACCCTCAAAAGGCAAACACATCAAAAGCCAGGGCAGCAGCAACAGGGAGTCCCATTCAATTCTTCTCTCTTCCCTGAGGAAAGACTATATAGTACTAATCACAGTAATAAATTACCTGCAATCAGTCAGCTGTTTATTCATCACATTCTGGTTTTTCCTTCTCGAAAGGCCCAGTGGCATTGTGCAACATCCACTCTCTCTGATATAATTTCTGAAATATTTTGGTGTGTTTTCTTTTGGCAGACCTGCCCTTTGTCTATAATCTTGACCTTGTGTTTAATATGGAAACATAAACAGTCATCTTCAAAAATCTCCTACTCCATGGTAACTTAGTTTTATCTTGACCAGATTAATCTCTGTGTATCTGCATCAGTGCTGCCTGTACAGCACAACACACAGGTTGAAAGGCTTTTCCTCATTTTCCTTCACTAAATCTTTGTTTGCATTTGGTCTTTATTCATCTGATTTCCTATCAAAACTTCCATTATGCATCAGTAGCATCATTCATTCTAATTTATCCTGTGACTCTGGAAAACAATTAGAAGAATCCTTTTCCAGACTAGAAAAAGTGTGATCTGTTTGCTGGGCCGGGCACTTCAGAAACCCCAATTATTAACTCACAGCATAAAAACTGAGTTTATTTAAAATACTTAAATGCTTAACAGGTGAGATCAAAAGGCTAAAATTACAACTACCAAAAATGACCAGGGCACTAAGTCTGTGAAGTAGGCACTTATACTGGAGCATTTGAAACCCATATTTATGTGTACACACACACACACACACACACACACAGAGTGTGCATATGAGTCTCTTCAAAATATATCTATTTTTTTTGGCTATAATGTTTTTCAATATCTATTCTCACCAGTACAAGCAAGGGCACAATGTAATCATTGATCAAGAAAATACTGCAATTAGACAAGTTGTTCTCTTCTGGAAGCCAAAAGGTCAATACCACTCTTGCTCAAATAAAGGCAACAATGGTTATCTCTGAATGACTAGTAAAAATGGAATTGTTTACAGAAAATGCATTAATCTGGGAGTTGCAGAAAATTTCCGTGGCTTCTGGTCTAGCAAGCCAACAACCCTCAAGCTACAGTCCCAGGCACTTTTGTCCCCCAAGGGTTCATCTTTACTCCTGTGCCATGACACCTTCCTGCCAACACAAGGATTTGGTGGGCACAGAGCACAGTGGATCAGGGCACTGATCCAGATGAAAACTGATGCAGCAAAAAAGGAGTGGGGGGTCTGTGACTGCTGCCAAGGCAAAACTTCTATTGCTGGCTGCAACCACTTACACCACTCCAAGTGCCAGCTGAACAACAGTGACTTTAAATAGATCTATTACATGGGACAAGGGAAGAAGCTTGGGGGACAGGGGTTTGTGGGTTTTTTTAAACCCACATAACTAGCTGTTTCCATGGGGTTTTTTAAGTTCACCTTAAGCACTTGGATCCTAGGAAGCCTTAATCTGTTGAACAACCATTCCCATTTTAATAACATGCTTCATATGAGTACATTTTAGTCACACAACCCAAGTTCTATAGAGCTGCCAGACATGAAAAGGAGTCTGCCTGGCAGTGAACGTTAACTGCTGAGTCCCTATAAAAATAGAAAATCACATTATTTTTCGACTACTGTTACCTGCAAACCCCACAGGGAAGTAGTGGAATAAGAAATAATGTAATACTAGCTGTCTGTATAGTGGTAGAAACCTGTATTTACACACAAATGATATGCAAGTGCTTTTGATGCAAAGCTCTGAATATGCATATGCATGCATTAACTATTCAAACCACACAACACTTCCATGAAACATGAAGCTTTTCTTCGTGCCTGTTTCATAGCCTCATAAACCCTTTGGCCATATGCTGAGAAATAGGCTGAGAAGCCTTGAAGTATAAATCTTAGTCCCCTCATAAAGAGGAAAAACTGTACAAGAGAGAGATGTGCGTGCAAGTGAATGATCTCAGATTTATGGTAGATTGTATATGCCCTAAAAGTGCAAAACTGGTCATGGAGCATTCCCCTATAAACAACCCCATACACGTCTAGGGATAAACACAGAAGGAGCAGATTTTGGTTTCCTCCTACAGACTTCCAGTCCCCACAGCTGCTGCTGCTGAGGGCAACCAGCACAGCCCACCACTGGCCAGCAGCTCTGCAACTTTTCCTAAGGAGGTTTCTCATGGAAAACACTTGGCATCACAGGGCCACGGTCACTCTCTCTTCCCAGCATTTATAGCACAGTCACAACACACAGAGGCTCCTTTCAGCTTTTTTAAACAAAGACAGAATATCTCAAAGGCTGCTGTTTCTCCTCCAGCAGCAGTAGGTGAGTTAGACTGCATAAGTACAGTTATACAGACTCGAGCTTCCCTACAGGATAAGCTGTACCCATCCCACCAACAGCACACTTCAGGCACTGAGATCCAAAACCAGGTAGGAAAAACATCTTTTCTAAGATGAGACTGACCAACTGACCATGAAAACATTTTGGCTGTTTTAGTCAAGTCAGCCTTCACAAATGTCCTCAACAGAACAACTCAAACTGGTATCAACCAACACATTGGCTTAAAACACAGCCCATGAATTTCTATGCAGTTTAGTTCCCTGTGTCTGTAGAACCTACATGATGAAAGAATTAAAAACAAAACAAAAAAAAAAGGCAGCAAATAAGAAACAGAACATGCACAAAAACAGAGCATGCTTCTAAAACAGTACAAAAAACTGAAGTACAAGATCTCTCAAAATCTTTCCAGTGAAAAGTATTCCATCATCAGTTCAGATGCCTCTTTTTTTTTTTCCCTCCAGTTTTGGAAAAGAAAAAATAAAGGCAAAACACACATGGGCAACAGAGCAAGAAGAAAGGATGAATGAAAATGTAACTGTTTTGCCTTTATGCAAAGAAAACATCAGATCGCAGCACAGGGAGAAGCAAAGGCTGAGACCCTTGAATTCCTGTGATAAATCCAAAGCTTGTACATTAAAGCTCCCCTTTGTTGAAAACACTGTTAGACACAACAAAACAGAAGTGTTAGGTAAGTGCAAGCTCTGCCTCTGACCTTTCCCTCTGTAACCGTCAGGCTTCATTAATTTTCACAAGGCCTGACAGCTCCAGCGTTAATACTCACACTTGCGGATCGAGCCACACAGCAGGTTCAGAGTCTGCTGCCTTCTCCTCTGAAACTCATGCATTAGGATTTCTTCCATGCTGGCAATGGAAAACCAAGTCTAAGAAACATTAAACACAAAAAACTACGTTACAATAATGCCGAGGCTGAGCCATAAACCCATGAAAGCAAGGAAGCACGGAGGGAATGCCGCCCCAGCGCCCGCGACTGGCACAGCGCGGTGCTGGGGACACACAGCCCTTCCCAGGGACCACAGCTGCTGCTCCACCTGCACAGAGCTCTGATGCTGCAGCATTACTGCTGCCCAGTATCAAATGTTTTTCCACTCATCCTCTCTTCCACAAGTAAATGCAGTGGCTTCTGCACAACGCTGGGCCAAAACGTCCCCAGGTGAGCATGAACCCCGCGGCAGGGCCAGGAGCGCTGCAGAACCTCCTCGGCTACAGCTCTGATTCAACCACGCTCTGGCACTGGCAACAATTCCTTGCTTTTATGTTTTTATACCTCAACCATAACATTATTCTAATGTAACTGTTTGTGATTAATATCGTCCTCCTGTCTGTCGAAATGAAAAGTGTAGCACTACCTAAGACACAAGCTTTTGTTTCCCTTCAGTGTTCTGTAGCTCCCTGAGCATTATTCTGACATAACTTGTCCTGGGTTTTGATCTCCAGCTTGTTTTGAACTTCACTGGGTTACTCTTATTGAAACACTTGTATTTTCTTTTTTTTTTTTGGAACATGGAAATCTTCACTAAAGTTTTAACAATTAATATAGGACATTTCTTTGTTTTGAAACAGAATCTGAAGTTTTTTGTTCAGTCTAACCTCAAAAGCAAAAAAAAAAAAAAAGGCCTCCAGATTTTGCAGCTCACAGCACTGCCAACTTACTTTAGGTGTAAAAAGTCCCCCCAAATTGACTTTAAAATTATGAAATCTGAAACGCAAGCAGCACAGATTGCTTGCTAGTGCAAGGCTTTCTTTTCAGGCTTTTAATTATGCAACCTAAAAGATAGAGCTTTCAAGAGGAAAAAAAGAATCACGTAACTTAAAATCAAAGGAACAAGCAGCTGTTAAATTTCTCTTTAAATTTAGCAAATTCTGAGACACCACCCTACCTGGAATTCTCAATAGCTTTGTCTGTCCCTTTTCGTTTTCACAAGTGCTTCTGGCATTAATGGTAGCTCCTGCTCCTCTCCTCTTTCCCATAGCAAAATAATACCTAAAGGACTCCCAGGTCTGTGCTGGTGCTGTGTGCCCTTTCTACAGGATCCTTTAAGGGAAATGGTTCTCACTTTGAAAATTGTAAGAGATTTTCAGGCGAGAACACCTTTAGTCTGGCAGAGCTGAAGGGTGCTTCCCTAAACAGAATTACCCTGTATTTACAGTAGCAGAGACACTTGCATCAACCCCCTGCAGTTCAGGGTCTGTAGTGCATGTGGACTGTACATACAGAGAAATACATTCTGTTTTGTCCAACAGAACTTTAGGTTTTTCTCTTGCAATCAAGATCCTAGTGTACCAGGGCTGACAAATTTTAGACCAATTTCAGCACATTGTGTGGTTTCAAATGGCTGTGACCTTGAACTCCAAATACTAAGGCTGAGAGCAGGAACTTAAGCTCTGCCTTCACAGTGCCAGTGGGGCTAACTAGAAATGTCCTTCTTGGACTTAATTGGGACTTAATTGAAAAGAAACATTTTTGGTTACTATTACATTAGGCTAAAACATAAAAATGAACCCTAATACTATCTAAATCTAATAAGAGAAAGGCATCTCTCTTTCAAAATTTTCAAAGCATTCTCTATAAATGCATCACAGATCAATTTACATGGTACTTTTGCCAATAAGCAAAACAAAATCACAGGTTCCAATTGGCTTAACTCATATTGGAAAGCGCGAAAGCAAATGCTAGAAAATGCAATTACTGCAAACAAACTCCATTTTCTCCACTCAGGAGGGAATTTCAGAGAACGTTTTATTGCCCTCAAATAATATTTCTAAAGGCATCAATACACAATTCTATTTTCTTTTCGGAGCCCCCCACACTATATAACCTAATCCTCCATAAAGAAATTCACCAGATTTTGAAATAATATATTGGTTGTTGATATTGTGCACACACATACTGTATCAATTTAAAATCTTTTTCTCCATTAATCTTAACAATATAAAAAACCAACTTCCACTGCCTGACACAAACAGGTCTAGACCTATTTCCCATAACACACCCTTTATCTCTGTAATCTACAATTCTAATAAAGTCTTTTTTTTCCCCTAAAATAAATGAATAAAAGTCACCAAAAAGGAGGTCATCTTGAGAAACAATTATACAGAAAGTAATTAAGCCAATCATAATTATCACAGACAACGTCTTGGTATTTTAATGTACATGGATTTTCACACTGTAAAAGGCCAGGGAAAGCTAAGGACAAGATTTTCCAGAAAAAGTGAAATCTTTCCTTAAAAGAGAAACAAGGTTTGATATCAATTCTTCTCTACTTAGTGAAAGAAATGAGAATTATGAGTGCAGGACCCAGATCTAAATTCTTCCCCAGATTCTTCTTATTGACAGAGACCTTTAAACAAGCAGCAGAATTTCCTTTTCTGCCCACAGGACTGCCCAACACACACACTATCCCTGTGAGGATCCTCCCAGTACCTACCCACCTATCTTAATAGGAGCAATAAATACACCAACCAGGGAAACATATGATTGCCAAAACATTTTCCTATTTCCTAAGTCTTTGAGCTAGTTCCCATTATTTGTTTTCTCATTTTTAGAAGAAAGTCTCTGATGCTTTTACAGATGCCCAAAGCAGTAGGAAATCACCTTCATCTGTCTTGTGGCCTGGTGGAGCCCAGTCAGTATTTCTGACAAAAAAAAATCCCTTCAAATATCTCTTTTTTTCTGTATCCCAGAAAGGTATTCAGAGAATTTCTTATGAAGAGAAAAATCTCAAAACACACAAACAAAAAGGTCCTAAGAACTATTTTCTTTGTATTCTAATACATGATATTCTACTATATTATGATACATTATATTCTACATAAGTTCTTCATTTTCTACCTGGAACTCAAATCCCTCCTTTAAAATTATGATTTTTGAGTATATTGTTGGTAAACTACAAAACATACTGGGGCTCATAATTAACCAACTATCAGTACCAGTGTTATGTGGATAAATATCCATAATGATAAGAGGAAAGATGAAAGCAGGGATAGCAAGAATAATCACAAGGCAAATAAAGAGAAGGAATAGGATAAAATGTTTTTTAAATATCCCAAAGGCTTTAAAAGCATGAACTACTGCCTAAAAGCAGGACAACGGCTTTCTAATAACTCTGAGAATGTAACATTCTCCAGTGTGCTAAAGCAATTAGCTGCTTTTGAAATTTTACCCTGTGATCAGGGCTTGTGCTTTTATTTGTAAACATTAAAGAAGCAAGTTTGATATTCAAAGGTAGTTTTAAACATATTTTCACATGGCAATGCTGATGCTTGTTGGGAATTGTTTCTTCCTTTTCTAAGTTGGAAGGGCATAAATCAAAAGCTTGAGCTAAACTCCACTTCTAGAGTCCAGTATCCAAGTGACAGCATGGACAGCACCGTGTTCCAGAGCCACCTCCATGGTCCTTTCCTGAACTGTTTATGGAGGGCAAAACACCCAAAGAAAGCGCACAGAGAATGCAAACAGAAATTACAGTCCACTGAAATATTCAGGCAGGTCTTTAGGAACCTCCAGCATTATTTTCTGAACCCTGTGTTTAAATTTATTATTTTAAATAAAACAAAACATTCCATTATAGTCTTTCAAGATGAACTTGGATACCAGGAATCTCCTGAGCCCCATAAGGAAATTCCTTTTAATAACCCAGCTCACAGAGAGGTTTCTTAGCTACTAAGAGAGACAACCAAATCACTCCAGCTGTATCATGTTATTGCAAGGAACTGAATTCCTCCTATGCAGGGTTTTTTCCTGGCCATCCAGAATTCCCTGAGCAGGAAGGCACAGATCCCTTCCTCCTGAGTTTAAGCCCAGGGACAAACACTAAACACTAAAAGGAGAGAGAGAAGGAAGCTGGAAGCCTGATAAAGGTTTAGGCTGGTAACTATGGACATTGGCACCAGTGATTTCTGAGTTCTCTGTCTCACCCCTGCTACTGTTTCTCGCCACCTTCTCTTTTCTACTGGCTTTGCAGAATTTCAGTTACCAGTTTATTAGATGTAATTTATATTACAGCATCCCAGGACCTCACAACAGACAGTTCAAATTCAGACTGAAGTTTTATTAGGAATCAAAATCTTTGAATTTCATTGCAGAAAACTATGTGCTGAAATACCTCCTAATTGTCCTTCCAAAAGCAGAACAAAACAGAAAAATTAAAACCAGAGTATGTAATGTAAACTCTGTCCTGCAATAGAGAGTTTGCATGTTTTTGTTTGTGACAGAATCCAGGTAAAATTCTTGATCTTTCCTGCCCTTGTTACAAGGAGATAGGCCCTCTGTTGCTGCCATCTCTGCTCTTCAATAAGAATAATTATAAGGCACTAACCTAGGAGTGAAATGTTTTTAAATCAAGTTAAAGGAATGTGTGAGATTTACAGTACTTATCGTCATGCATTTGAATTTATAGCAACATTTTCACAAGGTGCTTGAAAATCTGTGTGATGCAGCATCTGTAAACTTTAGTGCAGAGAAGGACATTGAGAATTCTGGTCCACAAAAAAATATTTCTCTGTAATTAAATGCTATGGTTAATTGTTGGGGCATGCAATTTTTCACCTAGTGTGCTTTCTGCAGAGTAGGGTCGCTTTTGACTTACTCATTTTAGCCATTTTTTCTAGCCTTTAAAACAAAAAATGGGATGAGAAACCTACTGTACAAAGCCACGATATGCAGACTAAGTTTTGGCAAATAATGTGACAACTACAGTTCATCAGAGCCTGTCATTAGGACAAAGCACTAAGCAGCTATTTCAGTCACTTAAGGCAAAGGTAAGAATTCATTCCTTATTTATTCTCCTTTCTGCTAAGGTTTTGCCCTCTCACCTGGCAGGCAAGCAGCATTGTTTTCCCAGCTGGTCTCAGGGAAGCAGTGGTTTAGGAACAGCTGTATTGCTGTTGCTAGCTGTGCACACTCTGGGAACTCACTTCCTTCCCCTGTCCCCGTGCCCACCCGGTGCCCAGCACAGCAGGGCATCCCCTCCTGCCTTCCCCACTGCAGCTGATGGCACAGGATTGTCATCTACAGCAAGGAGACAGCAAATGGGGAGTGCCTTTCTGGACACTGTGGGTTACTTCACATGGGGTTTTAGGAGGGGACATCAGTTCACTCTCAGGACCACAGGTGTGGCTACAGCTGCATTATTTTATTCTCAGAAACCACTGAAACTTGCAGCAGGGACAGAGGAGAGCAGAAGGAGCAAATTCCTTCCCCACCATGCTCAGGAGACATCTCCTGCACAAAACTGCAGCTAACTTTGTGTGTGCCTTGCAGCTTTTCTGCTCATCTCTCAGTACTGAAGGCAAATGCCAAGTGCTGCTGAGGGACAGGGAGCCTTCAGAGTAACATATGGGGGAGAGCTGCTCAGAGAAAAGTAAGGACATGCAGGCAATTTTTTATCATTTGCAGTTCTGTTTTAAACTAAGAACCTTTTGTGTTGGCTGGTTACGCCAAAAAAATGTAATGGCAACATTCAAGAGAAAAGGAGCTACTGCACTCTGATAGCCAGCATGCCCTGTAATGTGAAAGCTTCTGGTTCATTAGAAAAGATGCACATAATTCTGAGGTCTTTATGGTTCACTTACCAAAAATTACAGGAAATTCAAAGTACAGAATGTTCCTGAGCTCTCATTTTTAAATTTTATTAACTCGAGAAGAGATGAAACTCTGGAAAAAGCATGTGAAAAAGAGCAGGTCCAGTATTCTATATCCCTGTGCTCTCATTTGTCTCCTTCTTTGCAGCCTCCATCCCTCCCCCAGTTTGATATTATTGTGTTCTCCCCTGTGTTGGCTTTCCATGGTCTCTCTCCATACACTGCTGTCCCCTGGTGTGCTGCTTTGTTCCTTCTCCACTGAAGGCACCACCAGTAGCCAGAGAGGGTTTGGTGATTGTCACCTCTCAGCTGCGGTGCAGGACAAGAAAAGAGACCAGAAGAGCTCAGGGAAGTGAGGCACTGAAGTGACCTGAGCCTCAAAGCCACCACAGGTTCCCAAAGCTGTGGAAGGGCCACCAGGACCCAGAGCCCAGCCTGGTGGCATGGGGGGAGGCAGCACAGAGGGCCCCAGCCTCGCAGCAGGCTGAAGATGCTGCCTTGGGTCTGGTAGCCACCCTGCAAGAGCAGGGGCCATAATTCACTGCCATGCCCAGGGCAGAGCAGGACAAAGAAAGCAGAAATTCCTTTAGCTCTGGGAAAAGGGATTCTCTTTCTCCCCACCAGTGGTGCCCACAAACATAACAGCCACCCTCCAAAACCAATATACTCCCTAAATACAGGCAATTTAGGCTTGAAGGTCTCCCAGCAGGCATGACAGGGGTGGATGGGAGAGTGGAGTTGCACAGGTCTTTCTTCCACAGCCCTTGTGTCAGGAATTGCCCAAGCTCAGACACTCAGCCTGCTGAAACAAGAGGGTTAATTACCAAGCTAGGCAGGCTGGTTATAGCTAGCAATAAGCAGCTCTCTATTTTTCTTGAAGAAAAAAAGAAGTCAGTAATTCTTGGAACATTTATTAACCCCCTAGTATAGGCAATTACTGTAAGATAAAGGTCTGCCAGTCTTGCATTACCATAAATTGCTGCATGTTGCTTTTCTACAGCACAGTAATGTCCACAACCAGTGTGAATAAATGCTAACATTTGATTTTTAAGCTTGATTCAACCCCCTCGACTAAACATTTTCAGCAGGTCTTCACTTCCAGTGGCTGTTGGGCCACAAAATAATTATTATTTTATACGAGCCAAAAAATCCAGGATGATATTTCACTGACAGACTGTTTTGTAGCTCAGTTTAAGGTAATCTCACGTATTTCCTAACATGCAGAATGGAAAAGAGAAAGGAGGGTGGGAAGTACAAAACCCAAAGATCGTTCCTGCTGTCTACTAGGTTTTGTAGTCACATACAACATAAAAAAATAGTGGCAATAAAAAAGAAAAAAAAAGAAAGAAAAAGGCTTTGTAATAGACATAACACTGCCAACCAGCTTTAAATTGAATTACACAGCCTGCTAATCTTTATGATGAAATAAAATTTCTTTGAACACTACACATTATACTAAAATCCTCAGTGCTTTCTCCCCAGCCCCAGCCCCTCTCTGCTCAAAGCAACTCTTCCACCCCGAAACCATTGTTCTTTCCAGCCTGGAATGTGATGCTCTACTAACAGAAAGACTTCTTTTAATTAGCTATTGTTAATATGGTGTGTGCACGGTGTGAAAATGTAGGAGAGAAGTACTTTTGCACTTTGTATTTTTGATGCAACATTAAATTAGCAAGTGAAGAAATAAACTGATGGTGTACAAGGAATTTATCCTCCGACTACTCTCCACTGAAATCATTCTCATTACAATATGTGGCTGTGGCAGCAGTACTGGGGGAGGAATCTGATGAAAATGTCTATAAAAGTTTCTATCTGAGTGGCTTTAGTTGTTTCATGCCTGGTCAATACAGCAACTATAAATCTCTTTTCTGTTTCAAAGTGGATTTGCGGGAAAGGGAGAACTGAAAGGAAGAATTATTTTGGGTTTGTTACAAATTTGGTTTGGTTATAGCTGGTTATAAGAAACTTGATCATCCCCTCCCCCCTTCCAAGACAACATTAGCAGCCCAAGGAAGCAGACCCAAGAAATGACCAAGCAATTATTGTGATTGAAAATCCATTCAAGAATTGTGCAATACTTCGCAGTGCTCACTGGCTCCTGTCTTTCATTCAAAATTACCAAATGAATATATTAGCTTAAACTTATAAAGAGCCAATCACTCCAGAACATTATTCTCTCTGAAAGCACATTTTACCTGAGCCAAGTTTTCTAATGGCTGTCAAATAACACCTTTATATTTGGTTTGACTGACTATGGCAATTCGTAAGGAGAATTTTATACTTTAGTGGCAAACACAATTTAAAAACTCTCAGTTTCTCTATAGACCATTAGGAGATAGCAAAAATAGATTTTTGTGAAATCTCTTTATGAAGAATTGCAAGGAATAACAAGAGCAGAACAAAAAAGAACTGATCAGATATGAATGATCTTACACTGCTCCTCAGGCATAAATTCCATTTTAGTCAGTGGAAATTTTACTACCTCAACATTCATTTTGTGCAATTGCTTCTATTTTACCTTCTAAGTTATACTTCTGGGGTTCTGTTTCCCACAAAGCATCTGATATCTGACCCAGAGCAGAGGATAAATATGAAGCAGCAGCTATTATAACCATGGCACAAAAGGAGAATTTTGTACTTTTTCCTACTTTTGTTTTCACATTGCACTATAGATTGCTACATCAAGAAAAATTATTGAGCCATTACCAAAAACGAACATGGTTGTATTTTCCCACTACTTTAAAAATATAATAAAATGAAACATTCAGACTATTTTTTTATTCCTTTGAGAAGAAAAAACAAAGATAAAAATTAGTAACAATATATCATAAAAAGGTATATGCAAATAAAAGCTGAGCAACTGATTATTAATTCAGGCAAGCCATATGGGAATTGAAAACTAAGTACAAATGGGAATTTAACCATGACATTAAACACAGTTCAAGTTAGAACAAAAGCAAAGGAAATATTCTTAAGTAGTAATATGGCAATAAACCCTAAATAAGCTAGGAAGAAATTTTTTAAAACTTTATGGTAAAGACAGAATGAGATAGATAACCCAGAAAACTACTAAATCAGTAAAAAACCCACAAGTCCTCAGCACCTGAGTCACCTGTGCTCAGCACCAGCTCAGTCTAAATAAAATATCCCCATCCCATCCCAGTGTCTGAAGCCAAGGAAACTTCTCACCAGGCCATCACAGAGGACAGAGCTGTTTCCAAAACTGGACTAACAGATTTTCCAGGGAGTTGCTTCCCTCTCTCCCAGCACAGCTGTGTAAAACTCACACATACTTACAGGATTAAAGCTACCTCAGCATTTTCTTTCACTTGCAATGAGTGCAATTTTTTTTCAAGTGCTCGGAGTTTTGTTCATCAAAATGGTATTTTATGTTTAGTCAATTATTCATTCTAGCTATAACAAGTAGAGCAATATAGAGTTCAAAATATGCTCCAGATGGTAAAAACACAAATCAGAAATAAATCAATTTATAAAAAAGGAAGAGATTTGTTTTTATTGCCATAATTTAACTTTAAAATATTCACAAGCTTCCTTCTGGTTCTAAATCACCCCAGAATACTTTGAGCTAATACCCCACTGAATCTGGAGAAATTTAGAACTTACTGGTTTGTTTTTGTTTTGTTTTAAATAAAAGAGTGTGATGTCAGATGCCAAAATAATTCATATCAGAAATATACTTTTAGGGAGCAAAACACTTCATCACACTGAAACTGCTCTGAGTGTACATTAGTAAAAGGAACACACTTACTCTAAACCCTAAATGAGCCATGCCTGGAGAGGAGATGAAGCCAGATAACTAAGCCAGACCAGAGAGACTGAGAAAGGATAAAAGTGGAATGTGACCCTGCATTTTTAAACAGTGATAAGAAAAGAGCTTGATCTTACTATTACACTATTCTGGTACAGTTCATTTTTTTTTCTCAAATTGAATTATGCTATCCTCAATATCAAACACATTCTGGCAGGTGTCTGGCTCAACAGTTTTGAATATAATTTCAAATTTCCACAGCACTAATGCATAAATTTAAGTGTAGACTGGAACCAAGTGTCTGTCCATAGTTCTGAGAGCAACACCACATTTACATTTTGTCATTTATTCCACTTAACAACCAGCAATACCAAGGTGATGCTGCTATTTTCAATTACTGATAGTCACACAAAAATGAACTTTAAAATAATTGACAATACTTTGCTGAGAACCACAGCCACATATGCAGAGCTTAACAGGAAAACCTCTGCATTAAAATTATATAATCATTCTTCTCACTTCAAGTAACATGATTAAGGAACTACAGCACAGATGATTTCTCTTTTTTTTCAGCTCTAGCAACAATGTTTACACTAGAGGCAAGCACATATTACAGGTAAAGAAATATTTGCTCCAGTACAAACCCGTATTTATTTGGCCACTAAACCATTTACAAAGTTTTTACAGTCATTATCCCAAAGAAATTAAAGGAAATAAACATTCAGAAAAAAAGCAAGACTTAAAAAGCATGAAACAGTCAAGTTTCTAAATCTTAGAACAACTCAGGAAAAACCTAGCTAAATTCAACTTTAAGCTCCAGAGACAATAACCAGCAGTAAGGTCACCTACTGAATTTGCCCAAGTCTACCACTGCAAGATTTTGCCTAGCTCGTGCAGGAATATTCTTTATAACAGAAACCTTGCATGGGGGGAAAAAACAAACCAACCAGAACCAAAAATGAACGCAGTATGATATAACCACTAAACAAAAAAGTACAAAATGGGCTATTTGAGAAAAATTTCTAAACTGAATTTGAATTATTCACACAAGCAAGGATATGCACAATCAGGCCCATAGGAACTGAGCAAAATAAGCATATCAGCTCATTAAAGATCTATCTGCCTGAATTTATCTTTGCTTTCTCTTCAGCTCCTGTGAGTTATTCAATCACTTCCCATCACTCAGAAAAGGAAATATTGCACTATGAAGACAGAGCTATAATTAGATATTCTTCTATTTCATTTCACATATATGACTGAATGAGAATGGATGGGAAAAAATATGAACAGAGACAATAACAGTTAGTTGAAACATTCAGTAAAAAATATATTTGGCACAGAATAACATCTCAATTCTTCCTCAGCACATAATGCTGTGTTTACTGCAAAATTAGTTAAGTTAGTACAAGAGATTTTTAATGAAAACAATTATAAATTTAAAATAACTGTGTTTAAAGCATTTAACAGTCCCTAAGGTCAAGTGATTATAGCAGTTACAAGACCCGAGGGACATGTTCACACCAAAACCAAGTGAATAAATTACCTCAGCCAGTGTATGTAATCACTAAGTGACCACAGAGGTTATTCAATGCACAAGCCCAGATGACTTCCATGCAAAACCAATAATGAAAATGTAACAGCCAAAGGGAAAAAGCATTTAATTAGCAAAAGTTGCTGGGAGGGCTGAGAACTTGGAAGAGTAAGAAAGAGTGTGGAAAGCAAACTCCATGGCTTGGCTGTGGACACAAGGAAGAAGGATAAATGTTAATGAAATGGAGAGACAAGATGCCAAACATTTTTCCCAGGTGAAAGACCCAAATTGTTGCAAAGGGATGCAAGACTCAAAAACTACAGAACTGCAGAGCTTTAAGCAGTGCTCTCAGCCCTGTGTAACTCTGGCACATGCAATGCCCAGTGAAGTACCAGCAAGGCAGGAGCACAGAATAATCATCTTTTAACTTTCCCCTTGGCTTTACTGCCAGGAAAAATTATGGACAGTTATTGTGTTTTAGTTATCCCACGATATAATTCTGATGTAGGCAAGACCCTGTTTTTCACCACAGAGTAGGTAAGATAAGCTGCAGAACAAAACCCAGCTTTGATCTGGCTTCTCTCCCTCATGACATAAATGACACAGATGCCTTGTCTTCATTGCAGCTTCACAACACAATCACTAGTGGAGAAAACCAGACCCAAGAAAGACAGGAAAACATTTTTCTATAAGGACCCTGTATTTGATGGCAGTTCTCAGTGGAATAGCTTTGGAATAAGGTTCCTACCAACTATGGTGAAAAAAGATGCTGAGGAAGCAAAAGAAATCCTGCTTGCTCCTGCCTGCCACTGGTATGTATTCTTTTTAACTACTGCACATCATCACCTCACATCATTGAAGGTATTAAATCTTCACAATACACACAGTAAATAATAACATAGTAAGTGGTAAAACACAAATAACACATTTTGCAGATAGGAGGCTGAAAAGAGAGGCAAATGCACATGACTGACTTCAGTGTTTTGATTCCTGGTGAGGATGCACTGAAGGGAGTATTTACCAACATTCTTACAGGTGAATCAATTTGCTGTCTCACCCTGTGCCAGGAACCTAAGAACAGGTATTGTCATATAAAAAAATGTTCTCTGTATCTGAAATAGGAAAGCCTGAGGCCAAAGCCAGCAGGCCCTCACACAGCCAAAGCTTCCAGTTTCAGTGAAACTGATTGCAAAATCTGCTTTCTCAGAGAAATACTATATTGTCTTCTACAAGAACTATGCATACATGCTAAGAAAGCCCCTTGGTAAGTTATTGAGGCTGGAACACAACCTATTCAAAGGGTTATAAGTCTTCTGTTGGGAATGTTAAGTCAAGGACCTATGTGTTAAAATAATACCATCAACCCCCTGTTAGATACAAGGAACGCCAAGTGGCTGCCAACACTGCACGATTCCCCACGGAAGGGTGAAAGCATCCTGGCAGATTATTTGGGTTGGCTTTCTGCAGCACTGAGTGTTTTCAAATGCCAAGCACTGGCCACAGGCTCTGGCTGTATGGAAACAGCATTTGTGAAATTACTCAGGGGCCAAAGAGGAACTCAGGTGGCCAAACACTGCTCTTAGCAATGCACTCATGGAGATCTGTGCTCTCCAAAAGGCAATTCCTCTTCTGGAGCTGCAATTACATGCCCAGAAGAAGGATAGTTTTGAGCCTGTCAAATCTAGTATCACTATCTAGAAATAAGAACAATAAAGCTAAGTTAAAGTGATATGATTAGAAAGCTCCACTCCTACATGCACAGCAAAAAAAAGGAGGACAAACACTCATTAAAATAGCGTTGTGAAAAACAGAGGTCAGGTAAAAAAAGAGTATGAAGAAAACACAAAGAAGGATGACCAGGCAGACAGTGCAGAAGTTCTTCTATTTAAAAATTCCTTTTGTAAATCCAAATGTTCCTTACATATCTCTTGAAGGGTCAGCCAAGGAAGTCCAACACAATAAAATTATTCTATTAAAGGCACGTAGAGATGTTGCCATCACACAGCAGGCAAGAGAGAATGCAGTAAAACCTGATGACAAAGCTATGCTTTGAAATATTTTTTATATGATGCTGTAAATTAATTCTAATATTTTTTTGAAAATCAGCTGATCAAGTCACCTTCATCTCTGGGTATTTCTAGAGCAAGAGGTGACCTGGCAGTGCACAACCACACAACCAGCCTGCCATTTAAAGTTACAACAGGAGCCTCCTGCACAAGTTCCCTCCTTCGTTTTGGTTTTCTGCTGTTGCTATTTAATTGCCCTCAATTCTAGCAATATGCTGTCAGGGCACTGCTGTCAAACACAGCAGAATATGAAAGGTATCCTACCAAAGAGATGCTGACTGCCTGTGATCAAAGCTAGAATGCCATTACTCCAACTCAAAGGAGCAAGCACGTGAATATCACCCCCAAAAAAATTCTCCTCTTCCAAACACTATTATTGATTCTGTATTGTGGAAGAAGGACTTTCATCATTTCCAAGTATGTTGTAACTTCCAGCACTGCTTTAAGTTATAGCAAACCCAAAATACAGTGAGCAGCAGTTTTGGCTGTGGATACAAACCCCCCCAGCATCAACTAATGGGACCCTGTGTCCTTTGTATGAGGTGCCACCAACCTCCTCAGCACCCCCAGAGGGCTTCACAGTTCTTGTCGTGCAATGACAGAATCTTTTCCCCAAGGTAACACAGAAATACAGCAAAGTCTCTGAATTTGTCTTAATTAACAGAATTATACTGAGGCTAGAAACAGCACATCACAGGAAGAAAAGTGAAGTAAGGGTGGGGGGAGATTTTCGAGTGCCCTAATTCAATTAGGAGGCAGTGACTGACACTTGGACAGGAGAGGTTAATTGGGGTCACCAAAACGCAGTAATTCCTTACCTAACCAGTCATTAAACTTCTTAACCTCAGAGGGCAGTCCCAGCTCGGTGAAATCGCCCGTGTGAAGAAGGATGTCCCCATAAGGCATCTGGATGCCATCTGTTCTGGAGTGCGTGTCTGAGACGCAGACAAAGCGCGTGTGGCCCGCTGGCTTTGGAGTGTCATATGGGATGGGGTCGACCCTAGAGCAGACACAAAGATCTCGTAACAGTCACAAGGTTAAAACCCTCACATCCATTATTTCAGATATCAGCACAGATCTCTCTCGACAAAAGCATCCACACATCCACTGACACACGCCCTGCTCTGCAACGACACTGCCAAAAGCCCGGAGGGACCACAGTGCTGCTTAGAAACTTACCTGGTAGGGAAAGGAAGTTAAAACAGACACAAGATACAGCACTTTCTGATACTAAAGAGTACATAAACATTGGGAAAAAATGGAATTAGGAGACTTTGAATTCAGATTTTTTTACATCCTGTGCCTTATACAAGAACAGGTACAGGGGCCATGAAATAACAGGTCTCGCAGGTGGGGCAGGAACAGACTCTCACCTGAGCTTAGCAGCTGGTTTTGTTCAAGGGTATATGTACTCCTGCAGATTCCAGAGCAGAGTATTTGTTTACACACAATAAGGTACATTCAGCAGTGCTTTGATGAAGGCTGGAAACTGCAGAGCCAAGTCTAGTGACAGCTTCCTAAACTCATACAAAATCCTAAGCTCGTCTTCCCAGAATCTGTAAAGTCAGGAACTGATGTGCTATCACACTAAGCAACCACATATAAAACTTTTTTTTCTTATAGCCAACGATGCTAAAAATTTAGGTCAATTGGTTATTTACAAGCTATACTTGGTAATTTGATCTTATCAATTACATATGACCCATCTTGGAAGTCTCGTCATTTGGGTTTTGGTCTTTTTTTTTTTTTTTTAAAGCAGAATAAAGAAAAATAATATGTAAGAGAAATGCTTTATGCATATTTAGTGGTTAGAAGCTCTAATTTGTAACAGAATAACTTAAATACAAAAGGCAACCCATTCCCTACTTTGGAATAGCAATTATTTCTCTGCAGAGTTACCATAATTTGATTTGCTCAACACTTGAATAGCACAGTATCTGGATTAGTGCCACAGAAAATCCCATCTCAGTTCCACAAAACTTCAACTCATTCCATTGATGTGCCACTTTGATCATGGCTAGAGCTTAGCTTCAGCTAGAAATTTTGAGGTATTTAGGAGTTATGTCAGAATAATAGTCCACTTATGTCTCAAATTATCAGGCTAGTGAAAATAAGCTCCAGCTACTTTAAAGCATCCAAAATAATGCTGTTCTAAGACTTATTTGGACAAACAGGCACAACAGGGACTGGCTAACCAGCCCAAGACCTTGATTTTCAGCATTTGAACTCACCCATGCAGAATTATCCTTTACAATCAAAACTGACTCCTTTCAGGACCATGATGCTTGTGTATTTTCTGAGTTTTTTGAAGCAGGGTTGCAGTGTGGCTGTGCCTGCAGCTGTGTCTGGAGGGCTGCAGTGTCCTGCCTGTCTCAGAGCAGCTTTCCAACACTGCTGATTTATAAGACGTGGTTATGAGTAACTGGTGTAGGCTTGGGCTGAAATGCACAGTTAACATGTCTGTTCCTTAGCAAGACATCCTAAATCATGTCCAGTGCATGTGAAAGGCCCAAGGTGCTCCTCTTTTGTGAGTTCCTAAATTCAGCCCCCACTACCTTGTTGTTCAAACCCCCTTGATATCATCTGTGTTGCTCATCCTTGCTTATTTAACCTCTGGCTTTTAAAGCCATGGTGAGATTTGCTGTGTGATGGGTGAGGACAGGGTGCAGCCCCAGGATGGAGCAGAGCCACAGGGCTGACAGGGCCAGGGGCAGCACTCACCCCTTGGCTTACACGGATCCACTGCCTTGGAAGTGCTCTGGTAGCTGTGGGTTTGGGGAGGGAGTGCTGAGTGATGCCTGAGCAAGCCAAACCAGAGCCTGGATAGTGCTGTCCAGTGTGTGAGGAACTGCAAATTTGAGGTTTGTACCTGAGGGACTCTAAATGAGAATCACTGGTGGTAAGGGCAGTTGAGTAAAGCCAAGTATTTATCTGATAAACAAGGTTCTTCTAGAAGTGTATGAAGGTTACATTTTCCCTTCTGATTCCTGAACCCTTGTCATAAATGCATTAAATGTGACAGATCTTACATTACTGTCATGATCTCACAAAGCAGTCATTGCTCAACTGCCTTACTGGATTTCATTCTGGGTCTTTATATAAACTTTTTAAAAACAGCCAAGTGCCTGAATTTCTAAGGTGCAACATAACTTAGGTTGTTTTCTATTTCCTGATTGCTATATTAATCCTAATGAACATTTAAATTATTCTGAAATATCTTTTACTGCATCTTTCCGTGAGCATGCTGTTCCAAATGCAGTAATCAAATAATCTGTGAAGTGTTTCAGTCTGCCATGTCAAGAAGATTAAAAAAAATAAAGTGTTGGTGGTGATGGAGAGTGTCAGAGCTAGCTGCATGCCCTGTTTGGAGCAAAGGTAAAGAATAAGTTGAATTTCTTAGCCTGCTCTGATTCAGTGGAATGGTGGTGGATGGGGCTAAAGTAATTATTTTATCTGCTGTTGAACTGCAGTAAGGGTCAGATGCATTAACTGTCCCAGAGGCTTTAGCAATGCCAGTGTGTCACCCCCAGCTGCTGTTTGTGAGTAGATCAGAGCCCAGCAGCTGCTGGTGAGCAGTGTGTCACCAGCAGCTGTGAAAGGGCAGTGCCTTGCCTGCAGAGCCCAATCCTCTCAGGATGCAGTGGGAAAGGAGACTCTCATATTGCTGTTTGCCATGCTGCAGCTGAAAGGAAAACTTGAGCCTTTAGGACTGGCAATAACACCACTTTTATTAAGTTTCTATTGAAGCACTATTTTGAGTAAGATAAATTGATGGACTGAACACAATAACCTTCAGTATCTCACTTTGAAATACTTAGGCAAGCACTACTGAATAAGAGAAGGAAGCTAAGACATATAAAAAAGGTTACTTGGCAACATCATAGTGTTTGAAAGAAGAGAAAGAAGGGTCAGCCACTTAATGAATTTTGATTATAGAATTTTCTGTAAGTAAGCCATTGCATGAGTGGAAAACTCCTAAACGAGATTTCAGTGCCATAGTCTAATAGGGGTTGCCTCAAGCAGAGCAGGGTTTGTTTGGCTGCAAACTGCAGAGAATAGCAAAAGCATAGCTGCTGTGTACAAACAAAATTGGACTCCCCAGGGCAGGCAGTGCTGGTCACAGCTCAGGCAGAGATGCTCTGAACAAGTTCTGTGGTGATGATGAAAGCTGGTGTGTATTTTTTGTGCTGTCTGGAGTAAACATGCTTGGAAATAGGGAAATGTTGATTTGGGGACCCCCATATTTGGGAAAGGAGACACCATGTAGAAAAGCACTATGGCCTCTGACTGCAGTTCTGCCCAGCTTGCAAGTGCAATTTCAATGGGCAAATTAATCTTTCTCTGGAATAATAACCTTATTAATTTCAGACCCTTGCTGAGAAAAAAAAAATCCATTGATTGGTGGGTTTTTGTCATGGTTTTCTGCAGTGGTAACCAGTTGCATGGCTCAGGTAATTGTACCTGTGCTTTGGGTGGAACAGGAGGTACAGTACCAAACCCCAAAAGGAGTTATCTACCAAATTCTCTTCTCTCCAGTCCAGCTGTCAGTAGAATCTCTTTTTAAAATAAGCATCATCTTGGAGAGCCTGAATTTTGCAAATTAATTCAGTGGCCCATGTCAGTGAAGTATGGTACTTTCATGGTAAATACAGCTTGATTGGAAGGACCTAATTATGGCACCTAGGAAAATGCAGTCTAACAAATATCTCCCCCCTACTGCTTCCCCCACTAATATTTTAGCTCTGAATAGTCTAACAAGTATAATAATTAATTAATATAATTTAAAAATTCTAACAAAATTAAATTCTAACGCAGTAAAATCTTATTAGTAAAGTGCATTCACAGGGACAGTTTTCCACTGGAGACCAGGACATATCCATATGGAGTCTGATTTCTGGAACCACTGTAAAACTCCCCAGAGCAGGGAACTGATTTGCATCCTGGAGGATGCTTCTGGTCTTTCTCACCTATGCAGGGAGCACTGGTAGAAGTTTTCACACAGTTCAGTGTAAAGTAAAAACTAAATGCTAATTTGGTTTACAGTTCAGGAAACAACAGTAATCTTAAAAAGTCAGTATTTTCTTAAGGTTTGTGCTTTATTTTCTATTACTGATCACACATCTCATTATAACTGTGGGGATTTAGGACAAACAAATTCACAGTGATGTCTACTGGTTTTTCTTTCCAGTGTAGAGAGCAAAACTAATAAAACCTGTTTAATTTTATTTGTATTTTCAGGCACCGGTTTTTGAGTGAATGCCTGTGCCTGGAGAGCCAAACCCCACACACTGTTTGTTCACTGCCCTGCTCTCTGAGGTTTTGAGACATGCAGACTCCAAATCCCCTCTTAGAGAGGGATTCCCAAGAAACCAATTCATCCTTGAAGACGGAATCAAAATCTTAAACATTAAGCCAGGAAAAATTTCCAGTTCCTAACATTGAGTAAATCACTCAGATGAATGCAGCACCTAACACCACAAAACATTAACAGATGCTGAAAACCCCTCCTCCAGCCCCACTGCCACAGCTCAAATCAGCATTATTCCTGCTTGAATCCCACCACTCTGCAGGCTGGTCCTGCTGGCATTGCTACAGGTGAACAAGCCAGCAGGCAGCACAGAAAACCACATAATTTTACTCTTCCTGGGCTCTCCAGATCCATGAATAGTCCCATGTCCTTCCCAGATTGTATCACATCATATGCTGGCTTTTCATCTCAATAATTACTCCACTGGGTATATCTGTAACTGAATTTGTGGGTTTATTTTTGATGACATCTAAATAAGTATTCACGATACATCCATTGAGGCACAGACTCCAAGTCTGTGTGCCACATAAAATCCATGTGTGTTGTTGCACTTACTCTGTTTTGGGAGTCACTTGGAGACATCCTATCTAGTAACTGCTCCATATTTAAAGCATATCTATATAACTAGCTTTTAAAAAGCATCCTACTCATACTTCCTGTGAATAATCATTGTATTTATTTACAGTTTAGCTTCCTCTTGTATAATTTCATACTTTTCTTGCTATTCATATTTTCAAAATTTGCAAACAAAATATTTCTTCAAAGACCCAATGAGCTTGGTACGTTTATTTTAGGATTAAAATAGAAATATTTTCTGCAAAAACATTTTTAAAAGCTTGTTTCTTAGTGCTGCTAGTTCTCTCTCCTCAGCTAAAGCAATGGAAGACAATTTTTTTGAAATGGGAGAAGAAAAGCAATATATTTTCTATATCTTCAGGTTTTTCTTTCTTTGAATTCATAACTCTGTTTCTACACATGCTCCCTCTGGCATGGAAAATTCAGGAGAAAATAATAGGTTTTTCTGTGAAAACTGCTTGCTACAGTGCTTAATGTATTTGTTTCTGTATCCAAGTCTCACAGCTCTGGTATGTTGTGATATTTGTTACTGCTCTTAGAGCCAGCCCCAAGTCCTGGAATAGGGCAATCATGTGAAACCTGTGGCTGAATTAATTTTTGTTAAAATTTGTCAATAAATCTCTCAGCTGAAGAAAAAAAGCATGAAATGCACCTGCATGCCCAGCAGCATCCAAGAAAAGGAATGAAAGTAAAAGATGTGTAATTGCTCTTATTTAAAAAACACAAACCAAACCTCAAGACCATTAGGCCAACTTCATGATTCTTGACTGAGTTTTTAAGGCCACAGACTAGAAGGACTATACCAAACTGTAAATGTGTCTGCATTTTGAAACAAAAATTTAATATTGTGATTTACAAATCCTCAAAACATGAACACAAATGCAGTGTCATTTAAGTTCCCCCATCAGAAAAACATTTACATGCCCATACACACGTAGATGATTTTGTGATAAAACACACACTGAAGACACAAATCCAAATACTAATTTCCTCTCCATAAACAAAATTAATGCCAAAATAGAATACTGCTGTAGTTGGCCACTGTCAGCCATTAATTGTTTAAATCATACATATTAATGCTTTTGTTAACTTGACTCTGTCTTCCAGTATGCTCAAACACCAAGCCAACATCTGGTTTCTCCTCTGACTGAAAACAAAGGGATGCAAATACCTTTCAACACTCTCACTGGTAGATTTTATTTGTACAAGCACACATATCTAAGCACAGACTACCCCAAATCTGCAAGAAATCCCTTCCTCTTCTGGAAACCTCCATGTACATGTGTCACCCACCAAAGCCTCAGAGGGTTCTGGAAACTGTAAAACAGAGGTCTGATATTTATTACAGAAATGGCATTAATTGTGTCTTGGTGCAATGTGGAAAAAAAAATAAATTACATTTACAAATCCACAGGAGGATTCAATGCACTGCTCAGCAGCTTACTGCTAATGTTTCCAACAATTATAGCTGCAGGGAAATGATGGATCTTTTTATTACAGGTTCTGGAGCTGTTTTACTTCCAGTGAGATTTATGAGATTAAACAGAAAAGACCTATATCACCCACTGTCATCATTTGGGCAAATTCAAGAAAACTCTCCTTTATAAGGAGTTAATAATAATATATCTTCTCAGCCCAATTTAAACCTTAACTAATTAAGAGTCCAAACTCTGTTAATCCCAGATTCTGGTCAGTAATAAAGCCAGAAAGAGCTAAAATTCAGATTTTCCATGGTGTTCTTTGAGAAGCAAACAGTTGGCTGGCCTTTTCTGAAGTACCTAACCTCTGCCTTTGATAGTAATGGGAATTCAGAAACAGAATTGCTTGAGCATTTTTGAAATCCTATTAATCATCCCTATGCAGAAAAAAATTCTTTTAAGTCAACAAAATACCTTCTAAAATTTAGCTATCAGGCATTCCGAAGGTTAGAGAAGTGAAGCACAACTGAAAAAAGTTTGAATACCAGTATCAGCATCACTCTAAGGCTCAGACAGAAGTTTCCTTTAAATAAAATAGTAAACCATTCTTATGCTGGTATGGTTTCAATTAAAATTCATTAAGAAGCACTTTTCCCCTATTCTTTTGCTGCTGTTGTTGGGGGACTGCTATAAATTATGTCTTTCTCCCACCCTGACAGAACTTACTTGCTGGCAAAACTACACCTACTAAGAGGGTAAGTCAATAAGCTCTCTACACTGAAAGATTTTTATTTCCCTACTAAAGCTATCCAAACACCAACTCATGAAATACATTCAGAAAGTACAATCTGGCATCCCAAGTTTAGATCCAATTTTAATTTAAGGACAATGAGGTTTGGAAAATACACATTTTGATGTATTTAGCAAAGAGGCTAAATTAATGTGTGGTGTCCCTCCAGTCATTTCAACTGCAGGAATCATAAAATGGGCTGGATTTATTTCTACAACAGAACCACAGAGAAGGCTTCAGCTCTTGTTTCAACAGTAAAGCAGTTTTTCCAAAATGCAATGAAAAAAAAATGCACCACAAAACAAGCAGAAGCAGATCTCCAGGACAGATTACATTTAACTGGTTTTGCTCTGACTTGACATGCCATCTTCCTCAGAAATTAGGACAATTCTGATCAGGGGGACAAAGGTCACAAGGTTCTGTCAAAACAGAATTGTATAAGCATGTACTGCAGCATGTGTTCCATTTCTGATGCCCATTTATATTAAGAATCAAATCTGGAATGTCATAAAATGTACAGAATTCATATGCATAATTCATTATATTTTCTTGGAGATGGTAAATTCAGCAAATAGACAATAACCTTCATGTGACAGGGAAACTGGGCAAGTGGACCTGAAGGTGTATAAAATTTTGAGAAGTCATTCTCTTTAGAATTGGCTATTAAATCTAAAACTTATCTTCATGTTTCAGAAACAAATACACTCTGGATTAAGCCCAGAGTGTTTGCAGAGAATCACTTGAAGCTGGTTTTGATTCTTTCCCCCAATACATATTTAGTCTAAAGTATAGCAGCTACTTCAAATTTGCCTGTCTTTCAGAGCAAGAAATGCAAGTGTCCTTTTTTAAGCCACGAGTTAAGTGTACAGGGCAAGTCAGAAACTCTGCCCTCAGCCTTCTCAGTCATTTTGCTTCCTGACCTGCAGGCATCACCCTCTCCAGGGGATGAGATGCAATTCAAGCTCCATGCAAGCCAAGGGCCAGCCCTCTCCTAACCAGACTCTAAGCACGAGCCTCTCTGCTGCTCTCCCTCGTGTCTGACTTCCACAGGGTGATGGAACCGAGTCAGAAAAAGCCTGTTCAAAGGAGAGGCAATCATGCTGGGCAAACACCACCAGTTCCCATTTTTGAGTTACTAAAGGCACAGAATGCCATCAGCATGCCTGTGAAATTGTCACTGATGTTAGTAGGAGATCGGCGAACAAACAGACCGGAACATATAACTCAAAAAGAAATTTCCTAGCAGCTGTGCAGCATGACATACTATTTTAAAGAAGTAAATTGGCAGACATCATATGTTATCTGCATTGTGAATTTGTGTATGTGAACCAGTACAAAAATCTGTCTGTTAGGATGTATATTGTTCCCTGCATCTGAGCTCTAACAAACTTCTCAAAGGTATCAGTCATAAATTGCTTCCCATCAAAATGTGAGCATTTAACACTGTGTTCCTACTAAATAAAACCCTTCAGAATAACCCTGCTGTCTTAAAAGGGCCTCTACCACACAGTCTCATGTATATGAACTACTTCAGCCCTTGTCAAAGGTTTCTTTTCATTTGACTACCTCCTAAGGGTTAAGAAGCTTTCTGCAGGGAAGATGACAATATTCAGACACCATTTAGCTCTCCATCTAAAGTTAAGACCTAGTGTCTAATAGGAATAGAGATTATTGACTGCCTTCTACCAACACCACAATACAGGTCTCTACTCAGCATCCAGGTTAACAAAAAAGCTCAGTACCACATTAAAATGGTTAATTGGAATTAGGCAAGCTTTCATGCTCTGTAGTCACACAGCTGGCCTAATATTTGTGTACTCCTAGAGATTCCATTGCAAAGAATTTTGACACCAATTGTCTTAAGCTCAACTCGAACTCTAGATCTAGACTAGTGAGAGATCTGAATCAGTCCCAGGGTGTATTGAAAAACATATACTTATCTCTCATAATTTTCTTTGTTGTAAAGGGGGAAACAAAAAAAAACCCCAAAAAACCCAACAACAACAAAAAAACCCAACCAAAAAAAACAAAAACAGAAAAAAAAACCCTACCTAACTGCCAAAAAACAATAGCTCTTAAGATATGCTCTCAGCCTTTCACAGAAACTTTGCTGGAGACACAGAAACGTAAGCGACAACTTTGGGCTTAAATTCTGCCAGAGAGAATTTTGCACTTTAATCATTCTATCCTTTATCTTTCCAGTGCAATTGTCTTCATTACAGCTAACAGAATCTCCCTGACACACATCTAACAAGAAATCCAGCCCCAGACAGAACTGGATTCAATCAACAAAACGCTGCAATTCCTTGGTGGCTGTGTTGGAGGGGGCTGCAGAGGGCTGGACTGTAGATACTGAAAGCAGGTTCTTTTATTTGTAAAACACTGTGCCAAACACATTCCCAGCTAAGAAGATTCCACCACATAGCTCTCTCCGCCTTTTCTCTCTCTCCAGTATTAAATAACTTATGACTCAGGTCAAATAGTATACATTCCACAATATTTCAAGATACAAACATTAGTTCAAGTGAGAAAAAGCTTGGTAGATAAAGCCGTAGCAGGTGGGGCAGAAAAAAAAAAATCTCATACCTTCACTAGCAGAAAGCTGCACGAAGGCAACTCCAGCTGGAGAAACTCCTTGGAAATGCACAATTCATTCTGATTTGCTTTCTCCCCCTTTTTGTTTTTTTTCAAATCTTTCTTATTATTTGGTGTTCTCATTCATTTTCCATGAGTACTTATATATGACAGAGGCTGCTGAACTCAGAACCACCGTCTTCTTATAGAAAATACAAAATATCTCACAGATGAAAACCAGCACTGACTATTTTAGTTGTACCATCACTTTAACTTGGCTGTGGCATTTATTTGACACACATCACATTTATACAATATTACAAGGAGCAGTGCTGCATATACAATCAGGAGGTTTCATCAATAATGTAGTTAATAGGCAGAGTGTTTGTGGGCAACCACAGTGTTACAGGTTATCTAAGAACATTTGCGTTTTGCTTATACTTCTATAATAAAAATTAATGACTTAAAAGTCCTCAGTGGGAGTATCTAGGACATTCATATTTATCAGAACTGTTACTGGCTTCTGCAGTAAGCAATTATTCTTATTGCATTAAACCGTTTATTTCCAAAGATGTATCCCCAAAAATCAAATAAATCCAAGAATGAATTATAGTCAAGATAGAAATTTACCTCAGGGATACCTTCAGAAAACTCAATTTAAAAACACATTTACTTTTGCCTCTGTGCCAGCAACAAAGGCAGGGGAAAAGAGGGAAGAACAACAGGATCGTTTTGATTTCAGTGATTTTTACAAGACAATTCCAAAGCTAAACGAGCTGAAATCTCTCAATACACAGCTTCTGTCTGTGAATGGTAGTAAGGCATTGCCACCTATGACTTGGAGGTTGTGGCTAGTTGTACAGACCTACTGAATAATGCTCAACATGCAACAGAATATTGTTTTCAGTATTGCCCTTGAAAGCTCTGAAGACTCGCTGCTCCTGAATCCGTATGTTGCACACTACCAAAATTTTAGTTGGCATGACAGATGCAGGAGCACACTGCAGAAAGTAATTTCTATGTCAAGTACAAAAGGCAAATAGCTGAAGTTTGAAATTTAGAGAAAGAACATCACAATGAGAAGCTCTGGGAAGGAGGAAAACAAACTGCACCACATAACATTTTATGATACAGAATGAGATGTGGGCAATGTAATTTCGCTTACGTGATTCATTTTATAAGCAATGCAAATGCAATCTCACTGATTATGCTCCAAAACAAAAGAGGGAATTTCATTACTTCAGCCAGTGCAATTAGACATGCAAAAATCACAACACATCCTATCTGCAGCAGAACAAATAGAAACCATCATTTCACATTTAGATGGGAATAACCAAGGTGGGTGAAATGCATTCTGTTGTGGGTGCTGGGGAGGCATAAACTGAATTGTGCAGCCTTTAAGCTCACACAGTCTGTGGTACACACATACACACACAGAGATTCCACCAAATTTGTCATAAATGAGCTAAAGATACCTCAGAACCCACATGACACGAGGTAGAAAAACCCAAACAACAACAAAACTAACAAAAAACCCCAAACCAGTGTCTTCCCCCTCCCAACAAAACAAAACACCACCAAAAACACCTCCCCAAAACTGCACATCTATTTTTTATACAAGAGATTTTATTTATCTTCTGGTTTCTCAAAGCTTGAAAAGGAGGTCCTCTAAAGTAAGTCAGGCTGTGTGAATTAAAAGTACCACTGCTTTCCCTTTATGGCTCCCTGGGGAATCTATCTATTAGGCATAGGGCTGCTTTCTGATTTAGCTTAAGCACTTTTCCTAGAGAATATGACTGTCCACACCAAGAGGAATTTTTGAGTAACAGCTGCGGAGCAGCCTTTTTCTGTAGGAACTGTCTTGAATCAGTTCCCTTATATGGATACACAGTATTGATTTTCATCTTCATACTCCTCTTAGTGCTTGAAAGGAGAAGAAAATTAAATGTTTTAGTAGGTATTAAAAAAAAAAACAAAAAAAACAAAACACTTCAGAAAAGCTTCAGCTTCTTGAAAAATATCAATAAAACTGAAATTGGCAAAGCCAAAACACATAAATAGATGGAATATCAGGGCACTCAGCTATACTAATTTGGGTGTGTTGCTTTTAGTTTAACAATCAAAACCACTTTTGCTTTGACTAAGAATACATGTAAAATTGCACCCACCTACCCATCCACAGTCATATTTCTCAGCATGTAAATGAAATCCTAGTTCTTTTGCCTTTATCCATTAAGGAGCAGGAAAAGATACCTTCCAGGGACAGACTACAACAGAATTCCACAGCTCTGCAAGGCTATGGGGAAGTACAAAGGAAAAAAGAAAAAAACGTTTCTATGAGTTTGCCGAAAAAAAATCATTACTGAACATTCTGTAAAAGATACAACTAGTAGGGTAGTTTCAAAGAAAACAGGCTAATTCACTAAAAAATGCTTAAGGAGACAAAAAAAAAAGAAAAAAAAAACACTTAAACATGCAACTGTTAAAGCCTGGGAACAGCTGTCTGAACCATTTCTTTCTTTACATCTGGATACAGTGGGCTGTTATTTTTCTTTACATTTCTGCATTCTGGCCTTGCCAGTGAAATTTCCAGTTGCACAGCACCAGGGCTGCTTGTGCTGGTGCTCATTGCAGTCAATAAAGTCGAAGTTCACAGTGACCATAATAGGACAGGAATGTGAGTGTAGTGAAACTACTCAGTTCACATCAAAACTGTTACAGTCACCTATATTATACAGAGTTAGCAGTTAAGATTCTCAGTTCTTTGACTGAAGTGACTAATTTCCTGCAACCTTTCTCCTCCTTCCTCCCCTCCAAATGTTTTGGCAATCAAGAACAGACTTAGAGACTGTTTCATAATGGACACAGCCCTTAAGGGCAAAACCGGCAAGATACTCCATTCTGTTCCAGAAATCCCTTCTGCAATTCATTATTCCATCTAGTTCTACTCTACTGGTTTACTCCAGCCTATAAAATCTTGAGCTCCTTCATCTTCTGCAGATTGTGAAGACTTGAGACTAACTATACCCCTAAAGGCCAAAACCGTGTCTTTCTAGAATTAAAAAGCTCTAGTCTATCTACCTTCGGGAAAATCAACTGCTCTAAATTCTTCCTCAAAAAGGGCTTTGCCTGCATGTTGCTGTAGAAAATGAATGTTGACATGCTCAGAGGCTTTCCACTAGTGACTACTTCTGCTTCAGAAACCATCTCGAGCACTTGCTTTTTTCCACTGGTATCACCCACAGTAAAAAGAACCACATCTATTCCTCTCCTTGTCAAATAACATGATAGATTTTTTAAATAACGATCACCTCCAACCAATGAAGAGAATACCCTGCAGTTCCAAAAAGCTGTGCTCATCTCGCCCACACAAATGACATTTTCTTGTCTGAAACATCACGATCTCCCCAAAGACCATTTCTCACCAAAGTAATACTTTGCTGTTACTACGGCATGATAGCTGCATACCCTTTACAGTGTGTCACCAAGAGAGCAGCAAATAAAACTTAGTTTAACAAGCACAGGTGCATATTTTTTGCAAAACAGCAAAATCACTTCACTTAGATTGCTGACATTCACTGTCATGATACCTGTCCTTACAAGCCATGCTGTGCACATCCCCCACCAAACATGATCCAGTAAATTGCTCTGCCCTTGACCTTTGCTAAGTAACCAGGCCAAGAGAATAGCCTGAATTACAAACTTGCCTTTGAACTATGTCTGAGTTTGAGGCAATCTGCCAGATGTATGCACCAGCAGCACAAGACATCAGTGAGCAGGGCTTTGCCTTGCTGTGCTCAGCTCGGGCAAGCCAAGTATCTGAAGGGAATCCAACCTCACAGGAATTTAACAAGGTCTCTGACCTGTGGCATGTGCCACTCACTCCTTCCGTTCCCAGCCTGATGGCAAAAAGGGAATTCCAGTCCAAGAGTGGTGGGAATGTGCCTGTATGTGGAGGGACCAGTGCAGTGTGGTACAAAGGGAATTCAGCCCTGGGACATTATGTATGGCCTGCCACCAGTTTAACAGATGTCAGAGCTGCACTCTGAGGCTAATACAATGTACAGCCACTTTTACAGTTTGAAGTAAGTATGGGAAGTGCTGCTGAACTCATAAACTATGCTGTCATTTTTCACACTGCAAAGCAAAACAGATGAAAGTGTTAACCACGGAGACCTGTTGTGCCCTGGATTTTCCCTGATCATTCTCAGCGTGTGATTCTCTCTTTTATGGGTGTCTCACCAAGCTCTGACTCATGGGAGATGACGTATCAGGAAGCCTATCCAGGTGGCTGCCTTCAACATCCATCCCACAGGTCTGGTAATTCCTTCTTCCTCTCCCACTAACCCAGAACCTGCATCTGGAGCTCACATCCTCCCAGGCACCCATTACCAGGCATGGGCTCAGCCAAACCCCCTCCCAGTCCCATCCACAGAGCAGCTGCTCCAACTGCTGCCTGGAGCCAGCACTGTGAGTCAAGACTTGAGGCATCACAGCCTAGGAAGGAGGAATCACACAACAGCCACGCAGAGCTAGACTAGATCCTGCTCTCCTGTGCTCCACCTGCCCCTCCTCATGGTGGGGCTGCCGACCTGGACTAGTCCTGGAAGCTGTGTGGCCCCTCCACAAGTGGATTCAGCTCATCACATGGGCAGCTGAGTCTGTGCACAAGTGAAGCAACAGGAGAACCAGGGCATGGCCACCTCCTTTCTGCAGAAGCTGCCTACTGGATCAACACAGCCATTCTCACAAGTGGTAAGTGGGGTGGTTTTTTTTCCTATTAAGGCAAAAGTAAGAACCTCCTCGGTCTAATGAGAGCTTTCTCTATCTGCAGACACAGTTTGATCTTGCACTGCATGTTTGACTTCCAGATGACTCCTCCTGTTAGAGATGGTATTAGGCTTGGATGGGAAACATCCTTCTAAACAGACAAATTAAAAGCAAACAAAACGAATGAAGAAAGAAAAAAGGTAAAGCAAATATCTTTGCTACAGTGAGACAATAAGAGCCCTGGCTGCAGTTTCTTAATTGTGCTAAGGGGCTGTATTTCACAACCTTCTTCACACCTTTCGGTCACAGCATCTCAGTGCTAACCATCCAGGCTTCTCTGTTACTTAATTCTTTTTATATTTTCCTTGAGCAAAACTGTATCCTCACATGGTCTCGTGTAGTTATTTAAGCAGTAAAAGCACCAAGTGACCATGCTATACACAAAAAACCAAATTATGCTCTGCCCAGTTTTACAGACTCTGCTCTTTCTTTGTTTTCCTACAACCACTTCATTTTTTCCTGAGGGACACACTGACATGAATGCCACATTAACTGCCAACCCCATGAGAAGAACACTTCAATCACCCATTATAACCCAGAATCAGACCTCTAAAGTCCCCTGGCCAGGCTGCTCCATGCCCTTCCAGTAACCCTGCAGCATGCCTATCACTGCCACTTCTTATCTTATCGCCTGCTCAAACACTGTCTGCCAGGGGCACACAAGGAGCCAGACCTAAACAATGATGTTAAATGAAGGCTTCCTCCCAACACAGTCTTGAACTTCTGATGAAACTGATCACTCCTCAGCAAGATAACAAACCCTGCTGGGGGTTTAAAGGCTTTAAAATCCAAGTCAAGAGAATGCAAATAGGAAGCAGGCTTCCAAAAAAAAACAAACTCTCGCTGCATGCAAACATTCTCTCTGGGCATCAGGTAATCACCAGCTATATGTACATGTACATACACAGACACATGTACAAACAAATAAATATACACCATGGGGATGTTTTGATTCCTCAGTCAAATTCTTTTCTGTTTAAAAAAAAAAATAAAAGGAAGCTTTTTAGCTCATTGGACTTTAAGGCACAGCTGAAGCAGCAGCAACTCTTCCAAAGCAAAGGACACAATATTTTTAATTCCATTAAAATTCGGACAACTCTGCACTAGAATCTGATGGTTGTTGGAGAAAATAAGTTTTTCAATGTTTTTATAAGAGTAAAAAATCCAAAACAAAAAAAACCCTAAACCTAGGAAGTAGCAAGACTTTTGTTTCCATCCTTTTTCTCCATCAGGCTACTTCCTTTCAAGACTATAAGCTTTACCACCACAATCTGTGTCATTCTGAGGCAGATCTGTTAATATGATTAACATTAGAAGTACTCTAGCTGCACTGAAGTGCACATTTGGCCTCTGCTCAGATGAACTGCCCTTTCTTCCAGGGAGCCCCAGGCAGAAGTTCTAAATGGAGATTTCGAGGTTTTAAGGGTGGAAGACATCCTATCCTTTCATTCCATTCATTCCACCTGCAGTGGGACCATCACAGCCCCACCAAGGCTGCAGCACAGGCAAGCTCCAGAGTCACTTTGGGGCACTCCCAGGCTTTGGCATTGGGGTGGGGGGGCTTCTTATAGATTATATAGATTATAGATTTAGATAGATTATAGATTTATATCGACTTCTTCATCCTGGACATTAGCTTTTCACTTCCTATGCAAGTTAGTTATCATGCAGAGTCTGTTCTTCCAGACCTTTCTGGAAATGGGCTGGAGGACTTTGGGGGTGTTTGGCAGTCTTGTTCTCCCCCCCTACAGTCCATGTCCATTCTGAATCTCATTCCTGCATTTGTGTTGTGCTTATCTCCAGGAACTAGAACAAGGATATTTGTCCCAGAAAAGTGCTGCCTACCTTGGCATGGCCCCCATCTCCAGTCACATCCTGTTCCTTCTCACAATGCATTATTACCAACAACCCTTGGTTGGCTCCACTGCCGTCTGACTGTGGGTGTTTGAGACAAACACAGTGGCCTTTCTGGGCTTCTGCAGCCACTGTCCCACAGTGCAAAACGGGCTGGGGTATTTCTGCATTCCTGCTCCAACCCGTGCCTTGCATCATCACCACTGTGGCAACACCAGGGGACAACTGGCAGCTCAGCACTCCTGACACTCCAAAAGCACAGAAACTCAAATTCTCACTGATCCCCACAGGTCCACTCAGCCCCTTCAGCATGTAGAAATTACCTCGTATTATTCTTGTAACCTTGAACAACGTTGGGAAATTCTTGACGTCTTTTTGGGAAACCACACAAAAGTCTCACGTGGGTTCATCCCACCCTCGCACTTCACCTGCACAGGGAGCTCTAAACCATCTGACACCACAAGACAACATGAACCAGCCATTAACCAGCTGTGTCTCGTGGAGCAACTTTGCAAAAAACTGCTCTCAGCCACACATTAAACACAGGGCCATTACTAATCTGTGCAGGGATACAGAGCAGCAACCTCACCTTCCTGCAACAGTGCCAGCCTCTGCAGCTCCCAGTCCCCTCTTGCTGTGCCCAGTTCCTGCTTCAGGCTGTTGTGCCAGTACAACTGTACAGGGACAGATGGTGAACAGGGCTGGAGAGCTGAACTGGGCATCCAACTCCAGGGATTCCTCTGAATTCCCAATTATGCCACATGTACAATACAGACACGTGGGCAAACAGAGCAGCACTGCAGAGCAGCGAGGGCTACTCCACCTAGCAGCACCACCACTCCAAACAAGCAGGGCAAAAGAGCTCTCCTAAAACCATTGCTTCACATGCCTCTTGGCATCGTGAATTCAACAACAGTGGCTTGCACAGACACACTCAAGCTACACTGGATGTTGCAACAGAACTTAGTTGGAGCAGCCTAAAGCAGCCCCAAGCTGCAGGTCTTTGTGAAATCACTGTGCAAAGCAGATTCCTGGCCCAGCCAGGAGATTAACATCACATCTGAAGGCAGTGGCAAGCCTTGACTAGGTGTGATAGTGAATGTTTTCTTTCATCAATGATTAAACAATACCAAAAAGGCAAAAATACCACAGGAAAATAAAAATATAAAAATGTATTTTTCCTTTTTTAGCAATATAGCTCAGGAGAATATTCCATGGCATCCTAACTGTTTCTGCAAGGACAATCAATGCAATGTCAAAAATCTTGATCCCATAGAATCTTGTCACAAAACTTCCATGCACAGAGGCTGCATTTCACCACTTCAAAACATTTCCCCAGCAAGTTACACACTGGCCTTTCAAATGTATATGATAGGGCAAGTGGGCCAGTGAAAGCACACAGCATTGAAGTTCTACCCTCTTTATCATTTTCATAAACATTTAAGTCACGTGCTGCAGAGCAGCATCACTGAAAGCTCCTTCAAGTTTCATTCCAAGAGGGTCAGGATCAGCCACCTCTCACTAAATGCAGGAAGCAGAAGAATGAGAAAGCAACTAAAGCTGTCAATACAGGGAATTGTCTGTATGCCATTCCTCTATAAAAACACAGGCACTGCACAACCCTAAAAGATCTTTTCAGACACTGTGTCACTACTAACAGCTAATACAGCAGGAAATTTTAAGTCAAATACTGTATTAGCCAAAACTACCACAATAAATAGCAAAGTTGCCATGCCTCACATAAAAATGAAAACCTAATGAAACCTAGAGCAGTTTGTTGATACCATGTGCAGCCTAGGCTACATGCATAATGTAACAGTGCAACTGCTAACAGCAGGCTCACAGAAGATAATTTACACTTGTTTTTATGGACATGAGGAACTGATCTTTGAAGTTGTCCCTAATGAGATTCTGCTTGGCCCTAACAGCATCCTGAGAGAACGTGCTGGTTTTCTCCCCTGCATCCGGTGCATATTTATGATGCAAAATCCAGAGCCATTTAAATTGCACATGTGGACCAGTGTCCCCCCGTGCCATCACCAAGTCAGAGTCTCACAGTGGGGGAAATACCAACTAAAATGTCTCAATTTAGCTTCAAGTCTTTGCTGTAATTACCCACACCACCTTTACTAAGTACCAAAAGATACATGGGGGTTAATGAATATGGTTCCTTTTTCCTCTGTACAGTTGACCTCCTAGCTCAATTTGAGCTGCCAGGTCAATTGGCAGCTGTATCACACATTGCAGAAGACACATCCAAGCCACAGTCACAAGGCTCCCCAGAGAAAATACAAGTGTAGCTGTGCAACGGATTTCAAAAACACAGGCAGCAGCAGAAAGCAAATAGGAAAAGGTTTCTGCTGTGCCCTGTGAGGTTCACTGCTTTGAGACTACACCCACCTGTGACAGCCCAGATTTTACTCTCTCTTCCATACTTCCCCCAGACAGAGCCATCCATGTACCTGGGTTCTTGATTATCACTGCTTCAGGTCAAAGTATTCAAGTAAACTAACTGCAAGCTAAGGCAGTTCAAGAAACTGTTTCATGCTCCACTCAAATTTTCTTCTGCAGCTTTTGGGAAGGTGCTAAAACCAGAAAGTTGGCCACTGCAGCAGCTCCCCAGGTAATATTATATTATTTCAGCTATACTGTCAAAGAATCAGCATTTTTAACTCTTTAAATTTCTGTCTTTTTCTGTTTGGAAAATAGAGAGGGGGGAAAAAAAAAATCCATAAATTCTTTGAACATACCTGTCAGCGCTGTCTATGCTGTATGAATGCAGAGCATGTTGTTTAGGATTAGATGACTCAGGACAGACAGCAGGATGCTTGATTTTTCATTTAGAGCTCATTATCTAATAACACACTAAATAAACAAATTCTACCCCACTGACAGCTGTTTGGCACCTTAAAAAAACCAAAAAAAAAAACCCACAAAAATCAACAAAATACAAGACAGAATTCTGCTCTAATTCCTATAAGCAACCTGGTGGTCAGCATGGCCACAATTCCATGCAAACAACTACAAGGTATAAGTCTGGAAGTTCAAAATCTAAAACACCTTTTTGTTAGGAAAATAAAAAAACACACATAAACATGAAAGACAGATTCCAACACTGCCACCACAGCAATACTGTGACATATATCACACTGCTCCTCTTTGTGCTAGGGCAGGAAAGTCTTTAAACACATATTCAGGCAGTAAAATTGTAACAAATATGGCTGCAGGTGCAAGGTGTGCTAAGAACTACACCTCAGGCCAACATCTTATCTCTGGCTATTTCTGGGTATTCGAGATCATTTCTACATTTCTCAACTTCCATTTATTCTGTATGGGTCCCTCTCCAGTACGTTCCTTCTGCATTTTATTACATAAGTATCTGGACCCAAAGAAATGGCACTGTCTCTTTATAAAAGACAGATATACAGAAAATTGCCATGTCTTACTCCAAATCTTCTCTAGGACCCCATCTAATTTGAACTAATTAATAAAGAAACCTTTACCAATTTCCAAGCTATACAGATTTCAGTTCATACCTTTTAACTCTTCACTGAGTGGGATGATCCACTAGAGATCTTTCTCATGCTGTAGAATGACATCCTTAAAAGCTTCTGAAAGGAACACTCTCTGAAAATAGTGACAGTATCAAATGATGGTATGGATGGACTATCAAGGAAGCCAGGTGATCCAAAATTAATTTTCAACTGCAATTAATATTTCTCTTGACAATCTAGACTGGATGCAAGGATTATTTTCAGGAAAATATGCTGTGTAATTAACAATATCTAAAATGAATGAGCCAGAACACAAAGCAAAATCCCCCTAAAGAGAGACCATTTTAATTCCTTGAGACCAGGAATTTCCTTTCTATCCTCACTCAAAGAAAATGGGGTCTTCATTCTACATACATACTTACATTTTTAAACCAACCTGTCTTCTCGAAGGCACAGAATTCATGGCCATGGATAACCAACAATAAATGAAAACTGCACACATTAAAGGTCTGTGTTTTGCTGCCAAGATGATGTGTCAGGTTCTGAGAGGAACAGCATGTGTGATCCTTCCATTAAGGCAGCAGCACTCTCAAAAAGCAGCCATGCAGAGTAGCTGAGCAGAACAACACCAAAGGTCACAGTGAAGATAAAAAAAGGGGAGAAAAAATCATATACCACCCCTAGTATTACCATCAGCATTTTAATTCTCAGAGGGTGTTTGAAACTCCTACTACAGCATTTGATCTGTGCAGTCTCATTATGCATTTCTAGGAGAAAAACTGTCTTCAGAACTTTACACAAACAATTAAAATAACCTCCAAAACATCTAACAAGTTACAATTTGAATCATAACTCTCCCTCAAAAACCCAAAGAGGGTACGTAAGCAGAAACTGTAAAGGTACAGAATAGTACTGAGAGCAGAACAAAATTAATTCTTCTTGCAAATATGCCTTCCTGTCAAATCTGCAAACAACCCTGTTTAACAAACAAGACAATGGAAAATCAAACTAATGTCAAGAGAGATAAAATCAAAATGAAACAATTATATATAAAAGCTTTCAAGTAATTAAAAGATTACACACAGTTTACATATATAGTTTTTTATATATATAATTGTGTATTTCTTTAATTTTTATTTATTCGCTGCTTTCCACCAAGAGGAAAAGTGAATGCCTGGATGACTTTAAATTTACAAAATAAACACACCACAAAGACAAAACTTCCCTCTTCCTTAATATCTGTCAATTATCACAATCTTATACGTACATTGCTAACAACCAGAGAAAATAAGTCCTTGAAAGAATCATTACTTTAAATTGAGGGAGACTTAATCTGGTATTTTTAAGTGGCAGGTCCTCTCCCATTGGAAGTAATAATGATGTCACCAATCACTGCATTTTACAAGTACAGGACAAGGCTCCTATTTATTAAATACGCTGGATGACATGAAGTTTAAATTCTGAGCATTAATTTCCCCAAAACTGCTACTTCACCATTCACAGGAAAGCAAATAACCCATTGTTAATGCTCACTGCTGGCCAAAAGTGAATGTGCTTTAAGAAACAAAGAAGCCTGGAGTAATTAAAAAGTAATGACTTTTTTCTTTGTGCTCCCTATATAAAAGGAACAGGAGGGAAGATATACTGGACTAGCACCTTTTCCTTCCCATAAACTGATGCAATAGCCAAACATTTAGGAGTAATGTGCTGACCTTCATGCTCACAGTCACTACACTCAATTCCTTATCCCAGAGAAATTGTAAACGTGGTAAATAGCAAGTTTCCTGGCTTACAAATACATCAGATCAAGTCCCTGCATCACACTCCTTCCTCCTTCCCTCCCCCAGCCTCTCTCCATCTGCTGCCCTCCTGGGAAGGGAGCGCTGCACTTAATGGCTGTGTGCTTTTAAGTCTAATGTGCTGGATATAAGTTAATGCCCACTACAGTAAGTGGAGACTCTGCTGCAAGGAAGCCTCTGGTGCTGTTTTTTCCCTGTCACCATCCAGCAAAATCTCTGTAGCCCTAATGTCAGCCAGGGCGCAAGGAAGAGAGGGAAAATGAAATCCACAACCTGTGACAAAAACAAACCTTGAAAGACACTACACAGCACAGTCATTTAAATAATCTTTCAGTAAAAACAGGAGACAGCTGGGCTTTTATTTGTCACTCCCCTCAACATAATGATTTAAATTTAGAAAATATGCCCATTATAAAATAGGGCATATAAAAATAAGAGCAAGCATCTCTCAGTCAGTGGAGAGTACACAGGTGAACTGTGCTGGCAGCAGAGACAAAATGGGCCTGATCCATCAGTTATGAAGGGGACAACTGTATTTGGGGATTATGAGCTGACCTGCTCTCCAGCCACCCTCTCTGCCCACTCTCAAATCTTCAGCAGCAGCAGCAGCACTGCCCATCCAGCAGCAGCACATCCTGCAGGATACATACAGCTCATGTGCTGGGAGAAATCTCCAGGTTTATCGAGGTTATGACCAAGCTTTATGGTCAACTCTTCAGGAGATAAATAAAATGACTGCAATGCCAGGTACCTAAACTTTATTGTCTGGAATCCAGACTTGCCGTTTTCTGCTCCAACCACTTGGTACTGCTCCAGGAATGTTATCGGGTGCAAGATTATCCTACCCTAACTTTTTGTTAGAAAAAGGCAGCAAAATAAAAATTATAAAATGGAGTCTATAGTCTCATCCACCACGAAACAGAATTAGTTTGACTTCATGTTTTAAATGCACAGGTTTGCTGTTTTATTTTATGTGATTTTAATTTGCTGGACTTTTTTTTAATATCTCTAGCATTAACATATTGGTTTATATTGTGGTGGACCTGGCAGTGCTAGATTCATGGTTGGAGTTGATAATCCAGCCTAAACAAATCCATAATTCAGGCACAACTTCCTCCTATTTAAAAACAACCACACAGTAACACAAAACTTGATCTCTACAATACACCATCTAAAAATTGCAACTTTTATGTCCCACATCAAAACTGAAAGTAAATGGGTAAGACTGAATTTCCAAATCCCATCAAACAAGCTGTTTGTATCTCCTGAAATACCTGCTATGAAATATGTGCATGTCTGTATGCAGACAGCCTCTTTTGCACTGCTCTGCATGTTCACATTACAGAAAAGACCTGAGAGCCACTATCAGGCCCTCTGCAAGCAGAAACAGCCTCAGTGAAGTCCATAAAACTACAGCTGCACGTGCCAAGTATGATTCAAACCACTGGAAACAAGAAGTCATTGCACCAAGGACCAAAACTCACAACTTGCTGGAAAATCCACTCTAGGGACTTGGGAAAACCTGGTGTGAATTATGAAGGGAATGATTTTCCCATACAAGACCTGGGGGACTTCCTACCCAGCACTGGCACTCTCCTCTCCCTGCCAGCACGTGTCACTTGAGGGAATGCAGGTAATTCCAACACCAAGCTGGGCTGTGCCTTCCCAGCAGTAACTTCACAAGCTCACTGTTCAGAGATGCACGTTTTAAAGGCATGTCACTGCCTCACTGTACTTCTGCTGTGCCTAAAAGCAGTTATTTTCTCAATGGCATATGGCATATTACAGAATTCAAAACCAAACTGTTCAAGAGTTCTTTTGAGAGGGAGACACACTAGCCCTCCATTGAATTCTTGCACGGATACCAGTGCAGGCAACTGACTCCAAAATTATGGCACCTCTGGGAGCTCAAGACCAGAAATATAAACTCAAAAAATTACCATGCCAACATTGAGTACAAAAGAAATCAATGTCCATGACCAACACTTCATTACTTCTGAAATAGTCTTGCATCAAACATAAGCAAGCTGCATATAATAATTTAACATATAACATAGACATCTAAACTCACATTGTTTACAGAGCTTTCATTTTGCTTATTTGTCCAACAAAAAATTCTAGCAAGGGTTTGCAAGAGAAAAGAGTAAGATGTGTGATAGGTAGCTGCAGCACTTTCCTTGGAATAGCCATGTGTCACAGGCAGAGAGAGCAGGCTCCCTCTCAGGGAAGACCAGCCTCATCCTGCCACTGGGAGAAAACCATCAGCCAAAAGCTCTCCAGCAGGATTTGCAGTGTGGGCCTGCAAGTTTAGTTATTAACCCTCTGCTTGGAAATCTATGCCCTAGAAGTTGTTTCACAGAGTATCTCACCCTTCAAGCACTAAATAAAAGCAAGAATCTGCTGCTTCCACAACAATATCCCTACTGCCTTGATATTTAAAAAAAAAGAAATTAACAAGTTTCCAGTGACAGCACAACATATATCCACCTTTTTTGTCAAACTACTTCACAGCAAAGAGCTTCCTTGGTGAGCAGCCTCCCTCCAGCACAAGGTACTGTGGCAGGAGCCACTGCTGCAAAAAACATTCCTGGTCAGATCCCACCACACATCTCCCAAAAGGTAAGAACACATTTGTGTGCTGTATATAAACATGGAAGTGAAGTCAGCTGCTCTCAGTATGATTGAGCACTAAATGAACCTCACAGTTAACACTACAGCACAGAGTCAGATCATGTAATGAAAATTTTCTTTTATAGTCCTCAGCTACTGAGATGGGGCCTTACAGATAAAGTGTTTGTTACCTGAAGGCTTCTCTGCATGATTAATACAGCATAAAAGAACACCAACACACATGAACACAAAAACCTTTTTTCTCCCTCTCAGGGTTTACCAACAGCAGCCAGGCTAACTCTACAAGGTGTTTTAACAGCACATTTTCATCAATTAAAATCTTTATCAGTCTTATTTCTGTACCAAAGGTGAACAAATATCCCCTTCCTTCTATCCCTGCCCACTGGTGGATCCACAAGCACAGTGCCAGCTCCCTGTGCTGGCTGCCCCTGGGACCCTCTACTGGTAAGGCTACACCAAGAGAGAGATCACTGAAAGTAGCTCACTGGTGAAAAAAACCACAACAAAAAATTAAAATCCCATCCAACCAAACCAAAAAGCCCACCTCACTACATGGACATTTGTAACCTGGACTGTTTCAGTGTCCCAGTCCATGCAGCAGCCTCCAAAAGGCTCTGCCAGCACTCCTGGGCAGGTGGCAGAGCGTGTGGCACAGGGGCAGAAGGAGCAGCTGGGGAGCAGCAGGTTCAGCACTGAAGCCTTTCCTTAGACCAGGGACCTTCCCCCTTCCAGCCCTGGCAGTAACCTCCAGGCACAGCTTTGCTCATTCACACAGCACGTGGAGCTGCAGGAGGCTGATGCCTCACACTGAGGGACTGATGGATTGATTTTGATGGGCACAGAGACTGCTCTGGCAGCCTGGTCCCACCAGCACAAGAGGGAAAGGGTTTAGCACCAACTGAAACCAGACCTGGCTTCTGTCTTAGGGCAGGGCAATGTGGAAAGACAATAATAATAGGGCAACGGTGGTAAATCTGTCCTATGATGATAATAATAATAATATTGGCACTTGAACAGCATTGGGCTTCCAGGGATGTCAGGCCATTTTTTTAAAAGTAGGTTGGTATTATTCCTTTTTACAACAACAAAAAGAAAGGTCAGAAATTTAATCCTTTTTTCAAGAGTGCTTAGCATATGATGACTGCACTGTATAAATACAAAGGGCCTAAATTTGAATTTTAATAACAAAACTGTAATTCCTGAGCCTTACATCACCACTGTATGAACACTTTTACTATGCTCCACACTTCAGCATCCCAAATAAGTGTAGCTTCTTTAAAAGGTTATTTTCATTTTACACATAAAAATTAAGTTTAGAAATTACATGTTGCTTAGATTTTTGCAGAAGTAACTTTGAACAATGTAAAATCAGTAAGACAGTAGAGATCTTCACTCACACAAGCATACACAGGCACCAGTCAGAGAGTTTTCTTAATGACAATTAGAATTGGCATCTTTGCCACGTGGCTTCCATTGTTCTGTGGCAGAAGGACGACAACACACAATCAATTCCTGGCCCTCTTCTGGAGTGGGGCACTTTGTTTTGGGACAGCTGAAGGGCTCTCACCTCCACTGTGTCCCTCCCTGTATTCAGGGAATCCTCGCCAGGCACTGCAGGGAGAGCTCAGCAGCCTCAGAGCAGCTGCTGAAAGGCTCCTGCTCTTGGCTAAAAGAAAACCAGGTTTGTTTTCCTCCACACACCAGGCTGGGAACTGCTGCACATCCGTGAGGGACCAGCCAGGGAAAGGAGACTGAACCTGCACCAAGGGAAGCTGATTGTGAGCCATGACCCCAAGGGAAAAATCCCTGTGGCAGAATAGGGGCGCTCATTCCAAGTACTCCTGCTTTCACTAACACAGCTTAAATGCCACTTGATTGTTTCACAGTACTGATTTGTTTGTTTGTTTTGGAAAAATAAGTAGTAAAAAGAAACCTGTATGGTCATAAGCTGTGTATGCTTTTGTTAAAAAATAAAAAAAAAAAGGAGTGTTATTAATGGCCAGAGCAACAATTTCCAGCCAAACTACAACACTGTCACATCAGTAGCAGCTGAAACAGCCTGGAACACACCAGGTACTGCTGGCTGGTGTAAGACTGAATCTCTTACTCTCTCAACCAATAATGTTACATGTACCAGCTCCACTTTTCTGTAAATGTCAAATGAGTTCATATTTTGCTAATGCCAACTCTTTTCCCCTCCCGCTAAATACCACACACCTTACATGAAACAAAAATCGAGAATACTGCAAATCAAATGCATGACTTCCCACTAATCTCAGTGGGAGTTCATAAAGCCCATTAAATGAAGAATGGTTTCCCCAAGAAAAAAAAAAAAAGGAAAAAAAAAACAAGATCCTCTCTGTCAAGGTTACTAGTCTAATAAGTTCTCTGAGTTCTAACAATGTAAGGTTTCATCACAGCTGAAAGTTTTTTCTTCTGTAATCAAATAGCTGTATTTTTATAATTATTATTATTATAATATATACACATTTACACACAGACATTTATGTACTTTATTCAGCCAGACATATACTTCTACCAATATAGAACTCTGCTTATACTCTTTGTTTTAAAATAAGAATATTCACATGGGGGATTGCTCTAGTACAGAAAAGGCAGTAAAATTATATAGTTACAGATTGAAAAATTTATCTCCAGGTATGAATAAACTTATTTAGAGGACTTTTGCTCTGGCACAGAAACCTCTATCTTTCTTACTCCCCTATTACTGAATTTAAACCATAACAAAGTGTTAACATGCATTCGAACTACCCTAAAAATAAGCCACCAAGCCATGCTGGTGAGACCAGAGGAAACCTAAAGAACTCCTCTAAAAGGCTCAGCCTGCAGCAGCTCAGACTACAGCTATTTTATCTTCACAAAACTCCCTCATCCTCACCAGACAGGCCTGTCCAAAGGGGCATTTTCCATAACAGATACACAAGGTTTATTTCACCCTTCTCTTTTTTTCCCCCCTGCAAGTAAATGGGGTGTTGTACCTATACAGGAAGATTTTTCTGTCTGGTTAAAACCCAAGGAAGTAGTTTTTCATTTGAATTTGTCCCCAGGCTGCATCCTGCTGCTGCTCACTAGTATTTTTGGTACCACTGCTAGTAACCTCATACAGAGTATTTCAAAATTATAAACAGGCTTAAAAGCTGGTTTGGTTTAAAAACAAACAAACAAAAACCCAAAAACCACCTCAAACACACACTTATACACCTAAGGAGCAAGAAGCACTTCACTCTGTAAGTCACAACTCTTGACCAAAAAAAATTGAAAGTATGAAAAGTTTCAAAAGAACAATAAGCAACGTGGAGCACAGGGAAGCATATTATAGTTGTTATTTATTATTTTGCAGCTGCCCTTGAAAGCAGCGAACTAAGATGATGCAGTTAATTAAAACTAACTGAAAATAAACAATAATTGGACAAAGCATTCAAATAGAAACACTTTATAACAGTCAGAAAGTAAGTGAAACCTGTGGGTGGGAGCATTGCTTCAAGATGACAAAATAATATCTAAAATTACATCCCTTTATGCAAAAGAACTGTGCAGCAAAAATTGCCTTTAGAATACCCGTTCAAACATTAATTTGCAGAGAAACGAAATAAAATAAAATGAAATTAAATGGAATAAAATGGCTGGACAAACTGATTCAAAAGTTATATTGACAAAACTGCTGTTGCTGCCAGCCCAAGCAAAGGGAGCTGTAAAAATACACCATTGTTTACCTGACAGTAAGCTTAAACAAATTGACTAAGGAGTGCTGGTATAAAAATACATATAAAGATAAGAGAACTCTATCCCAGCTGATGGAACTGCATGAAAGACACAAAATAAAAGTGTGAGGAGAAAGTCCAGGACATGTGAACAGGCAAAGTACTGCCAGTAGTGCCTTACTCACCAGATTTATGCTGGTGATATTCCATGGGCTCTCCTTCACTCTGTGTTAGGCCCAAAGGATACAGGGCATTGTAAATGGCTCAGTGTAGGCCGAGAAAACCAGTTCTCACCTTTGGACATGAAGATGCATATCCATAAAGAAATTACTTCTAAAAGCAATATTTCCTTTAGCAAAGAACACTGTCCTTAAACTGCACCCAGCTACTGATTTATGGCATGCAGCAGGGTCCTGCAGCAATAGATTGCCCTGCTATTCACACACATGTCACAAAACTCAGCTCCCATGTTGCTTTACTCATTGCTCTTCATTCCATGATTTTTAAAATAATTTTTTCGCTAGAGAATAAAGCCTCTTCAAACTCCCTCTTAGGGAAAAGAAAAAAACCAAACCCAAACAAGACAAAACCAACAACCCACACACATGCATTACTTTAAAAGACAGCAACAAAGAAAAGCAGACTGTAAAACCAAATCAAATCAATCCTGGTGGCTGCAGCAACGTGGCACTAACAGAGATATAACAGGGTAAAAAAGATCATGGTTTCTTTGTTAATACTGCTTTTACCAATTTTTTGTTAAGATTTCTCACTTGATGACAACCTCTCTCAGATAAACACACAAAACTTCCATTATAATACACTAAGAAGACAAATAAAGACTCCATCTGAAGCTACCACATAATCCAGTCTCCCCTGCCCAGAAACAATTCTACTGTTCTTACACCACACAAACCCTCAGCACACTCATATCTTCACTTCCTTGCTTTCCTCTACCCACCTGGTAGAATCCCCTCTTTTCTTTCTCAACAGGTTTTCTAAAATCCCTCATTTGCTATCCAGGCCTATACCTGAACTCACCTCCTGCACTTGGACACTGCTGTCTCTGCTTCCACTGCCAATCTGAGACTAACTCATTTCCAATTTTTCAAAATGTTGATCTCCCTTTTGTGTGCCACACCCCCCGCTGAAACCAAACTTCCGATTTTAAGAAAGCTGCAGTATTTAAGTTTAAAATTATTTAAAATACTGACACTTTGTACCGTACTTTGAAGTTTCAGTTTTCAACTACACAGTTTTTCCAAACAAATATTTTTCAAGACACCCATCAAATTAGTATCATTTAAGAGATACACTATCCCTTAGAGGAGTGCCTGTATGTTTGTGAGATTTTTAAACAAAGCATGAACAATTTCTACAGTGTTGAACACCACGCTTAGTCCTAAATTCAGCTCCCACTGAAGTTAATGTCAATAGGAAGGGGTTCTTTAAAACTGCTTTCTGATTTTCTTTTGTTCGCTTTGAATTCTTTCTCTAAAGAAGATTTGTACTTAATGTCAGTCAGAAGCACAGCCGGGAGTGCAAAACATGCAACAGAAATTTGCTAACAAAAGGTCTGAAAAGATCTGAATCAAGACATGGAAATGTTTCTAAAATCAAAATTACGTCATCACGGTAGTAATAAATCAAATGTAATTAATGGAAAGTTTTTCACCTTGAAAAGTGAATGCACGACACTCTTCAGCATCCCTCCTAAAGTTGCCTTTAGGAACATTGTAACCACATGAAATCCTATTAGAAGGTGCTGAACTCCTACATTGTGACTCTTCCGGCAGGCTTCTACATAACAAAAATGCAATGAAGTACCATACAACTTTCCCCCCTTATTATGCAAAATCCTTATCAAATTCAGTAGTGGGACATGGTTCAAAACCCTGCCTAACAATGGCTCGCAGGATGTCAAGAGATGTCGGCTTTGTTTTAGTTTCGCGTGCTTTTCAGTCTATTAATGCTCCAAGAAAAGGAACCTTCACATAAATAACCGATAAAGATCAAACCCCACTAAACAATGGGAAGGGAATTCAGAGTTGAAACTGGTACTTAGCTCTTTGCTAAGCAAGCAGCCCATTGTGCCCAGGTGCCGACCCTGGGTGCCACAATGTCCAGGAATAAATAACAAGGTGAGAGAAGGAACCTCCAGCTTCCCACCTGCCATGGTTTCGCTGCTTCGCGCCGGGGCTGTGGTTTAAAGAGAGGATCTGCAGCTCTTCGGAGGAGCTCCGGACAGCCCCGGCTCCTTTGTGCGCCAGGTTGCGAGTGGAATGTGGAATGTAGGTTCCACTTGCAACCGGGAGGACAAAAGATACACTGATGGGGGGACAATTAGTCCCAATTAGGCCTATTTCGATGCTGAGTGCAAGTGCTGGGGGAAAGGAGCTTAAATCTGAAAGCGATTGGTCCCTCAGGCGAGTTAAAGCCAGATCAGTAAAGTGACAAGCTTGAGAACACGGGGCGAGCTCCACCCAGGAGGTGGCACGGAGCCTGGGGCACAGCCAGCTCCGGGAGGGGATGGAGCTCGGCTCCCAGCTCCGGGAGGGGATGGAGCTCGGCTCCCAGCTCCGGGAGGCCATGGAGCTCGGCTCCCAGCTCCGGGAGGCCATGGAGCTCGGCTCCCAGCCCTGGCACACCGGTAGAGACCCGATAACCACGCTGCACTTCAGCTCCTGTGAGTAGCTAGCCACATTCCCCAGGTGTCAGCCCGCTCCGTGAGCGGCAGTCCCCTGTCCCGGGCACAGGCAGGCACACAGCAGGCACACAGCAGGCACAGGCCGGCAATACTCACATATGCACATGAGGAGGCTGGAACCGGCTCTGGTTGATGTTGTAGTGCGTGAACGCCTGCGTTGGGTTGGAGCTGTACTCATCCACCGTTATGGTAACTTTGCCTTGTGAAGGAATTCCATGAGCCATCCTTCCTCCTTATGGACATGAGAAGCTCACAACTTCCCAAGGCCCGGGGCAGGGTAGGGCATTGTGGTCCGGGCAGCTCCCGATTCCCAACGGCTCCGCATCAACTCCGTGACCTCTGCCAGGAGAGAAAGACAGCACAGGCTGCTATGAGCCATGAGATGTAAACACACACACACACACACCTATTACTCTACGCTCTCCTGATTTCCATTCAGATTTGAGATCTTTTTCTATATTCATGATGTACCCATCACCCCTCTCTACGCATTACTATTCACTTCTTTTTTTTAATTACCTCATCATCCAACTCCATCATCATTAGACACATCCAAAGGATGAATGCTTAAAGTAAGGCTTTATCTTTAGGGTGTGGGGGAAGGGGGAAATAGAATATCTGTTTTGAAAGCTCCAGTTAAATACTCCCCATTTCATATGCTTTATTTTAAATTACATCTTGTGTTAATTGCAGCCATGAAAACTCACAAGTGAACCCAGCTTCCTGAAGGACAAATTACTTTCCACAAACATGCACACTTGTTTTCAAGGTGCTACTGTAGCTTTAGAACACTAACAACTGAGAGACATACAAGAAACTCATGTAAAGAACATGTTACAATTGCATAGCAAAAGGTACACCCAAACACCTTTGAATCAAAGCGTTTGTGCCCAGAGAAAGGCGAGTTTCTAGGCAATGTTAACAAAATATCCATATTATAGCTCACCAGCACTGAAACGGGTTTGGATTCACTGTTACCAGACAGCTGTGATTTATCTGACTTAAGCGCGAATTTACACACAAATATTTCTGCATAAGATGAAAGAAAAAGGCTCTTCCTTCTCTATGCATCCCTGTCCTTTGCCTCTTCAGAGTGCTCTTAAACGCATTTAGCGTTAGGACCGGATGTGTACTGTAATATTAGCATAGCCCTGTATCCAGAAACCTCCCAAACGTGCTCTGCTGAGCTTCTTGCGCAAAATCTGAGCTTCGATTTCTTCAGTCAATAAACTGAGGATACCTCAGCTGCCTTCCTTTCAGAGGGACTCTGTGAAAATTGATCAGCTGATGCTCAAAGAATACTTTCAAGATGAGCAACTCTTTAAGAGCCCCGTTTATGAGGCAGATCCTCAGCTGGGACACGCTGTGCTGGCTGCAAGGACTTGCATGAAATCACCACACTGGGAACCCACTGATATTCTTCCCTTTAGCTGCCACATGCCAGAGTGGACTTTTCGTATCTGGAGTGTATTTTACAGAAGTAAATCAGTGCTTACTGGGAAGACAAAGAGATGGGAAAGAGAAGAGAATGACTTGAGCCCTGAGCATCAACCTAAGCAATATTTTCCCAGTTCAATTTTCCTGGGCTTCTCTAGCTCCCAGACAGAAATGTGTTTGCCATGTGTAACATTAAGCATTTGAAATCTTTGATTTGTATTCAAAATATATTTTTAATACAAAGACTAATTTCCAGTTTGGCATGAAGCATGATGAAAACACTCTGCAAATGGCAGATGGCCCGCTATAGGCCATTTATTTTACTATTTCACCACCTCAGGCCTATGTAGGTTTCCATATGTTAGTTGGGTTAAGGCACTCTGCAACCTTCATTCCAGTAACTAGGTTCTAGCCTTCATCTTCTTTAGCATTGGAGGGAAAAAACTATATTAAAAGGAAAAAAAAAAGGATTAAACTATAACATGAAGCACCAATTAAAAAACTGGCACTAGGGATGGTACAGCATTGTAACTGTGGTTATGGTCTGGTCTTCCCCTGTGAGACCTAGTGAACCTCTCTCATGAAACAAGGTTCCAGCAGCAAAAGTGAGCAACGGTGAGCTTTGCTGAAGCAAATCTTTGCTGTGCTAGATGCGATTTAAGATGCTGCAACAACTGCTCACATAATGTAGTGGTTACCAGCCAAGTTTGCAGCTGTTTCCTGAATTTCCTTCACAATTATATTTTAGAGTTGTTTTGCATAACAGTAAAACACAACACCTGCTTCAAACTGCAGTCCTATTCCAAGCACTGCAGTTCTTTTGAGACAGAAACTACGATGAGTGCACAACACAGAGCAGCATAATTGCCCTGTACTGAAAAGTAAATACAAATGAAAACATCTTCATGCCAGAGAAATGACTGTCGTTAACGAGAATGCTGGCCATCAGAGCTCCCAGGAAAAAAAAAAATAGAGTTTTTGTTTTATACTCCAAGAACTTTAGAGCCTGCATATATTAAGAAGTAGTGTGAAAACTACATGTGTAATGTTATTTTTCTCTGCAATTAAAGCAACAATATAAAACAATGCATTAAACCAACAACAAAAATATGCTTGGGCTTTCAGAAAAGCTAAATGACACTGTTTTCAGCAACCCAGCATAAGAAAGGTCAGAACACTAAATTTCATATTATAGTTCACTCATGGAAGAAAAATGTAATTTGTTCATGAGAATGAATTATACATAAAGATAATAGGCATTTTTTGCAATGTTTGTAACAGTCCATGTTACAGAAAGAAATTACGACTAAGTGGCATAAAACAAATGACAAGAGGACACTTAAATAGCTGTATTAAATACTTTTAAGTTGACTCTCAGTAAGATTATAAGTGTACGAGCTGCAATTGCTTCCCATTGTTCTAATCTTTAATCTTAAAAATAAATCTGTACTAAAATTGAGGCTAAGCTGAACAAAGCATCCTTTTAAAATGAAATTCAACAACAAATGCCAGACGGGGGGTAAAAATAAATTATCATTTGAAGCTGGCTTCTGTGTCAATTCTCTTAATTCCCATTTAATACTCCATAGAGTACTACAGCTCAACTATCAGAAGTATCTAATTATTACCTTCTTTACTGTGAAGGTCTCTGAAGAAAATAGAAGAAGCTGAACACTTCAAAACTTTAGAACAAATGTATCTTAGGCCCAAGATTAAAAAAAAAAAAAAAAAGAAATTAAAAGAAGACTTCTTTGAATCGCTATCATTCTTCTTTCTCCAACTATGAGCACTACTTGTAGGTTACACACAGGAGATGAGTACAAAAAAATAAAAGCTGGATTATTTTCCCACCTATCAAGTAAAACAACGTGTAATATCTTCCACGCCTTTCGAGGCAGTTTTAAGTAAGAATGACAATATTAAAAACATAAATGATGACTTTTCAGCATGTTGCGTTTTCCCATACACAGGCTGTTATCCTTTTCCAGCGTGTATTCGTACCGGCAGCAAGAAGGGAGATGTGCCATTGTACCGCATCTGCTCAGCGTTACAGGTATAAATAAACCGGCACTTTTCGGAACAGGGCTGACCCAAACTTAGGTGCAGCTAATTGTAAACCTGGACACTGCCACCCTGTCAAAAACCCGCCACGAAATCTGCACAGGTAAGTCATTTTCAATGTAACATTACATTGCACGGAGAAGCACTCACACGAGCTCTGCGTATGTACACGAAGGCACGCGAAAAACTCATTTCCCCAAATAAAATATTTACGCCTTCTTCATCTGAATTTCAAAAATTTGCCTCTAGCTGGGCTCGGGCTGCAGCAGCAAATGCTGAGAGGCAGGAGCCGGGAAGGGTTAACCCGTGTCAACACCTTGTGTTGATACACGCACGATGCCGGCGCTGTGACACGGGCACGGCTCGCTGCTCCCGCCCGGGGCCGCGCCTCGGCCCCGCTGCCCCGGCGCTCCCGGGGCGCTCCCGGCCCCGCGGGGATCCGCCAGCGGCCCCGCGCTCCCCGAGATGCTGCGCCGCAGTTTGCGGACAACTCCGGGCTCNTCAACACCTTGTGTTGATACACGCACGATGCCGGCGCTGTGACACGGGCACGGCTCGCTGCTCCCGCCCGGGGCCGCGCCTCGGCCCCGCTGCCCCGGCGCTCCCGGGGCGCTCCCGGCCCCGCGGGGATCCGCCAGCGGCCCCGCGCTCCCCGAGATGCTGCGCCGCAGTTTGCGGACAACTCCGGGCTCCAGGTGCCCACCGAGTCCGCCCGAGGCGGCGGGGGTCCGGACCCCGCCGCTCCC
>VWZS01004859.1:760125-847858 GCA_013397075.1 Rhabdornis inornatus
GCCCCGCGCCGCGCATCGCCCATCGGCTCGTCCGCTGCCCTCAGAGACGACAAAATAAATAAGTAATAACAGCGACAATTAAAAAAAAACAAATCCTCGAAACAGGTTTTCGCATCTTCCGCCGCACCTTTGGTCACTGGGTATTGATGCGATGCCCTGCTCCTTTGAAGGTAAGCTCACCTCAGCAACCAGAAACACCAGGGTTCGCCTTTGATGCCGAACATTGTCTTAGGGTAACTGGGGCTTTTCTATGGAAAAACAGAATCAGGGACGTGNTGAATAGTCGAGCAGACAGAAAATAAATAGCAGGCCTCTAATAATAAGTAAGTGACCTATATATTTTAAATAAGTAATTTTGACTCTAGTCAACCTTCAGATATGCATGGCAAGTAGGCAGGTTTCTCTTTGTTGCTGAAAGCCATGAGAAGGGTCCTCTGTATTGCCAGGTGGAAATCCACTACGATGGATTGTCCTGTTTAGAAACATGGCAAACTAAGAAAATCAAACTGAAAAAAGACTAAATGGCATAAGACTTTTTTTTCCAAATTTACCCTTTCAGTCTGATTTTTTTACTGCTGTCATTATCACTTTTGATGGAAGTGAGCACTGTGAACCATCAAAGGAAAAATCCTGTTTCAGACAAAATGGCCCATGGATGAGTCGTTCTCCTAACAAAATCAAAGCAATATTTTCAGGGAATTTTTTCCTGGAACGGAGTCTGAGGCCATAGTTGCACAAATATTTTTAGCTGACTTACTGTGATACAGCTGTAAAACCAGCAATCCAGCATCCAGCCCACTTGTGTCCCTGCACTCACCCTCTGGTGAGAACAGGGAGCCCCACCTGGGAAACTGATCCATTCAGCACCAGGGAAGAACGATCAGGTTCAGTCTCCTCATCCAATCCATAACTGCACAGATTCTCCTGCTGGGACTAGACAAGGAATGAGATGAGCAACTGAGGGCAGAGAGAAAACAGGATAGCTTCCCTGGCACCAGGGCCAGCTTCAGTACAGGAGCATGGAGGGGGAGGGGATGGGGAGCAGGTTGGACCCTCACCTGCTCCATCCCTTCTCCAAAGCAGAAGGACATTTCCTGTAGTTGTGTCTTTATACATCTGGCACTCCAAAAAGGAGCCCCTAGCACCGAGGGAGGAACAGGGTAGAAGACTGGGTAGGGGATTGGATTGGGAATTAGAAAGCTCACAGACCCTCTCTCTGGTACCTGGTGAGAGATCAGACATTTCCCTGGTGTCTCAGAGCCCTGGTACTGAAATGAGCATTTACCTGCCTTGCTAGCCCTTATACACAGCAAACCCTGGGCCTCAAAACTGGTGGTACTTGGGTTTTGCTTATATGAGTCCAGAGTGGGACCTGCTTCTAAGGTCATGCCTTTTCCACAATACATATTGATATGTGCTCAGCAACAACAGCAAGCTGTAATACAGTCATCAGGAGCATTTTTGTTAATACATGACTTGACAAACTCTGAAATATTTTCTGTTAAGGACACACAACAGAACTTTTTCCTTTTACAAACTATTTATTTTCAGTATGCTTTCCAAAGAGATGCTCACCTTAGAAATGTGCTAGCCCCAGAGTTGCTAAAAGAAGGAAAAAATATCTTACTTATACTGATTAAAGAGTTTTCTGGGGAAAGGAGTTGAATCCTGTTGCCTTTCTTCTCTAATTCACAAGAGCAGCATCAAAATGCAAGTACACAAAAATAAAATATCTATATTATGGCTGGAACATGTATTTATTAACACACACTTGACAAGAAGATTTCAGAGATAAATTCAGAAACCTAAAAAGTAAATGAGATGTTTGAGTGTCACAGGACTGATTTTTCTAGCTGGGTGAAATTCAAAACAGTGAACAAATAGCTTTTCTTTACCTTAATACTTCCTATTAATGATAGTGAAAGGGTAAAGTGAAAAAAAAAAAAATCCAGTGCCAACTCTGAACATGACTAATACTTCCTATTAATGATAGTGAAATTTGTACAAGTGAAAAAGTTGTACAACTCTGAACATGACTAAAGTTTCATGTATAAAGTTATACATGAAACTTTAGTCATGTTCAGAGTTGGCACTGGATTTTGTTTTTTCACTTGTACAAATCCAAAGTGAGTATCATCAAATGTACAGATTCAGGAGATGCATGTTAAAAATTATAAAACACTATAGTATCCTGAAAAGCACACACATTCTTCACAACCTATTATGTCATCTTTAATATATTTCATAGGTATCACTGCCTCCAGTGTCTGCCAAGCACAGGGCAGAGCTAACAGCTTATGAGACACACACAGGGTAGTTAGACACCTACCTAATTTTGCTCTTTACTTCAGGAAAAAAAATTCCTAAGTATCTGTAAAGCAGTACAAGAAAGTATAATTTAAAGTTCACCTCTGAGCACTCATTCCTTAAACAATCAGATTTTCTGAGAGAACTTTTACACAGAAAGAAATTCAAACCAAACGAAACCAAAAAACCCTTTCAAATACATGAAAACCACAAATTAACAAATTTGGTTTTCAAAAAGGCTCCTTCCAAAAGGGCAGAAAAGGTTTTGAGGCAGACCAGCTCCCCAGTCTAGCCCACAGCAGCTTGTGCTGGCACAGTACAGTGCCCCAGTCTGCAGTGCAGGACAAAGGCTGGCACAGTGTGTGCTACACCTCCTGAGAGAGTTAGGCCAGTGCTTCCCACTATCTGTTCATTTGGACACAGTACCAGAGGGGTTTGGGTTGGTTGTTTCAATTTCCTGGAATTTTTAGCCATTTTGCACCAAGGGTTCTCATTTGCACTGCAGACAATTCAGTTTCAGCCTGCAGAGACTGGGACATGCTGGTACAGTACTGGTACAGCACTGGTACAGTACTAGATAATACATATTTTAATTTCCTAACATTTCAAGAAAGTGGAGTTGGGTCCAGTGGATGGCCACTGGCAGCAATCTTCACCAGAAGTCACTGGATTCACCATATGTCAGCACAGACCAGTGCAGTTCTGCCAAAAACTGTATCTTAACAGGCTCGTTCCCCTCATTAAAGCAGCAATTCTTCCCTATCTGTGGAACAGAAGACAACAGAAGAAAACTTCATTAGTTTAGGCTTCATTCCCCACTTAGCCCCACAACATTCCAAATTTGCAATATAGTTGAATAGATTCAAAGTTCTCCATTGCTCTCTTCTTTCCCTTCCAGGCCATAAGTCACAGAACATTTGGTGTGCGTGCTGGCCAACAGCATGAAAACAACAGAAAAACAGAGTATTACTTATAAACAGCAAACAAACAAAAAAAATCCAAAACAACAGGATTCCAATTTTTCAAATTTGGTTTTTTAGCTCTTAGAGCTTCTTAACAAAATTGCAGACTGGAACTAGCAGCTAATTGCATCCTAAAAGCTGAAAAAACCCCAAACCTCAAGGCTTTGGATTTTCATAATCTGTCCCATTATGAATTTTTATCTGACTTTTCCCCCTCACCAACAGGGCCCCATAAACTAACCTGTTCAATACTCCAGCAAACACTACATCTTCAGAAAGAACCCACAGCCTTTCCATAGAAACACACCAGCTTTTGGAGGAAAATGATTATTGCCAAAAGGAAGTGAAATTCAAGCCTTCTGTCAGCATCTGCAGACATAGAAGAGCACATCATTCTTCTGCTGACAGAGCACCAGGTAAGATTACTGAAGGAAATATCACTAGTTGCCTTCTGGGCAGTCTTTTTATATTTGATGGGCCAGAACTTTGTCACAGGATAATGCTTGTCTGCTGCCTTGCCCCTTTAAATTAAATTAAATTAAATTAAATTAATTATTTGATCGGAATTTTCATACTTACCCTCTGTAGAAATAAAATGATGCAAAAAAAACCCAGCTGGGGGTGAATTGTTTGTCCTTCTGAAAACTCCCAATGTAACTGATAGTCAAGGTACCTGGAAAAGAAATCATTCCTTTCTTTTTTCCCTGAACATTCCACCGAACATTCTTTTTTCAGAATTAAGAAGGATACATGGGTGATTAATTTCTTCATAATAGAGAAGGCAGTGACTTCAGTTTTGTTATGTACATAATGATCCAAGTGTTGTTTGATGGAGAGCAGTTACTGCAAAGGCATCACTGCAGGAACTCCCAGGTGCTGGAGGCTCAGGGCACACCACAAGGAAAGGTTTTGGGGGGTCACACTCTGGTCAGTGAGCTGTGGCAGGGAATACCCAACTGTGGGAGTAATGTGAGGTATTTTAACATCCTATTTCTTGCATAACCATCTACCTGTTTAGAAGGTGGATGCCTCTTCCCCCAAGTGATCATTTTATCATTTAATTAGTTTATAATGCATTGAGTCAGAGCCAGTGCATGAGAAAACCTTCAGTTTAATTCACCTGCAGTTAAGGCATTCAAAGCCCATTGTACCAAACAATTCCAAAACCTGATGGTCTGTCAGAAAACAGGCATTAGTAGTACAGAAGAGTGTATTACAGACCTCTCCTCTCCTTGACCTTTAACTTATTTAGCTCTCTTCCCTCTTCATCACATAGATTATCTCTTCCTGTGGCAGACCCTGGTCACACACTGTTTCTGTTCCTGGATGTAACATGAACTGTGTCCCCATGAGTCTGAAGAGTCACAGTGATACCAGATGGCCTCCTGTCTACACTCTAACTCTACCCATGTCCTTCTGACTTTAGACTGAAGATTCAGTGAAGTGGTTTTCTATCACATTGAGTGCATTTTTCAAATGTCAAGCTCCACAAACTGAAATTCCTGCAGACAGAGAAAAATTCTTCTCTCTACTCCTGAGAGAAGGTCTCTATTGCATGGAAAGTTATGTACGAAATTCTCAAAATCTGTCAAAATTCCACAAGGAAAGCAAATTGCAAAACTGAAATAGATCTTCTTTCTCAGTGCAAGTAAAGCATTTTACATGGTAGCACAGAGGAGAGAGCTATCTTGAAGAGTTTTTTTTTTGAAGACTACAGATTTACCAGCAAATTCATCTGATGATGATGACGATGATGATGATGATGATGATGACTGTTGTCAAGAGGTACTCAGAGTTAACCTCTTTACATCTAAACAAATAGAGCTTCACTCCATGCCTTGCATAATTAACTTTATGCTTTTGACAGACATAAAGAACTGTGGTCTCCAGTGAATCTGCATCTAGTTCTGGTTTATGGAATCCAGATTCCCTTTGGGTCAGAACTGTGGTGCCTTATAGAAAATTGTAGCACGAGCATAACAGAAAGCCTTTAAAGTGTCAGGTGCTCCTACATGGACATCTTTCCAATCTGAGCAACCAAGACTCCCTAAGCGAAGGAAAAGACTTTCTCAGGAGCCTTGTCACTTTAAATGTCCCCAGCAACACTGCTGAACTGAAGGTACACATAAACCTAAGAGCCTGAAGCCAAAATCTTTACTGTGTGTTAATTATCATCATCATCAAACCTTGTTGTACAGAAAATACACCTTATGTTGCTTATGAATCCTCTCATTCTGTGGGAAAGAGCAAACCTTAAATTCACAGGCAGTGCTCTAATATAAGATAGGTCTCTGGAAAGGAATGGTGAAGATCCTACACTATCATCTCTGGTCAATATTCATTTTTATCCCTTGATTTGGCATTTAAGAATCAATATTCCATAACAGTTATTGTCTAGATTTTTAATGCATCCATGCTGAAAACACTGAGAACTGAGGGATTTTCCACTCTTTGTTTTAGACACCCCAGGAAAAGAAATCCTGTATTCCAGTTATTGTCTGGTATTTGAGTTCAGTGTTGGCAAACTGGTCCCTGCATGTCTTTGAGGCATATGGAAATTGATGATGAAAGTGTCTAGTATAACTACAATTTGATGAAAACTGGAGCAGTGAACTGTGAGAAACTGCTAAATCAGTGTCATCAAACTCTGCTTGAAAAATAATGAAACATAAATACCACCAGGACACAAGCAATGCAGTGCACAGGCTGTGAAACCAGAGAGCAAATACAAAAATTAAGGAAAACTACAATAAATTATTTTAATTGCTATTTTTGAAACACATGCCCAAAATACAGTACAACTTTCCTGTTCAAATTCACTTGATGGAGACAGTGACATCATGTCTCCTCCAAATTGTTCAAGCCCAAAATCTTGGCACAAGCTGTTCCAATGGAATATCATGTTCAGCCCTGGCACTCTGGCCTGTCTGCCCATAGCCATGTGCAGAATAAGAACAGAACCGTGGCCAATGCAAATCCTAGTTATAGCTCGAGTCCCTTGGGGCAACAGAAAAATACCAAAATAGAAAACATACTACAGTTTTAAAGCAATAATATTACTGACAGGAATAAAACAAATGTAACCTCAGAAGTAAGATGACATTTATTGCCTAAAAGTTTAACAATTTCTGAAGCTGTAAAAAAGTATAAATAAAACCTGGAGATAGCAGTGAAAAGATCCTGATATTGCTTTATTCATATATTTTGAATGGAAACAAAACAAACTTACATAGAAATCTGAGAGCAAGAGGAAAAAGAAAGAAGACATTGTAATTTTTGTATATCATATATATATAATATATATCATATATATAATATTTAATATTACATATATATAATATATATAATATGTTGTTTTTACTGATGCAAACATCAGTAAACACACTCAAATTACTGGAAAAAAAATTATTCTATTTAGTTTTACCCATGTTTTGAGATAGAAAAATGTGTATGTATGCCCAAGAAAGGGATATAAGCGTGCACATTTGTAGACTTGCCAGAAAATTTGTACAAAAAGATCACAGGGAGACAGAGACAGCTGGAAAAATTGGAGCAGTGGCTCTGATTTTCATGCCAGTGTTACACCTAATGCAAAGGGAATGCAGATGATGGACTGCAAGCTATATGTTATTCCTCCTGACACATCACAGTGTGCTTGTAGAGCTGAGCAAAGACTGGGAAGTAAAAAAAAAAAAAAAAAACAAACCCAACAACCAAATACAAAAATCCCCCAAAAAACACACAAATAAACAACAAAATGAAATAAAACAAAATGCACAGACATTACAGAAACAGTGTTATTATAAATTTAAATATTAATCTCTCATACTTATTACAGTCATCAACATTTCATGTACAAAAGATAATGTCAAGATTAAGCAGTGGATACCAAGCACGAGCTTCTAAAATTTGAAAATTTAACTAAACTGTACCTTCAATCTCACCATGACACAGGCATGGCAGAAACCATGAAATGGAAAACGACCAGACACAAACATCTCTTGAATGTCCTACATCATGTTTTGAAATAATTGTAATGAGACATTTCTGCACATGGATTTATTCAGATTAATTATCAATAAGCCTAATTAGAAAGCTGTGTAACAAGTATCTAGAAGAGTCCTTTCTATTAGGGAATATACAGATAGGAGGCTTAGTTCAAAAAAGTTAAGTGGAATCCTGAGAGGACTTTCTGGTAATACATTCAGGTTTCTAAACTAATCTAGGTGTGGGTTCTGATATCTTTTCCCACGAGGTGACCTCAAAACCTTTGTTGTGTTAAAGCCATTTTCCCTGTTGGTTAACCCAAACGATGCAGATGAGTTGCACTGAACTCCTTTCAGTGTTTCTTTCCCCCCTCAGGCCTACTGATCACAATTCCATCTTTTGTGACGTTACCACTGCAGTTCAAAACTGCAATTATACTCAAAAAACTGCCTTCTCAAAGAAAACCTGTTTATAAAACCAGTTATGAGTCTCAGTTGGAATTTAACCAGGGTACTGTTGTGTGCCCCCGGGAAGGGTTCCTGGGGATTCCTGCTGTGCATTCAGACTTGCACCCAGCACAGCCTTTGGCAGGAGCTGGGAGAGCCTGGGAGAAGCCCAGGGGCTGTTTGTACCAACCTCGTTGTCACAGTGACACAACCCCTGAGATGTCTCACCTCGGGAAAGGAGAAGTGAAAAGGAAAAAATTAAAAACACAAATACAGCAATGCAGAACACAAAGGAAAAAAGAGGGGTTCAGTTCCAACTTTTCACAACCCTGGTGGCAAATCCAGTATAGGGCCAAGCCTACAAAACACTTCAGCTTTTAAAACAAATCCAGACACAAAACTTTTCCAGATCAGCTTGTGTCTCTACACAAGATAAGCTAATAATCTGACAGTGATTTTTTCCCATTTAGAACAAACTGTTAGCCTTAAGAAGGTCAAATCTAGAATAAGCCTGGACAAATGTATAATTAAGCTTCTGTCCAACCTTCAGACTGAGAGCTATACCTTATGTTGTTGGGTCAGGCAGCAGAAGATACAGGATCACATTCATCCCACTGAAATCCTTGGCTTCACTTCTAGTTATATTGATAAAATTGAAAAGAGCACACATTCTGCCCTGCCTTGAGGTCAAACTCCTATTTTTGATATTAGACATTAGCTGTGGATATAAAAAACTTTATTTAAATGTACATGATTTTTTAGCCAGCTGTTTCATATGCAAAAACTATTAAAACATACTATTTTATTCACTGTTGTTGGCTTCTTTCTATTCTTTCAAGTTTGGCCTGTCACAAAGCCCTCTGTAAGCTTAAGAAGAAAATTTCCTCCATATGGGAATTCTACAAAGGGTAAATTACTTCTCCATATCTGGGGGTCCCTATCAAAATGAACAGTGTGAACCAATGAACAGCAAGGGAGGAGATCACCCCTGTCAGTGTGTGCTTTGATTCCTTCAGTCCAGAACCACCTGCACACACTCCTGTTACTTTGAAGCATTCCCTTATTTTCTGATGGATTTTCATTAGTGTGCTCTTTTCCACGTATTTGTTGGGTCTGAACGCTGCAGTTACCCACGTTCAATAATGCCAAATTAACAAAGCAAAAATCAATGATTAAAGCCCACCAGCCACCAGACTGCCATAGTCTGAAAGATGCTTAATTTCCATTTCTTCAAATACTTTGTTCTGGTTACATTGCTGTAAGAGTCCCTGTGCTGTAATTCTGTATTTATTTCAGAATGTTTGTAGGTGCAGCACAGGTACTTACAGAAAAATCCTGTGGCATTGCCTCTGGGTGAGCTCTGGTCTCCCAGAGATGAGTGTGACCCCAACTCTGCACCCACAGGGAGCTCCTCCAACATCTGACATACATCCTTCAATTTGAGGTCTCAGAGCCTCTGACAGAAACCAACTCCAAGGTTCTGGGATCTGGGCCCTTGCACATGTTGTAATCAAAAACTTATTTCTTTGTGTGACTCACAGGAAAAAGAGCCAGGCTGTCAGGATTTTAGAGGCCTGGTTTAAAAATGGAAACAACAGGAAAATATACTCCTGAGCAGTCAAAGAACTGATCCAATTGTCACAGTCTTAAAATACCTCTGGCCATACCAGTACTGATTTATTACTATTGGTTTGTACTTCCCTAAGAGGAATGACAGGATGAGAGTCATTGGATGAGATATTTTATCTGACTTATCAAATGGCAATGTTTATAATGACAAACTGTAGCTACAGAACCAGAGGAGCTGGAAGGGCTCAAAGGATGCTGTTGAGTAGGTACAGTCTCAACAGACTAGAATTTCTCTTTCAAACACAGGGCTAAAGCACAGGCAAAGGCTCCTTCCAGGCCTAGCACAGCACACTTTGTCAGCTCTCCTCAGTGGGACTGGAGCAGGGCTTTGTGAAAGATGGATTTGATTCCTGTCTAGTGCCTGAAAAGCATCCCTCCCAGCACCAGCAGCATCCCCCTGCAAATCAGAGCTCAAAGACAGATTTCTTCCCACCAAACTCCACTCTTTTAGACACAACTTGGGATTTGCAAGGAATGCAAATGCATTTCCTTTCAGGTTCTAAATAAATATTTAGAAGTCAAACTTGTTGCTCTGAAGGAGAGTTTTGCTGTTAGTTTAAACAGAACTGAGAGAAAGTTGCAGACTTATAAACCTGCACCTATCAGATATTTTTCGTTTTTTAGGCTTGGATTTTGAGCCTGAAAAAGTCCCTTCAAAAGCAAACCCAAATGTAATGTACTTGGAATTCTTCCTAACAGTGACAAGAGCAAAGGTGCCACTGTTGTCACTGTGTAACACAGGATGCTGATAATGGTTTCATCCAAGCTGCACAAATCTATACATATTCTCTTTTAAACAGTAGCTGGTGCTAAATCCAAAGTTCCACATTTGTGAGCTAGAGACAGACTCCACCAGCACTCAGTGATTTATGCTGCCTGCTCCAGAAGCCATGCAGCTTCAGGATTTTTTTTTCTGTTAAGCTCATGCAGCAGTTTGAAAGTCTCATCCAAGAGATAGCAAGGGAATCCCAGGCAGCAGTTCATCCGTGCACAGCCTCCTTTAGCAAAGCCAGGATTTGCATTTCCTATTCCAAGATAATTGTGAAGTAATGGACCTAGACATATTTTATTAACAAAAGTCTCCACGTACAATAATCCACTTGTCACTATTCTTAATTTTGTCTCTCTCAGCATTTATTTGGTACAGAAGGATGATACATGCTTTATTTTAAATAGCTATGCTAAAAAATGAATATTAGAAAATCCTGTATTGTATTTTACCTGTCAGAGGTCATCAGAAGCTATATTTCAAGAAAACTGAAGGCATTAGATGTAGTTTGCCCAGTAGATTAATACTGAGCTGTGAACTTTCATCCTCTGCAGCAAGATTTCCATCCAACTGACACAGAACTGACATGCAGTAACACTTACAACCAGGGGGATCCAATTTAGACAGAGTTCAAATGGTTTCAAGCTACTCATAGGTCACAGAGGTAAAGTATGCATAAGAGAGCTGGCTTTAATCAGAAGGTTTTCAGTAATGTCACACCAGAAGTGATAGGCCACATTGAAAACGAGCTGAATGTTAGGCTGAAGAGTTAAATTACAAAATATATTTAAATATTCCAAATATATTTTTAAGATGTTTTCACAAGTCCAAACACTTTGTGAGGTTTTTTTCAGAACAACGCAAAAAGATACAGACTTTTACATGAGCATAACAAAACCTTTCCTATGTGGCATCATATCTGTGATGCTTATCTTCAGAAGCTTTTGAGGATGAAATGTGATCCAAACCTAAAACAAAACAGCTTCATTGTGGGTGACAACTCAGAAATAATTCAAAGAAAGACTCCACATTTTCTCCATAATGGTGCATTAGAACATAGGAAAATTGAGAGGGACAGGCAGGATTATGGTGAGAGAGAGGATTTAGGAAAGTACAATTTTAATGCAGTTATCAAATGCTGACCTACTTGTGGAACAGGCAGGTGGAATCTCTGTTAAACATTTCATACCAAAGAACAATGTGAAAATGAGAGAACTCATTGAAAGACTTGTCATTGAAAGACCATGTGTTATTCTCCTGAGGCTTTTAAAGGTTACATTCCACCCAGAAACCCCTGAATCTGCCAGGTGTCCTTATTTCAAGTTTCCCTGATCAGTCTGACTGCATCCAAATCAGCCCTGTGCCCTCCTTTCCAGGCAGCCAGGCTGTGAGCTTTGTCTCTATGCCATTAACAGGGAGCAAACTGGGAAACAGCTTGGTAATACAGCATCACACCTTCTGCACAGCCATTCCTACTTGGTTTGCACTCTGCTGAAGAACTGCATCTCAGCACAAATACAACAGCAATTACTGCACAAAGCCTAGCAGACAAGGGATTGTTGAGTTTCTGAACATTTTCACCGAGTTTTGTTACAAAAAGGATTAAAATCCTTACTGCTGTGCTGTCTACAATATTCTCTCTTCAAAATTTCAAGTCAGTGCCAAGAAGAGAAGGGGAAACTTGAAGTCTGTCAGTAGAAATACAGTGCTGGATCTCATGTCACATTACAGCAAACACACCTCAGATCAGCAAAGCAAAACAAGGAACGTGGCAGAACGGGATCCAGGATCTTCGTACTGAATACTCACCCAGAAGCAGCATCACAACCAGCAAAACCACACCTCTGTTACCCATTAATTTCACTGCATCCTGCACTGATGATTTAAAGTTCGTAAGCAGGAAAGAAAGCATAAGGAATTCAAACCCATTGTTTTCTTGAATGGGATAAATTAGGGCTTATTGAGTTCCTTACTATTAGAAACCAGATTGTTTTCAAAATCTGGATTGTTTCTTTACCTCTGTTTCAGTGAGCTCTTTACAGAACTCTAAGATGTGTGATACAAGCACAACTTTAATCACTGGACTAGCTAAAGTGTCTCCATCTCTGTTAGTAAAACAAATATTCAAATTTTTTCCCCAAACTAGCAGGCTTTTAAAGACCAATCTATCACTGCCTTCTAAGTTCATATCTATTTTTATTCCTTATACTGAATGAACAACTGGTTTATCACAGTCAGAAAATCATTTGTTTTACAAAGTTGAGTCTTTCATTTGTTGTGCTCACTCACCTGCCAGACTAGTAGCACAAAATTATTTCTCAGTTCTAATCACACTGCACAGTTCAATTTCCCACACATCCTCAGCTCTGTAGGAGAAAATAGCTTTATTGTGTGAATAGCCCAAGAAACCAAGTATTAGGAGAATCTTTCTTTTCTTCCAGTTTATCAGGTCATATAGTTCTTGAATTATGAAAAAATGTGATTTTTCTTACTTGTCATTGGCACCTTCACAAAAGAAGATTCTAAAAAAACCAAGAACTAGCACACGTCCCATCAAAAATCCTCCACATAACCCATTCAGCCCTTCCTATAGTCAGCCTGGGTAACTCTGAAGCCTTAGATTATCTGGGCTTCAATTTCCATGTGTAATTTTACAATTCTAAGCTGATGGACATATGAGCTCAGGGACAGTACCTAAGAAAAACTGCAGCATACTCCTGTCACTAAAACTTTCTTCAATGAACTGAGATTCAACTTTCCTTCTTCATTTTTGCTGGAGAAACATACTGTGCTGTACTTGGCCTTTTAACACATCCTAATGACTCATGGCATTTAAAATTGAGTTAAATATTTTTCTTAGCACAGCTGTATATGTTTTATTTCATAATTTTACCAAGATTTCTCCTATACTCTTCCAACTATTACAGTTTTCCTTTTATGTTTTTAATTTTTAGTTTCTATGGTTCCATAAAAGAGAAGATTGATGAATGATCTCTAAGCTGATAGCTGGAAGTATCTCTTTATTCCACCCCACAGCCACCTAGGACCTTGGATAGACCTTAACAAACCCATTCTTGTGGGCATCTTTTCAGCTCATCTGTAAGGGAGCAAGCACTTCTGTAAAGGCTGACCTAAAACTGCAGAATGAACTGATTTAGGAAAAGAAAAGCATCATCTCACATCTTCCCCACCATCTGCAACTTCTTTTAAATTTAGCATTAAAAATGAATCCACACATGTATGAAACACAAACAAAACCACAACACCCCAAATCAAGCATAGAGAGAATGAATAACAGACCCTACCACCCCCAGCCCCAAAAACCAGTCTACAGAGCAGATTACCCCATCTTAAAAAACAGAACATCTCCAACTGCTTCTGGGGAGGTGTAAGAACCTGAACATAAGAGTTTCTCACCCTTCTGCAGGGCTTTCTTGAGTGCCTTTTAAAGAGCCAAGCACAGCTCAGCACAGAGCAGTAATTCTGCTGTAGAAATAAAGATGGTAGAATAGAAACAACTGAGCCTCAACATCAACACGTTATCCACACCAAGCACTGCTCACAGACTTCTCCTCATGCTGCTCTTCTCACATTGTCTTCCCAGGCTCTACCCAGAGCTCACTCTACTCACTTGAATGAATCACCCAGTTATGGCATGTCAGCTGAAAAGTCCTCATAAGAATAATGTTTTCCTCATTGAATCAAAAAAATTACATGATACCCATTAAACTGACACTGGATAGTGATGCTATAGGACATGAGATGTTTCATATTTTACAAACGATTAGCATCAAAATCTCTCTGTAAAAATAGTGACAATTACAGCAGTGAAGCCATCTCTGCTGTGTGTCTGCACACCACCTTAGAGAAAAATCAGCAGAGGGTGTTTATTGCAGTCCTAAATGTGATTTATCTGTTGACTTATCAGCATTCATATGTGTAAAGCCTCCAAACCATTAAGCTATCCCCCAAGACACATACCCAAAAACATCCTTAACAGCCTCCATGTTCAGAATAACAGAATGTGTGGATTTGAACATTCCAGTTAGCTGGCTCAAAGGGATCAATAAGTTGATTGCCTGGGAAAGGAGCTACAAGGGTTAACCTGTGGGCTACCTCAAAACACATTCATGTTCTTTTGCAATAAAACACCAAACTTAATGACCATCAAATAATGGTTGCATGATCTGAGATTTGGAAAACCTAGACGCATTCAATTGCTTTCTCTGATTAGGTCTGTACTTATTTGGCATTACCAGAGATATCTCAATCCCTAAATAATTAACCTACAACCAATATGTATGAAATTGCCTCACTAAGCTCACTATCCAGGACTGTTTGCTGTTAAATTAGTAGAATAAATAATTTACACCAAAAAAGTGTGCATAGGATAGTGCCAATAAACCTGGGGGAACTTGTTCATTATTTGCAAGAAAATTGGATAAAACACAATTCCCCAAGTACAAGCCATTCTGTAGAGTAAAAGGTGTATCAGTATTATTGCAGCATGTAGGGAGCAAATGAAGGCTCCTGACTGCTCTGTTCAGAGTATGCTCTGTTCATTAGCCCTTTCTCAGAGCTGGGTAGAAACACTTGCAGTACACTGTACGTGTGAGAGCACAGGAGACTCAAAGTTTGCACTCAAAGTATACTTTTGTGGGAAAAAAAAATCATCAAAATATTGTTGTTTTATCATCACTCACTTCTGAGTAAGCAAGGGCCTAAAAATAGTATTTAACACTGAAATGACAGTTGTGTATCATCTGGAAAACCCACAAATAATTTTTTCCAGTGGCAAAAGTCACTGTTGCTCACACTCCGAATGCTCAAGAAAAGTTCTCTGTGAATTTGTAACTCACAGGATTTTTATCATTTTAAGATCACTACAAAATGAAGTGTTGATAAAAGTTATGTCTTGCAAAAACTCATCTCTGCACAGTTACTCCTATAGACCTTGCTCCAGCACATAATGAATCAGTCAGCATCTTTTCACCAATGTCCCTGGGAGCTGGAGCAGGCCCTGCTGGCTAAGAAAAACAATCCTGACTCTTTGTTGACGCTCCAAAAATAGTTTAAGAACAGCTATTCAAAAGGCACATTCAGAATTCACAACTAAAAACTGACATTTAGAAAGAAATAAATACATTTCCCCGGGAATGGTTTGGCACAGAAACTGCTGCTGAGGCCAAAGGAAAGTTCAGGACTCGTGGGCCCATGTCCCACCAGGCTTTGGAGAACTGCAAGCTCCTGCACTCCAATTGTCTTAGTGCTGGCAGGAATGGCTGCCCCTGCCCGCTGTGGCTCCTGCACAGCAGCACAGCTCCCCTGCCCTCCCTGGAGCATCCCTGACCTGAGGAACAGCCCCCAAGCACTGCCTGCCCTTCCAGCTGTGTTTTCCTTACAGAAATAGTCCCCAGCCTCCTGCTCTCCCTGCAGGGACAGAGCCACAGACACATTCACCTCACCCGGAGTCCCTGGCTGGATCCAGCCCCTTGTCTGAGCTGGAATCAAATGCCAAATCTCAGCCTGATTTGTGGTGGTTTGTTGTTTTTTTGGTTTTTTCTCTGTTTTGTTGTTGTTGTTGTTTTTTGTTTGTTTTTTTTTGGTTTTTTTGTTATTTGATAGCAAGTATCCTGGGACATGTTTTTTGACCTCGCTCTGTATTCATGCTGAAAACAAACAATCTCTTTATAAAACCCCAAACATTTCTCCTTGGATTATGAATCATGTAGTTGCATGACCTGTGTCCCAATGCTTCCTGCAATCTGTCTTATTTAATACTGAAAGAAATCATAGATTTGAATGCCAGCTTGTCTGTTCTTCTAGAAAACAATACTGGGAATACAAATTTCAGTCATCTTTATCCCAAAAGTACAACAACAACAAAAAAATATCCAACAAAAACCAGGTTAGTCCTGTGGAGTAAAAGGTTTCTCAGTGTCATTGTTGCATGCAAGGATCAGATAAGCATTTGGTTTGTGCTGCCTCTGAAGACAGCTTTATCCAAATAAAGCATAGTGCATTTTATCATTCTGTAATGGAAAAGACCTGTCACTCTTTGAATATCATCATATGGTCGGTGGCCAGCAGATAATGGACTGTTAAGTGTCAAGGTGACTGGCTTTGAATGTGCACAAAACTAAAAATTATAGACCTGTCATTCCACAGGCAGGCCACAATTAGCTGTCTATGCAACTTGAAATTCCCATTTTGCCAGCTGAATAATCAGTTGGGTACAGTTTCTCAATATGGATGCCTTTTTAGCTCTGCACTTAGGATTTTGTCTTTTTTATAAGGTTTTTCAAATAACTGCATAGTGCATTTAGGCAGAGAGGTAAGGAGTGAACTGCACAGTTACCTTCTCCCCAAACACTCACATGAATATACTCACTAATATTTTACAATAAACTGTTTTTATGTTCATCTCCTCTCACTTTGCTCTACCCTATATTGCTTCTGACAGAGATGTGGTGCTAAGGAACACAAGCTACACAAAATTTAAAGCTTCAGACTTCCTAGCTGTCTTTTTTTGTATTAGCAACATAATGTTATTTTTCCACATTTTCCTATCAGTCCACCCTGATATGAGTTAATAATGCAACCCAATTTAGAAATAAAATGTTTTCAATGGCCAGCTTCAGAAAGGAAAATTGTTTTCTTTTAGGAGAATTTTTTTCCTACATCACTTTTTCTCTATCACTAACAAGCGTTTAAGGTGGTTTTGGCAAAGGTAAGTACAGTGATATATCCAGAATGACTCTTACTTTCTGCTAGGAAACTGAAGAAGTAATGTAATCAGAAGTATGGAGAATCCCAGGACATACATTAATGTATGTGCTTTAGTCCTTTTTGTCCTGGACAAGTAGCAAGCATTTGATGTGTAGGCCATTCTGCACTTGAGAAAGAAATTGCTTAACATTGTGCCTGAACATGAAAATAAATAACGCTAAATTCTGGGTTTATACACAATGTAACATCAAGACAACTGCTGCTTCAATGCCTTTTTGATATTAGGTCCTTTCTAAAGAAATATTATTGCAGATGTTTTGGTTCTTTTTTTTTTTTTTCTTTTTTAGCTCAGCCAAAGCCACTTGGAATAACAGAAATACATCTGGGATCATCACTGGCCATTGAATCCAGCTGCAATATGAGGCCTTCTGTCTTTACAGTGCTTCATATCTCAAAAAAGCCTTTGCATGCAGGCCTGGGAGGTACAGGGGGACTTTGATTATCTAAAGAGCACTGCTGATCACTGAAGTCTATGGCTGAGTCTGTAATTAAATGGCATATGGGCTGAAGGGATGGCTGCCTCAAGTGACAAGGGCTTGAGGAAGCCTTGGGCTTCCCTCAGACCCACACTCATTTTCTTTCTCCCAGCACAATTTATTCTTCACCCATTTGCCCCATTTAAGTGCCCCCATCCTTTTTTGATGATGACTTTTAACAGCAGTTATTTGAACAGTATAATTTATAGCAAGTCATGAAAACAGCTGTATGTACAAAGCTGAAGACGTGGCAAATTACAGCAAGAGAGCAGGAATGAGAGGCTGGGGGGAGCAGAGAGGAAAGTTCTTAAAATCACACTGCAGAACTACACTGTTAGCCTGAATTTGCTCTCTGCTTTTTCTCCTCTCTCCCTCTAGAAATAGAGGGTTAGGCCATTAGAGAATTCAATTGGTTCCAGATGGACCCTTAACCCAGTTCTTCTAATAAAAACATTTTCCTGTTAAACAACCTGTGTCACATGGAATAGATGAAATTCATTTTTAGTATACCACCACTGAAGCCTGGAAAGACAAGCCTAAAGTATGAGTATCTTAATCTCAAATATAAAAGGGTAATGCAACAATGATTTATCTCACAATTAGGCAGTGGTAATTAAAGAGTAATACTAGAAAACACATGTAACACAAGTTCCTAAGAAAAGTTATAAAAAATTATATCTGTCTTTTTTAAAGGCAGTGGTCCATTTTAAACTTTTCTATTACATTCTTTGGAAGAATCAAAATATAACAGTATTACTTCTAAGTAGTATTTTTTGTGAGCTACTTCCATTGTTAAAAAAAATTATTTCATTTTACTTCTGTTTTTTAATACATAAATCAGAGAGCCAGCTTTCCTTGTATAGAAATCGCTGACAAAAATCTTCCAATTGTCTCATCAGACCTCAGACAACCCTTTCTACACATTAGAACACGACTTTTACTGTTCCAGATTAACATTTAAGGTACCTGAAAAATAAAAAGGGACTGTGATTTGGCAGCAGGTTGCTTAAGCAGCTCCCATCCTCCTTCCCCACAGCCTTCATTCAGCCCCACGTGCCAAGCAGTGTTTTGGCTGGCACAGCCATTCGTGTTGCCATGCAGTCAGCATATATTTTATCTTTCACCAGCTGGATCTATTCCTTGATCAAGTTCACTGCACTGCTGTGCAAACAGTTGTGGCAGCAAATGCAAGAGCTGGGAACAACCTGCCAGGAGGGGGGAGATGCCCAAACTGCCTAAGCTGTGGCTGCTAGTGAATAGATGTTCTCAGTGCCACAGCCTGTGTAGGCTGGCTGTCTACCCCAGTTCCTCAGAGAGCTTTATTTGCTTCCAGTGGCTTTCAAATATATTTTATTCACGCATCGCCTTTGCAAGAAGTACTGCAATTTCCAATTTACAGCTGTGGAACTGAACGGCAACGATGATTTCAAAAGTATCTTTCAGACAGACTTAAATTGTGAGTGCCTACAATACTTTCTGAACGAGCTTTTAATTGACCTAAGGAAATAATTTTGAAATTATTTCCTAAAAAAAGCAAGAAAGACATGGTTTCTAGGCTAGCATCCTAACGAGCAAGCTGTCCTGGCACCTTTGCTTTGTGTGTTTTCTTCCATGTTCCCACTAGAGATGACTGTGATATAATTTATTACGATCATGAAACTGATTATGCATTCTGAAGTCAGCAGATTTACCTTAAAATAACACAGTGCCTCAGTGAAAACCATTACATGTTCACAGTGGAATCTGTCTGGGCAAATGAAAAAAAATAAAATGCAACTTGCCTCAGATTCCGTCCCCCCTCCCCCAACACCCACACACACTCTCACACTCTGTTTTACTCTGTTACTGTCTTTGTCCATTCTGGAAATTAAAAAATTTCCAGAGCTGGGGTTAGTGGATATTCCCTTCATGTTTCTGTAAGGACCTGTGCTCAGAGAGGTTCGTTGTCTGTTTGATCATTCCAGAGCTTTGCTTTGGGAAAAGGGAAGAGCTTTGGCACTGCAGCTGGGAGCATTTCTGCCATCTCAGGCTATGCAAGCAGCCTGCATGCTTTGCTAAATGCTAGCAGAGGTTTGAAAGAAAATTTTAAAAAATTACACATTCACATTTATCTTTCTAATGTCTCTCCACCTCAGAGGCTGCTTTGTTGCCAGACCATCCACAGAAGGCTGAAATCACTCTCAGATAAACTGGTTTTTGGTTAGACCAGTCACACACACATGCTGCCTTGCAAAAACACTTAGTTTCACCAAACAGTGCTTTCCTATGGTAGTTTATTAGCCTTGAGCTAAGCAATGCTTCACAGCTCTGTAATTCCTCTTGAGAGCATATGGAAACATCTTGGAAAGTCACTTATAAGGAAACTTAGGAAAAGGGTAGAACAGGGTAAGTGGCAAAATGAAGACAAGGCACTTGCACAAACGGGTGGATGTTTGAACGCAGAACTGTACAAGCTTCCCCCACCACCTCTGTGCTTTTGTTTCCTCAACTAACACTGCTCCTGCAGCTCTGTTAGTGATCCCTTTTCCTGTTTGTCCCGGTAGGCTTTTCAGACTGGAAGGGGCAATACTATGATGCAAGGCATTGACCAGAGCGACTGCTGCTCTTCTCAGCACAGCCTCAAGGAAAAGAATCGCACCAGCACCCCCCGCTGCTGCCTGAGGTGATGTGTGTGAGAGGCAGCTCCTCCAGCATTACATTTTATGTACAGCCCTACGAGAGTTGGGGAAGTTACCATGACACCAAATCACCCCTGCCCTCCATTTCACTGCCTGGCATTTACATCTCCCTTCGAGGTGAATCGGAGAAAGCAACACATACAGCACTAAACAAAGCCGGACCTATCCCTGCTGCCCCCGGAGTGCGGCCCTGGCTGCACAGCAGCACGGACAAGCCCTTCACCTAAACCAGAGCAGGGACAAGCCCTTTACCTGCATCAGAGCAGGGACAAACCCTTTACCTGCACCGGAGCAGGATAAGCCCTTTACCTGCACCGGAGCANTCAGAGCAGGACAAGCCCTTTACCTGAACCGGAGCAGGGACAAACCCTTTACCTGCACCAAGGCCCACAGAACTTTGGACCAAGGCAAAGGACTGCAGCTGCTCTGCACATTTGATGGGCGAACTCCGGCAGGTCATTTCTCAGAGCAGTGACGCTGTCGAGACATTCGGCTGCTGAATGAGATAGAGGCAAAAGATCTTGCTTAATTTCTGAGAACGAGAAAACACTCAAAATGCTAAAAGCTACCACACTCTTAAGTGCTGCAGCTATTTCACCCCAAAAGCCCACTGCTGAAGGAACGCGGTTTTCTTTCCTGAAAAAGAGGGTACATTTGGGCTCTACATCAAATTTAAATAATATAGCGACTGGAGGCGTCAAGTTAATATCACAAACAGGGCAAGCAGCGAGGCTGCCCACCGATCTCACACAACACCGGCGGGTTCCAGCACGGGAAGCGCCCCCGGCTCGCTGCACAAGGGCAGCTCGGGAGGGCTCTCGGTGCCCTCGGTGCCACGGCCAGCGCCCCGGGGCGGCAGGGCGGGACCGGCACCGGCACCGACACCGACACCGGGCTGGCGGCACGGCCCGGGCTCGGCGGGGCCAGCCCCGGCCCCGGCTCGGTGTTAGCCCCGGCTCGGTGTTTGCTAGCCCCGGCCCGGTGTTTGTTAGCCCCGGCCCGGTGTTTGTTAGCCCCGGCCCGGTGTTTGTTAGCCCCGGCCCGGTGTTTGTTAGCCCCGGCCCGGTGTTTGTTAGCCCCGGCCCGGTGCTGTTAGCCCGGCCCGGTGTTGCTAGCCCCGGCCCGGTGTTGCTAGCCCCGGCCCGGTGTTGCTAGCCCCGGCCCGGTGCTGTTAGCCCGCTGGCCGCGCTGGCCCGGGCCGCCCCTCGCCGCGGGCTCGCCAAGGTCACCGCGCCGGCCGCGCGCGGGATTGGCTCCGGCGCCACGGCGTGTTATTACTGTCTGGTTTGATCGGAGCGGGGGGTGGTCTCCAATCAAACAGAGAAAAGGTCCTGGAGAAGGTAATTAAATCCTGTCAGAGGCAATTATCGGTTCCAGGGCCATGACTCTGGCACTGAATGCAGATGATCTGAAGCTCTATTCTTGTAGAAATTCAAGAGGGCTTCTGGCACGGATCAGTCAGACATAAAGGAAACAGCAGGCTTTTTGCAAACAATGCCGTGCTGTATTTTGAAGCTCTTTGCACATCTTTTTTCCTCCCTGTTCTCAGAGTTTGGTTACCACTGATCAAAAATATTTCCTTCTCCCCACATTCTCATTAATTTAATAGATAAGATTTACTTACGTATTATACGCGTAATGACAAGCTACATAAGAGAAATCTCGTTCTGAAGGACTGCCCACTTAAAATGTCTTTCATCAAGACAAAACCGCTTTAGACAATAGAAGCATATAAAATTATTGATGTTTTACTGGAAAAACCAAAAGCATCACAATTGGATTAGGTATCCAGAAGGGCAATGGCTCATCTCTAAATCCTGTGGATGCCAAAAGGGAATAAATAAATGACTACTTCCTACCCCAGGATAATGATGCCAACACAAGTGTATCAGAAGTAGCCTGATGTTGAAAAAGACATGCATTTCACTAGTACAAACAAAACACTGTTTACGTTTAGTTCCACAATGCCCAAAGTATTATTTACTGTATATTCCTTTTATTTTACTCTGATGTCACAAATCCATCTGACTAATAAAACTGCCATTCTTACCAGAGATTAAAAATACAAAAAAAACCCAAAAAAAACCAAACCAAAACAAAACAAAAAAAAAAGGAAGAAAATCTCACAGTTCTTCTTTACCTGACTTTACACAAGACCTTTTTTCACTCAAGTCTGCATCAAGTTATTATTTCAGAGCTAGATTACAAGCTCAGCTGTGGCACAGTAAATCAGGATTGACATCACTGAAGTACATAGAACTACTTTAGCTTTTACAGAGAGCAGAGGCAGGGCCCCTGCCTGCCACAGCCTGGGCTGCAATCTTTGCCACATCCAGGCACAGGGAAGGGAAAAAGAGCTGGGGTGTGTGGCAGGGTTTGTGGGGAATTACCCTCAGACTCTAACCATAGGTCTTCCTGAGCAGGCTTTGCTCACTGGCAACACATTCTGTTCCAAATTATTTACAATCATCTCAAATTATTATTAATTTGATCCAAAAATACATGTTTACTAAGCCCTTCCTTTCTCTAGAGTTGTGATTTGCTGAACTGACTTTGTAAACTGCTGTTTAAATACGAATATTGCTGCTGCTAAAACGTTTCCCACACTGCTAGTGCTCTCTGTTATTTCTGCAGGGCCCTGGGGTTTTTGTCCGGTCGGTTCCCTGGCTCTCCCCACAGAGGCCATGCTCTTGCATGGCATCATTTCATTTCATATGAATGCACACCTGGAGAGAGGGGATTATAGCTGCCATTTCACATTTCCTCACGCAGATAAGGCATAGGGCTGGGTGAAAGAAATGAATTTAAGCTTTTCTTTAACATTTCAGTCACCTCACAGTGTAGGAAGAAGGTGTGTCTGTGTGTGGTGGGTCCTATAATCACAAAGAAGGCAGCAGATTTTTTCCCCTCACGAGCAAGCACAGCAGAGAGAAACATTTTTCCCTTTCAGACCATGCCTGGAGGCAGATCCTTGTGTCAGCCTCACCCACAGCTCACTCGGGGTCCTGTTCCTGCATCATCATGGAGCCTCATGAGGGGTCTCCCTCTGGCCAGTGAGCCCACGCTAAAAAATGCAAGAAAGAAAATTGCACAGAGAAGCATAAAGGGAGAGATGCTCCCATAAGTCTAGCACAGCTAAAGCTCGAATTCCATGAGTTTATAAATCCATTTGGGTGTTTTCAGTTGCAGAGAGGAGGGCAATTACAATTGTAGCAGCAAAGGAACATCTAAGTCCTTAAAATTCACTCATTCTTGAATTTCAGTGCAAGATTACTGACAGAGGCATTTCAGCTGGTGATAACCACCACAGTAGTTTCTGGAATTCTAGGCATTTGTCAAGGGTTGAGCGAAGCATGAACTTGGTTTACACAACTGTCAGCTGTCAGAGAATGACTCCTTCAGTCACTCCCAGCTTCCAGCAGGGTCTAAGTGGTGACACATTGCCTGTCGCCAACTACTCAGGCCTTCCTCACACAGTGATCACTTAGTACTGGCACATTTTCCCTGTGAATCCTTTGGGAAAAGGAAAATTTTTCTTCTGACTAATGTCTGCCAAGGAAGATAATGCTGATCCTGATTTTGTAGAATAATTTTTGAGCATAAAATGGCAAAAAAGATCATTAAATAAAGTTTTTACAGTGCCATCTCTGTCCTAGCACTGTGGTAACGCAGATCCTCATCTGCCCCACTTTAGATCCTCAAGCCTTGTCAGCATAAACGTATGTGCATACTCCTGAACCATTTTATAAAGACTTTGGAGAATTAGAAAGAAACTTTAAAAATTACTGATAGCTTATACAGAACTGAACAAGATTATTGAGAGAACAAGTTGTCTTACAGGAGCTCATTTTCACTGTCATTATCACATTCTGGTATTCTCTATAAAGGCACATCAAACCCAAAAGACTGAGCTAGTTCCCTGTTCTACCGCTGTCAAAGCTGACATCAGGATTCCATACATTTCCTCTGAAGTTGATACCATTCTGATTAATTTCTTGTGAAGCTGATATAATCCTGATTATGCAAATGCTTGGCTATTAGAAGATAAGCACAATGTCTGAAATTTGTACCTGTATTATAAAACATGCTCATTCATCATTTAACTCTTTTAATATACAAATCTGTGGGTAAGAGACAGAGGATATATTTCTGTTTATGGGCCAGTAATTAGAAGAAATACCATTAAATGTTGTCACACAAAAATATTTCATTATTGATTCACAGACACAGTGTGGGACAAGTTCTTATTTGTATAAAAGCAAATCTTAATCATCTAAGTAAAACAGATTTTGTTTCTAATGTAAAAAATATTTTATTTCATAACTGCTCTAAAATATTTTCAAATCTACTCTTACACATAAGAGGAAATTTGAGCAAGAAGGATAATAAAACTTTAAAAAAGCAGAAAGAGTGAATATCAACTTAATTACAAATAAATACCTCCTAAGCTTTTTTTTCAGTATTTGTTTATGTGTCATTAATATTAATATTCTTTAAAGCATAAAGGTCAGTAAAATAGTTGATTGCACCAACCATAAAGGGATAGATTCTTTTAGACAATCCACAGTCATCACATTACATACGTAAATTTCAAGGAGCCAATATCCAATTTTCTGTGGTTTCTTTCTTCCCACATATGTCACACTTCAAATTCGTTTTGACATCTAAACAATGTTTCCTTTATTTCATTATAATTCCCTTATCTAGAATCAAAGCTTCATGACAATTCCATACAAAGAAACATGAAAAGACTTTCTGGTAGATAGGTTCCTTATTTTAAAGATTTCTTACAAAGATACATTGACAAACAATCCAGCTGCATGGGGTTTCACAGGCAATATCTAACTCTTACCCCACTCACAAATCCCACTGTAGATCCAATTCTCGTGATAAATATTCAGCCTCCTAAAAAATACCCGCAAAACATGCCAGGTTATTCTTCATACCTCATTTCTGCATGTTTTTTTTTTCCTTTGAGGCTAAAGCATCTGTGTTAATTCTCTACCATCAGCATATGCATTTTTAATTTACTAAATGCAATAAAAAAAATCAGTTGCCATTTTTGTAAGATATAGCCACTTATACTTTTTTCAGTTTATGCAGAAATGAAATCTCATTTATAATCATATAAAAGCATTAAAACATATTTCAGGATGGGGATGCAGCCACTGCTTACTAATGCACAGCAGCAGAGTGAATTAATGCTCACCCAGGCTCCTATCACCCAGTGACTGTAGAAAAACTGAAGGCTTCCCAGAAGAAAGCTGCAGAAATGAATCAGGAACACATGCTGAGACCAGTTTTCGTGCCACACTGGAGTCTGAGCATGTCTCAGGAGGAGCCACAGGACTGCCCAGCTGTGGTTCCCAAAAGGGATGCCCCACCTTGCATTGACTGGTGAAGTTTGAGCCCTTTAGTCCTTTCCCTCCAACTCCCAAATCCACTCCTGCAGTGCCAGAGGTGTCAGATCTGTATGATGCAAGCCCATAACCTGAGCAGAAGGAGGGAATTCAGACCTGCTCCTCAGTGCTTTGTAAGGAAGGCTAGAACTGGCCAGATACTCTGACCTACATTAGCACAGCAAAACTGCAAGAGGCAGAAGGCAGATGTAGAAGCAGCAGACCAGCAAAGTCATAACCAGTAAGGAAGAGCTCAAGAAAACAGTCACAGATCTTTAAATATCTCAGCTGGTGTATCCTCTGACTTTATGACACAGTTGAAAATTACATCGTTCTTGTTCCCTCAGTGCCATGCCATCGTGTTCAAAATGCAGTCTGAGACAGGTGGAAAGACCATTTAATGAATCCCAAACGCAGGGCGGGAAGGAACCTCCTAAATCAAAATTAATTGCCTGCTATCACAAGCCACATCATCATACAATCTGGCTTATAAATTAATCATATTTCATTTTAATAGTACCTTGGCATCTTTCTCCCATTTCTATCATCAAACAGGATTTCTGGCATCTCCCTTCTCCAAGGATAGAGATCTCCTCAGAGATTTCCAGCCCAAATATCTGCATCTAAGACCAGGTGATATACAACTTGTCCTTGTGCTAATATTTTCCCTTCTCTTCAGCACGGAAGGGGTTTTGTTTTGTCTGGTGTTCACTTCTTTAACTTGTACAGAGCTCGCTCGCTCTCCTACAGCTTCCCTTTGCTGGGCTGAACTCACCGAGCTCTTTGAGTCTCCCCTCAGCAGACATGCTCTCCATCCCATCAGTAACCCTTGCAGCCTTTTCCTACACTTCTTTCATTTGGAATCACATTGCTGGAGCAGGGGCAGGAGCAGCATGCAATAGTTTAGATGACATGTAGCACTGTCACGTAGATAACCTTGGCAGTTTGCTGTGCCTTTTGGAAACACTTCTGCAGATTCATCAAACTGCTGCTTTTCTTCAGCAGCCCACATCCCAGTGGTAGCTCCCCCTCATCCTGTGATCTGCTAATAGATTCTTCTTTTTGTTGTCATTACCAATTGATCAGCCCAGATCTCGCAAAAGAAATCCTTATGACTCATTTTTAAGCATCGTGCTTTGTGGCATTAAATGACTTCCCATTTCCATTATCCTCAATCATCAAATTTGTTCTTTATGAAGTCAATCTCCTAATAACAATGACTTCATAATTTAATTATGCTGTACCTGCTTTTTTTTCCAATGTTATTATAACAGTGATTCAAAGGTGGCCTTTAAAGAAACTTCCAATCAAAAGTTTCTACTTTTAGAACATTTTAGAATTCTTCAGCTACTTTACATGATTTCTCTTACTTACCTCTGTTCCTTCCTTTACCAAAGCTAGGTAAAAATAATTTTAGAAGAATTCTTTACATGAATACTCGAATTAATTCCTTTACGTGAATAATCTAATTCATTAGAGAGATGTGGCATAATTTATCTTTGAGAAACTCGGTGTGTGCTATCCAATTTTAAATCAATCTCCAGAAGTTTTTGCTTGTTTATTCTAAATATCTTCTTTACATCCCGATTAGTATTAAATCTTAAAAACCAGTTACCTAGGCAAATCTTCACCTCCATGCATTACACTTCTTACACAAAACTTTTATTCTTTGGCTTTTGGCACCATATACAATTTTACTGGTCTTTAAAAAACAAAAGGGAAGTATAGGAACCATAGTTTCCCATGCCCTTTTTGTAAAAGACTTATTCAGGTTTTTCTTTTCCCTCCTTTCTCCCTGCCAACTTTTTATATCATGCTTCCCAAGTTTTCATTTTATTTTGGCTTTACTAAGATTGTATTTTCATACTTTCTATTCTTATTAGGAACTGTGTTGCTTCCTTGACAACCCCACCACCACCACCCAAATCCAACTGGTTTGGCCAAAACTAGATTATCCTTGGTCTCTATCTCATTTACATTAAATACAAGTCCCACTTTCTCTCAACAACTCCTTTTCTTTAAAAATATAGAAAAGGGACAATTTACCATTGATTGGCACTGATTTTTTTTTCTCAAGTCTAAGACGTCTTGACTTTGGCTCTTGTCATGTCACACTTACCAGACAATTTTCCTACCCACAACAAGCCTCTTCTTCTGCTCATTGGCTTCTTTCCTAAATTCTAGTGAATTTTTATCCTCCATAATCCTTCAGATCATTGCCCAGATTAACACCACAAAACTGGGCCTCAAAACCTCCCTTACAGGTTTATACCCTCTGGCTCAAGATGCAAATTTCAAACATTTTTAAACCAAAAGTAGAGTTTTCTGAATTTTACAGTCCAAGTGACTCCAATGAATAGCTCTTTACTTTGATGTCTTTAAATAATTTCTTCAAAACCAGTCTGAGACATATTTCTCTTTAATTTGAAATTAATCAAAGGATGAACCAAGCAAGAGTTTTCTCTGTGAATAGCTCCTTATTACGTACTCACTGCTTACCAGAGCATAGGATTGCCTTTTATTTCTTCTACAGCAACCTGATAAAGAAAACCAGCATTCTCACACTGAATTAAAATTGGCTCCTACCACCAATTTCACAGTTTTTCACCCATTTTTACGTGGAACATCAAATCTCTGCACCACCACACAATTCTCTCAGTGCTCTGTCAAACCATGTAACAGGGTTTTTCCCTGCCAACCAACACTTAGCCTGGTGGCACACAGCTCACTGCTGATACTCTTCCACCCGGTCATTGTTGAACTGATAGTGAGGCATTTTAGTTCCAAACCTCCTGTTTTAGGCATTCTGTCATTCTGTGTTACTTCACAGGTTGATTAGCACAGAAAGTCCCCTCTCACCCTAATTTCAGTATTTCCTACCCTTTGAGAGCTGTGTTTCAGACCCCACTGCTGCTTGCCCGCCTTGCTTTCAGACTGCAGTGCCTGGTGCCCAGTTCACGCCAAGTAGGTCCAGTCACCTCACTGGGGAGACACTGCCTAGCCCATGAACACTTCTGAAGTTCCTCATGTCATCTGCCAGTTCTCTAATTGAATTAGACATTTTTCTCAATTACCATGCCACACACCTGATTATTGTTGCCACCACCTTTATGCCTCTTGTGATTAATGCTCCTAACAAGTGCCACAAGGCTACACTGAGCTAGTGGAACTGTCATAAATTCTTCTGAAGTTTCATTTTCTTTTAATGATAGATTAGTACACTTTTCATCTCCTTACTTTCCATTTAAGGGTAATTTTCTTTCACACAGTTATCAATAGTTCTTTATATGTATATTAACACACTCAGGTAAGCTGCCATAGTTGTCATAGAAATTTTATTTATATAATTTCCTTTTTATTAAAAGAACTTCTGTAATTGTCAGTCTTCTGCTTGAAAAGATGCTATGGCTGATAATGATTAGCTCAGAGTCTGAGCAGTGACATTAATGCAGCCAATCCCCACTCACAGCAATAGGATCAAGATTTAATTCCTGCCAGAGCTGCAGTGAAGCATTGGGATCTACAGCAAGGTTTGGTGTTTGAAATCAAACACATTAGTATGAGTTTAATTGGCATCTGGTGGATCCTAATAATTGTGTAATTAAGTCCACCTTTTCAAATTCTCTTGATATTATGGCTACTACTTAAACAAAAGCCCCCAGTAATCTCTCTTATATACAAGAGATTTGGGAACAAACCAGATCAAAGAATAGGGTACAGGAAAAAAAAATATTTTAGTTATGGACCTTCCCCAATGCAGACTTTAAAAAAGAACAGAACTGTTGAACAATTTTACACCTGTTCCATATTTGACACTAGTTTATTACTACATGATAGAAATATTTCATTTTGAAGCATGTTTCTTCTTGGCAAGTGAAAGAAGTATAGTTCTAGCAAAGGTTAAGGTTTAGGGTTTTTGAAGAAGTCTTATTTTTCTGTGATGTTTCATGACCTTTTTGCCTTGAAGGACCCCATCAAATGACTCAGGCTGTCAAGACTATGTTAGAAAGTTTGATTCTTCTACAAAAATATAAAAGTGAAGGTAAAAGTTAATTGCAGGCTGCGTGCCTTTCAGAAAACTGTTTTATCTCTGGATTAAGAAAAGTCTGATACTTTGGGATTAGTGTTTCTGGAGATGGGTAAAGTTGTTAAAAGGAAGTCTCATTAGAAGGACATAGTCCTCTTGCCACTGAACATCTCAAACAAAATAATATAATTGAAACCATCCAGCTTTAAGAGAGAAAATTCTGCAGTATTTACAGCTCTGCTGTGTGACAAGTGTTCATCCTCATGAACAAAACCTACACACAAGGAAGTGATGGGAAGAGACAGTCAGCATCCTCCTTTGTTCTCTACTGATACCTCTCTATTTCTGCCTGACCCAAACAGATATCAAAAAAGAAGCTGACAAAAATTATGGTAATATTTGAGAAGTAATCAAAATGAGGATTAATTTGAGGGTAATTAAATCTCTATTGATTATTATATGCACTTTCAAAATCATACAGATATCATCTCACCCACTGCTGATACTCACTTAGAAGTGAGATTGTTTTATAAACAGCTGACTGAAACTGCAGAGAGAAGTGGAAAAATACTTGCCCAAAAATAAAATTACCATAATACAGAAAGAATATAACTCTGGACTTACAATTCTAGTCAGCTTTATACCTTCCTTATTCATATTGCAAAAACCAAGTGTAAAATTGCTCCCTTTGCAGTACAGTGAAAAATACACTCAATCCTGACCATCAGCAGAGGCTGTCTGGTATAACACAGTACATGTAGGAGCAGAAACCAACTGGAAACAGTAAAAAAAAAAATCAAAACACCAAAGGGTCTGAAATGCTTGCCAAAGCCCTGGTAATACTGACTCAGTGTGGTCATACATGGAGATGTATCCCATCTGCAAGCAATTGCAAGCCTTCCAACCTATTTTATATTTAATGTAGTGTCTCACATCAGCTACACAGCACCAAGGTGCCATGGGGTGAAGCTGCCACTGCAAGTCTGGAGCAAATAAAATATGCTGAAGAAATAAGGTTGCTGCCTCCCAAAAATATTTTGTTAAATGCCTTGCTGTTCTCTCCCTTCCCAGGCAGCATAAGGGATTATTTTTCCATCAGGAAGAGCCAGGTTCTGTAATGCATTCCTAAAATTCATCCTATTGTGCTAAATAGCCAGAAGATTGCTTACACTACCATGTGTAGCACATACTGCTGGCTTTGTTATACCTCAGAAAAGTTTTGCTGCAGTCTGGCCAGCAGTGCCTACCACTGCCACTTTCAGGGTACTGACAGATTTTCTGACAATGCTACTCCAGTGTAGCAGCACTGGACTGCAGACACCAAAGTTTGGCTGCTAAAGCAGAGATGTCTTACTTGCTTATAAGTGATAGTCACAGATGGGAAGGAATTGGCTGTCTCAGACTTTCCTCTGTGAATCCCCTCTCAGAATCCAAAATCTGAGAGAAGAAACTGCATTCCCAAGAAATGTCATATGTTTCCTTATTTTCTATACTCTGCAACTCCTTTACTTAAGGATATAAACATTTTCCCTCTCAACAGAAAAACTACGAAATTCTGAGAAAATACATAGTGCACATATAAAAATAAACTAAAAAGCACTGCTTAAAATAAAAACTTTTTCAAATTATTTCAATCAAATAACATCAAAATTGGCCATATTTGCAAATATAAAAGCTGAGCACAAAGAAACTCAAACTGATTGACGACAGTCAACTTTTTTATTGAACATTCGTTGTTGTCACCTTATTTTCTATTACTCTTCATCTGAGAATTGCTTGAAAGTTAAAGAAGCTTGGCCCTAATACTGTGATTTATACAAGGATAATATTGGCATAGTTTTTCACAAATTTTTAAGGAAAATAGAATTTTTTTTAATATGTTGATACAATATTGCAAGAATGATAGAGCAGGACTTAGAAAAGAAGACTTTTGCAGCAGTCTTAATTTCTACTTGTCATTTCAAAGAATACCTTTTCTGGACAAACAAATGGAGTGCAAACATTCCATCTCTGGGGTTGTGGGGGCACCACCACAAAACTTTCAGGTAAGAAAAGAGGAAATGCATGAAAGCTTCCTGAGGGTGCTCTCCACATGTGGTTTTGCTTTAACTCTACAATATTGTACCAAGTGTCATTAGTTATGCTACTCCCTGCAAGTAACTAAAATATGAAAGAACATGAGATGACTAAATCATAGAATGTTTTGGGTTGGCCACGCTGGAGCAGATTTCCTGGTAGGACTCGTGACCCCGTGGGGGACTTACAGGGGAGCAGGCTGTTCCTGAAGGAATGCATCCTGTGGGAGAGTGACCCACATTGCAGCAATTTGTGGAGAACCGTTGCCCATGGGATGGACTCACAACGGAGAAGTTCCTGAAGAACTGTGTCCCATGGAAGGGGACCCCAGGCTGGAGCAAGGGAAGGACTCCTCTTCCTGAGTGAGCAGAGGGAAAAACAATGTGTGATGAACTGACCATGGCCCCCATTCCCTGACTGCCTGTACTGCTGGGGAAGGAGGAATATCACCATAGAGGACCTTAAAGATCATCTTGTTCCAAACCCCTGCCATGGGCAGGGACAGTTTCCACAGGACCAGGCTGCTCAGAGCCCCATCCAACCTGGCCTGGAACATTTCCAGGGATGGGGCAGCCACAGCTTCTCGGGGCACCCTGTGCCAGGGCATCACCACCACCACAGTAAAGAATTCCCAATATCCAATCTAACCCTGGCCTCTGTCAGTGTGCAGCCACTCCCCCTTGTACTGTCATTTCATGCCCTCGTACAAGTCCCTCTCCAGCTCTCTTCTAACCCCATTAGGCACTGGAAGGCTGCTGGAAGGTATCCCTGAAGCCTTCTGTTCTCCAGGCTGAACAACCCCAATTTTCTCAGCCTGTAAGAGAGGTGCTCCAGCCCTCTCAGCATCTTTGTGTCCTGCTCTGGACAGATCATACTGAAGGTTATCACATATTCATACAGTCCAGAACAGCCTCACCATCCACCTGCATGTACTGATGTGCACAGGTGTAAGCAGCTAACACAGCTTTGACCAGAACCTTTAGATAAGATGAAAAAAGTTTTCAATAAAAAGAGTAGTTTGTGGGATTTTAGATGCTTTCTATGGCAGTAGTTTTGTCCTTGGTAAAATGCAGTTAGAAATGTACCATAAACAAAAACATTGATCAGAAAGTTGCATTACAATCCCAGTTAGTATTGTTGCAGACAGTGCTGTTGCAGTAAATTGTTCAAGCACAAAATAAACCAAAGGGGTTTTACATGTTTTTTTATTTTTCCATACTCATGGTATTAGAAAGCTGTTAAATACTTGCAATAGCAGTAGTACCTAGTGTTCAATAGCTCACATACAGCTTAGGCAATTAGAAGCTGTTTTCTTTTGAAAGAATACATTAATATTGGCCAGGACAGCATAAGGATAAGTCATGGTGTTACTTGTGTGAGACTGACTGCGATAAGGAGATTATATGAGCTTGGCAAAGTGATAAGCCTCTGTGGATTGAATAATTTCAGAAGCTTGGGAAGACTGGAAGCACTTTTGCTGCACTGAACAGCACAGAATGCACAGATCCCTGAGCCAGGGCTGACCAAGCTACCTACAGAAGCAGGGGCAGAATACTCACACCAGGGTAACACTGTCCCATGACTGATTACCCACTTTTGCAGCTCGCTCTAATCATTCGGAAGAGGGGGTGCATGTGGAATAACAAACATCATCAACAAGCAAGGGAAAATAAATAATAAGAAATAACTATTCTGAAAATAACCAAACCCAAAACACCCACACTGATCATGCAGTAATAATTTATGTGAAATTTTCTCCTGCACACTTGTAACTTTACCTGATTTATTCAATTTTGTAAACAGAATAAAAGGCTGGTAAGGCAGACACACCAGGATATTATTCTAGAAAGCCACGTACAAATGGCAGAATCAGCATCAGTGATTTGTGACTACTATTGAAGAAATTAGAAATAATTGCAACCTTTCATTACAAAACCTGTCATTTGGTATCTGCAAGCAATTTGGTGTAAAACTAATCTTGACGACTGAGTCATTGCCAAACCTAATAATTTGCTGCATAAACATTAAGCCATATAATTGCTCAAGGTGAATGCAAGAATCTATAACATTAACTGTTGCTATATAAAGACCAAACCATGTGGTTCTTGATTCAAAGAAATTGGAACTGTAGGACCAGGCTTTTAAATTTTTCTTTCTCTTTGAACATAATGGGGGTTAATATGAACTCAAATTTCAGGAAAAAAATCCATCAGTGAAAGACATAACGATATTTCCATTGAGCAAGTTTATTTTGCATTACTCACATGAACTGCTGAATTCACAAACACTGGGCTCAGGATTTTGCAAATTTATACCTAAACTGCTTCAGCAAAAACAACAACTGCACAATGTGAAGAATGCATTAGCATTTATCCCAAATCAGATTAAACCAAATAGATTTTTTCCACATGTAGACTGTAGATCAAACATCTTCACCACACACAGGTTATGGTTATGCCTGAATTCTACATTCTCCTTCCATTTCTAAATATTTTCCCTTAGCTGAGTTCCTACCCAGTTTGCAATTAAAAAAACCCAAACCCAACCATATATTTTATACCATAAAATATAATTGATCTGTTCCTTCACCACCAGAACTTTCACCACTTTCTTGAAAACCTGATGTAAAATCATCATTTCTGTCAAGGAAATGATATCAAAAAAGCTTCATTTGCAGCCTGTCCTATCTTGCCATCTACCATTGTTATACCCTAATTACTTTATGAAAGTATTTTAACACACTGCCATGGGTTTGAGCCCAGCTGGACACCAGGACACATACCTTTATGGATATCCTGCTTTTCTGTCAATTCTGTTCCAAGGATTTGGAGAGAAAGATGGATTGGCAAGGGATTTCAGATGCTCCCACAACATGTGAAAATAAAGTTCAAGTCACAGCATGGTGCAAAGCATTATTGGAAGAGAAAAAGAAAAACTCTGTCCTACAATGTGTTGAAAGCTTCCCAAATGGTGAGAGTTATTTCAGAAAGTTTATTTTAGGTAAAAGAAAGCTTTTTCCAGGAAGTGGTAACATAGGATTGCACATTACAAAAGGTTGCTTTCCAAAGCAAAGTAGAATTATTTTACTTATACTTCTCTTTTCAAGATATCCTACTTCTCTAAGACAGAAAGAAAATGTCTGGAAAAGACTAGAAAATATCACCTGGTTGACAGCCCATGGGAGTAGATTTTATTTTTTAGCAAAACTCCAAGCTAGAAACTTGTTTCTTTAAAACATAAAATTATTAAATGAAAATCCTCTCCCACATGTTAAGTACTTGAGTAAAAAATACACTGGGTTTCCACAGAACTATAAAGATTCCTCAGAATACTATTTATTACACATTTCAAGGAGCCTTGCAAAATAAAATGTTAAAAATTCATTCTACCAATTCTACCCTAAATGAAGTAGCTGCATCCCGAGGCCCAAATATGGCCTGTGTTCTTTAGCTTTAATCTGACAGGATCTCAGGAGCTAAACAGTTCCTTCCCCTCCTCTCCTGCACCTCTGAATGAATAACTGGGAAATTAATTTGACTCTGCTGTTGTGAAGCAAAACTTCCAAAACAAATAGAATGATTTTTTGCAGTCAGCCTAAAAATAAAATGAAATCTAGGATTATTATCATTATCATTATTATTATTATTATTATTATTAATATTACTCCTACAAACCTCACAGAGACAATAAAAACAAAGCTCTAGTAGCTACAATTAAGAACTAAGTCCCTGGAGGGAAAAGGAGTAATTTTTTACATATTGAAGTTGTCCCTAGATTCAACCAAAGCAAGTAAAATATTTGATTTCTTTCATGCATTTCCAGTGCAAGTGACCTCTGTATACAGCCAGGCACCTACATCAAGTGTAATGTTAGCCCTGTTAATGCAAACAAGTTCTTTATTGATCTACTGGAGTGAAGACTTGAGCCTACACAGTAAAATAACAAGGGGGAAATCCCTACACAATTTAAAAAAGGATTTTTTGGTTTGAATTAGTGGTTCTTAGAGGTCACTACCATCAAAAGCTACTTCATTAAATTTCACATAAAAGTGGAAATCTTCAACCATTTTTACATTTATCATGATTGTCAAGTATTCCAAAGTACAAATGACTGAAACAACACAGAAAACAGAAGTTTTACCTTATTAAAGCTAGGCAAAGAAAAGATTTCCCCTCCTGCACACAGTGGCATGATGTAACAAACAGGCACAGTGTGGAAGGTCTAGGTCACATGGGTATCAATAAACCATGGCTTCTTTATGAAACAATAAGAAATACATACAAAGTTAAAAGGGTAAACTTTACAAGGAAGATCAGTAAATGCAAAATCGATTTTGCTCATTTATTCCCCTAATCTTGTCATGCTGTAATCGAGTTTCAAGTTAGATTTTCCCTGCCCCCTCACCTAGAATTTAAGCAAGCAGCATGTTAAATCACTGCAAATGGACTCTGGCTTTCTAGACCCCGAGAGAGTGTGGCTGTTCACTAATGTATATCTAAAAATAGTTTCATTTTGGGCAAAGCTCCTCTTTGTGCTCCTGAACATTAAATGGAGAGCAGATTTTTGATGGCTGATCACCGTGAGATGAATTTTACTTCAAATTGTGCCCACACTGCAATTCAATGACAGAAATTCAAGTTTTCTTACTTTCATTCTAAACAATGCCATTACCACACTAATTTATTTCATTGTGTAAAGCATGAAAACCTGTAGGGTTTTACATCAGATATTTTTTTAGTTGTTACTAAGTAAAAAGGACTGAACACTAGAGAAGGCTTCTGCATAAGTCTGAAGGATGAGAAATACTTGCAAAGGCAGTGTTCTGTACTCAAAATCCCTGCTGTGGTTCCTTCTGCAAAGGTTCTCTCTCACCAACCAACACTGGGCTTCAGTTACCAGTGCCTGGGTGCACAGAAACAGGCTTCCAACTTTGTATGGCACTTGAGAACCTTAAATAAAAAAAAAAAAAGAACAAGTAAAAACCCCATTTTTTTGCAAGATTATAGAGATTAAAAATTTGTCGATAAAGCATACATAAAGCAGAAGTACAGTTATAAAAAAAGCCTCTAAATATAGGTTATACAAATATTAAAGTTACTAAACTCCTGGAAGTTCACTATAATTGCTTATTTTATATCTGGCATTGCACTTCAACTGCTGAATTCCTTAGCTTCCAAGAGCAGACTTATGGAGATGCTGCACTATTTGATTTGGCACTATTCACAAGCTTTGGTTAGATGATCAAAAATAGAGGGCACAGAAGAGCAGGAAAAGCCTTAAGAAACTGGGCTGCTGTTGTTACTGCCTCTGTAGGCAGAAAACTTGTAAGCACAGAGTGGCTGTATGATTCACTCTTGTTTAATTTTAGACTGCTTTTTTATGTATCTTGACAAAATAAACATCAGCATTTCTTCAACAGATATTGATTCATATCCAGATTAACTCTCTTCACTTGCCAACAGGTAGAAATTTTATTTTTTCCTCTTTGCAGTATTTTGGAATTTATGAGTCATGTTGTACATTAACTGAAAACTGAAGACAAAACTGTTACAAAAAGCAGCAAGAAGTAAACAGGACAATTTGAAAGGTGCTTTAAAAAAATCCCAGATTAAATCATTATTAAAACAGGAAGATTTAAAACATTCTGTGTATAAATATTCAAGGGACATAAAACTGATTTTTGCAACTTTAAGAGGACCCAATAATGAGGTGGGGAGTCCTGAAAAGCTGCCAAGAAAATTGTGCTCATGTGGAATAGCAGGGGGAGAGAGAGGGGAGGATATCCAAGTCACTCCAGAGGCAGTAGAAGGTTGTCCTAGGATGCTTACACATGACTGGAAATTCACAGGAAAGCCTTCCATGTAAACAGGAATCCCCAAATATCAATACAGTCACAAAAAAAGCTTTTACATGCAGTGCTTATCTCCTCCTAAGATCAGGCTGTGTGCAGTGACAGGGTCCACAGAAGATGTTAAGAGTCACTTGCCAAGGTCCTGGTTCCCCTGTTTGCTGCCAGCAGCAGCAGATCGTGGAGACAGAGCCCACGGTGCTGGATGTCTGCCCTGCCTCTGCTGCCAGCAGGAGCCCCCCAAACCTGCATGGGCAGAGGGTGCTCCACTTCTGCTGAGCACAACTGCGTCCCTCTCTGGTGGCAGCAGGGAGGGAAAGAGCAGGCTGATGGCTATACGGGGAATTAATGCTCCGAGCAGTTTAACTCCTGTTCAGATTTTGACTTGGAGAGCTGCCAGGTTTCCAGGGAAGCAAGTCATACAGAGCAGCTGCTGCCCAGTTATGACTTCGCTCTCCCCAGACTTCCTCCACAAACACAGAGCAGATCCTTGTTGGCAAGCTGGGGCTTTTTAAGGCCCCCACAGCCAAGAGGGGGCTGGAGCTCCTCGCTTGCCTATAGCCTAGGCTGTTTGTCCTCCCCAACTCTGCACTGCAAGTGCAGAAAAGCAGATTGTGCTCTGTGCAGCATGGCAGTGCTGGGTGATGCCCTTAGGAGAAAAGGCAGTGGGGATGAAACACAAAATAAACATTTCCAGTTTGTGTACAGCCCCTTCTGGCTCAACAGTGAGGAAAGTCAGATGACTGAACCTATAGTCCAGCCACCAGCAGACAGAGACACGCTTTGTAAATGGTATCACGCTCAGCTACAAAGCTCACTATGACTTTTGTGCTTCAGAAATTAATCCTCACAGGATTACATAAAAGCCATCCCACAGTCTTCCTCATTTTTCAAGATTTTGAGATTACTTTCCCTTTCTTCCTCATCTGCCACTCCTGCATGCACCATGCTTGGGGACAGACATGTACCTTAGCCAGCATGAATGCAGAAAATGTCCCTTCTTCTGAACAATGCTTTCATCTCCTTATTCCAAGACTTTTAAAGTCTTTTATGGTCAACTCTGCTCAGATTTGCCACATTACAAAAAGTGTAGCAAGGCTCCTCAAAGTCAGATGTTTTGTCTCACGTCCCTTTTGAAAGAGAGCCTGAAGGCTCTACTGCTAAATACGCTACTTGCATATGTACCTGTACAAGTGCATTAAACTGAAGGTCTCTGTTTCTAAGTTAAATGTCCAACTGCTTTACTGTACTACTTTGACAGGTATTCTTGTGACAGTTCAAAACCAGAAGCATTCCCTACAAACAAATATTTTTTACTGATTTTCTTTCCTTGCAGAGTGCACTGTCTTATCACTGGGTTGTTGTTCTAAAGCAGCAGAACTACCCAAGTGAGCAGCATCCCAGAGTGATGCATGTCTGTACAGTTGTATTAGACAAAAAAAAAAAAAAAAAAAAAAAAAAAAAAAAAAAAAAAAAAAAAAAAAAAAAAAAAAAAAAAAAAAAAAAAAAAAAAATCATCTAGTGGCCAAATTCCAGTTGCAGTTATGGTCCCTTAATGAAATGACATCTTAATGGAACTGACCTAGTTATACATTAAGACTACTGTACCAAAAATATTACATAGATGGAAACATATTCTTTGCCATTTAAGCTGCAATTTGCAATATTGAATTTAACCCCAGATGAGACCTTGATCTAACTAAGTGCACTGTGAATCCAAAAATCCTGACCTCCAGACCAAACATTTGTTCTTTTTTATAAGTGCAAGTAGACTGCCTCACGTTTGGGTGACGGCTGTGACCCAAATCTCTCAGTTAACGCTCTGGGTCAAAGAGTAATCCTGCTGCATGCAGCTTTTTTTTGGTATGAAAGCTACACCAGAATGCTCACCCACACAAAGTAATGACTCCAAGTTCTCAGAGACACCAACAACCACCGGGGTATTTTCATGTGAAACAGGGAAAAAAGCAAACCCAAAAGTTGTAGTTTGCAAAGAGAAAAAGTAATCTTTGATTCCTTTATACCACAGAAAATTAAGGGGAAAAGAGTGATTTAATCTTCTCTTAGAACAGACAGAACAGTTCAGCCTCCCATCACAGGATCCTCCTGCTCTGATGGAGGCATTCTTGAAAGATTTGTTCATTGCAACCAGAAGCACAGGAAACCTCCAGAGATTTACAATAGCTGTCTGCTGGTTCTCCCCATAGTAAGTGATACCTAGACTTTCCACAGGTGTTTAGGTGCTCATTTTCTACTGGTTTAACTGGGCACCTAAATGGCTTTACACTTACCTCTGCCTCACCACCCCTCTTCCTCCCAGTACATGAAGGTAATACTATCTCCCTGCTTCAAAGATGGTTAATGGGAACAAACTACTAACATCACTGAGTCACTTCAAATTATATATGGTCACCTCAACAATTTTGAGGACTTGGGACTCAGTCTCAAATCACAGACATAGAGCAGCCCTATGGAGTGGTGCAGGCTTACTACCTGCAGTGAATGAGATTTTGAAAAGTAATTTAATCACAACAACAAGATTTGGGGGGGGAAGAAAGGAATAGAGGAGACAGCTTCTCTAATTCTTCTCTGTGCTTTTCAAAGAATCTCTTTAAGGAATTATTAGACTTTATATGACTGAACTACCCCGTCTTTACAAAGTTGACTGCACATCTAAACCATGGAACAAATCAAATGTAGTGGACCCTTTTAATCCAGGAGAGCCTCTCTACATGAGCAGGAAGACAGACTCCCTTTAAACGGATCTATTAAGTTTGATAGGCAATTATAAATGTTCATCTCTCTTCCCTTCTTGCAGACATGAAGGGAGCAGCAGTGTCTCAGGACTCATACTCAGGACATCACTTTACATTAAATCATTAGAAAGTAATAGCACATAAGAAGAGCAACAGGAAGCAGAGCCAAGTATTCTGCAATACTATAGTTACTATAAAACTCAGCTTTAAATAAGGAAATCCATCAAAAAAATCAACCCAAACAATCCAAAATATAATCCAGCTCCTATTTACTAGAGTTTCAGCTGATTTACTTGAATGGAACCAGCATGGTCTGCATGGAACTGGGATTAAGACTAGAGTTGCTCACTTGCCAATACTTCTGATTTGTAATTGAAAATAAAAAATATCACAACTGCAGAAAACTTAAGAGTATTTTCCAAATTGTTAACAACTGTAGAGGACATGAAATTAATTTACTCAATGTCCCCAGACTTTACTGAACAGCAGCAAATTTAACATAAATTTCAAAATGTCAAACATGAAAGACCACAGTCACGTCTGACTTAGTATGTGACCTTTGATCAGTCATTTTCCTCTTGGCCCATAATTTCTGGGTTGTGTTTACTTACACATTAGAGTGTTGCATGGAATTAATATTGGTTAAATTACTTCAGTGCTGCAAGGAACTCAACACTTACTGTGGTTGGGAGTCTGATCTCAGGAGATGGGACTAGAAAAGAAAATAACTTATCTTCACCACTACAAAAGACAGTAAGAGTGAAAAAATCCTAAACACTTCAACTATTTTTGCATGCCTCAGTCAGTCTTCAGGGTAAGATTTTGGAACAAAGACTTAACATTATTATTTAGTAAGTGATTTCAAAATGCTCAAGAAAGACAAAGAGAGTACTACTAAAGTAAAAAGAGGTGGAGAAAAATTACTTTCTAATAGGAAAAAGAAGTGAGCTCTTCCCACAGTAGTTCTCCCTACTCTATGACCATTTGCTTTATGGGTACATAATGGTTTTATTTTTGAACAGGATAACATGGAAGCTCTTGGGAAGGTACTGCTTCATGACCATTCCATAAATATTTCAGTGGTGCAGGTAAGATCAGAGAATTCTGAATTTTGCTAACAGAAAACATAGCTTTCTGCCATGCCAACTTTCAACTCATGCCAAGATGGCAATCAAGAAGCTTTGAAAAGATCTAAAACTTCATCAACTATATGAGCAATCACAAAGAACACAGCAAACCCTTCTCCCAGAACTCCGTGAGAGGAAACAGAAAAAAAATACACCACAGTATACATCAGGCATTGCAGAAGCACATATTACATTTGCCCTTCAGATCAGCACTGTGTAAGTCATGAATGATACATTGGAATCGTTCCCTTTCCTCAAAACTTCTGTATGGAAGGAAGGAGTTGAGTGTGCAGCAAAGCAGAAGTATGTGTACCTTGATGTCATCTCATATTCTAAGCAAGTACTGTTTTAAATCATTTCACTAACACAACAGATTATTTCTTATTACATCTGTTTTTCCACTCTTAGACTGAGGGTCCTGTGAGGCACTGACACGACCTTTTTGGACAGCATCCAACTGTCCCCCTCAAAACTGGGATGTTTACTTAGTGAGAATTAATTCAATTATAGTAAAATACAGCAAATAACTGAGATGCTCTGGTTTGATTTCACAACAACGAGCTGCAGTGAAACTCTGAAACAAATGATAATACCAAAGGAAGAATTCTTCACTGTTGTCAAGTGTTCTGAAAGTGTTAACATGGTTCATTCATTTTCAGCTGCAGTACTATGTTGAAAACATACTTTTGCTGGTCTGCAGTTGATTGATGTACATTGCTCATATCAGGCTAATGGCACTTTATTTTCCAACAGTAGCAAGTAATGAGTGACCTTGAGTGCATATTGTTTTGCTGAGAGGTTTTGTTGCTCCCTGTACTCTCTGAGCACCCCCAAGGAAATGAGGGCCCCGTACTGGTGTTTTTCAGCAAACCTCATTTCTTTCATGGCTTTCTGTAAAAGAATTTGATACAGGGATAGAAGCTAACCTAAGTGAGTAAATGAAATATTGATCCACACTACTCTGGCCTTGCCTTCACCTTGTCCCAGGGCTGTGAGTTACTGACTTTTCCGTTTTGGCTGTAATAGGAATTATTACAACAGGCCTGTGCGAGTAATTACTTGGCATGGCAAAAAGGAGGGTCCGTCATATATTTCTGTAGAGACGTTAGTTTCCATCAGGCCAGCAGTCTGCTTTTTTGGCCCTGTCTTTCCTACTCTTGATTCAATTCCTTTAACCATCATTAATCAAGTTCCTTGTCAGTAGAAGTTTATCAAAAGTATTAAGTGAGCAAGGTTGCATGGCCTCCTTAAAAAAAAAAAAAAAAAAGTCGAGAGAAAAGAAGCACCAATAGCACCAATGCAGGGCAGTAAATTTCAGAATATGGAACGCTGGTTCCATGATATATATGAGTGTCTCTTCAACTGGAATGAGCAGTTTGTTTTAATGATAGATATTGTAGTTTGAGCTGTGATGGAATCCTTCTCGAGTTTATATGCCACAGACTATCATTTATGAGAGACCATGTGTTTCTAAATGGTGAAGGTCATGGCTGATGGCAAAAGTAAAAGCAGTGGTGATTCATTAAAAATAGTTAATAGGACCTGCTGTTGACAGGGATAAATAGCAACACCCTGCATTTGCAACCTACAAGCAACTAGTTTAGGCAATGCTTCTTCCGTGTTTTCAGCACCCCCAACTGCCAGACAGCTGTGAACATCCACGGAGACATCAGCAAGATTGCTTCCACCCTGCTAATAACAGATGCACCATGGGTTTCCAGTGTGAATGGCTTCTCTGGATTCAGATTTTCCAACCAGCAGCTTTGTCAGACTGACTTTGTCAAACATCCAGCTCACGGTGATTTGTTAGCTAATAATCAAATTTACACTATACACTGAATTCTTAAGGACCAAACACATTTGCTAACTACCCTGCTGGGATCCCATCCTTCAGTTTGAGCACCAGCTGATGTCCCAGGTGAGCCCACGTGACATCAGTGGAAGCTTTGCTGCATAAAGGATACTAAAAAGGGACCTCACAGCCTTGGAATGACTAAAATACTAATGATCTTTATTGTATCCTTAATCAGAAAAATGTCATTTCCTTAAGGTATTTTTGTGCTATTCAAAAAATGAACTCTCAAAATTCAGTTAGAAAGAAAATATTTTAACTGTTTGTCGGGATGCTGTTCCATTTTTTGTTTCTACTTCATTTTTACAATGCAAACACACAACAATCATCATTAAAACACAGATGTACTCAACTTAGTAAAGTTACAAATATAGTTTGCCAAACAGATTTGGGGCTGCACTTTAAAAAGTTTGGTGAATGTTTTCTCATGGACACAACTCTACAGTACCTGCCAGTGATAGCCTATGGATTCCCTGTGGTTTTGTCTGGCTGGTTGTTAAATACAGAGGGAAACTATTAATATATAGTCACTGACTTTAGAGAACAACTAATTTATAGTCATTGTTTCCAGACTAAAATACTGGAGAGGTGGTTCACATTTAATTTCTGATCCTCCTTTGCCAACCTGTTCTGTCCCTTCTGGGACATTTCCCTACCTAACACATTAAAACACATCAAAGTGAGCTATTATCATTTATTATAGGAGAAAATTTTGTTGCTCATTCAGCTCAATTTCCTCCTCAAGTGAGCTTTGTCTCAACTATTTAGAGAGTTCCATTTCTTAGCTGCTCTTGAAGCACCATCAAAATGAATACAATTAATGACTTCCATAGGAGTTGATCATGCCCTGCTTGAGTAGACACTGGAATGGTGCAAATAACAGCAGCAAAGGAAAAAATAAAAAAGGAAAAAGAAAGAAAAAAATTAAATCTTCTGGTTAATTAAAAATAGTAACAAAGAAAGGAAATGAAAGCGAATCCATTAAGGCATGGTTAGTTCTGCCATTTCCAGTCCTTTCTTCATCACATGATACATATGCTTTGCAGCTGCCTAGATCAGAGCTGAAATCCGGTAATTACAGAAGCTCCCTGACTTTCTTTCCTCTTCCTTTAATGTAGAAAAAGAAGGTTAATTTTTCCTTACTTGATTGCTGAATACAAATGCTTTTTTAAGCAAGCTAGGAAATGGGTCTATGTTGCCTAGCTGATAACCTTTCTTTAAATGTAGTCTGTCTCAAATGTTTTTACCTTTTTTAGGGACTGATTAAATGCTACTTCCCTTGGCCAATCATCTGCAGAAACAACACCAGCCTCTAAATTAGAGAGGCAGACAGTGAAAAGTATTTGATTACTAAGTAGAAAGGTAAATGAGATATCTGTTGTGATTATTTTAATGCTTATCTTCAATACTTCTATAAAAGGATCAGTTACCCTAATACAGTCATCTTGAGAAAGACAGTCTGCAGTGGTTACAAATTGACTTTTTATGGAGAAAATAAGACTGTTCCTAACCTATTGCACTGATATTATATTTTGTTAATATTTTATGAAATAAAAGTCCTCCCATTAAGGGTGGCAAATTGCTTTATAATTATAGCACTTCGCACACTAGAATGACTACTTCATTTTATGGAAAAAAGCTCCAAATACAATTTCATTATCATCCAGTGTCTTTTCAGGCTGCTAAGGGTTTCAGCAGAAAGCACTGTCATATGCATCTCCAATACCTCCTTTTTCAAATATTAGTTCAATTTAAAGAAAAGAAAATTATGACTCCTGTTCCATTCTGCTCACTGTTAAGGAAATAGTTGTGTACAGTGAACATTTGTACCTAGATCTAGATGAGTCAAATGAACAAAGTGAACAACTATAAAATATGGACCTTTTTACCTCTGCATTCAAAGGCTGATTTATATCAGCCTGAGCACTGAGTTAACTCAAGTGGTTTAGAAACAGATTTAGTTAAATCTGTGCAAGTCCCTGGTGCAGTCTATCTTAAATCAGTTTAAGAGAAACATAAATGAATTTAGCCTGATGTGGTTTATAGATTTGGTTTCTAGACCAATTTAGTTAAAATAGGTATCCGAGTTGTAATCAGACAGTCTCCCAGTCAATCACTCTGATCTCAATCCGAATCAGCACACTTTTGCAGTTCTCATGAGAGCAAAATTGCAGCACCAAGAATTTTTTTTTCATTCTTTCCATCTTTCATCTTTGTAGCTTTTGATAGAACCATTAAAGCCTTCTGCTGGAAAGCATCAATGGTCTGGCATAGTAAAGTCTTGTCTCCTGCCTGAACAGCCCAGGACACTTTTGGTGCCTAGGCCTGTAAGCTCAAAGGTTATTTGATTTCCACTGGGGTGATTTGCTCGTCTGCTAGAAGATCATCACTGCAGCACTAGCAATACTGCAATATTAAATCCATACTGCAAATGAAAACTCAACTGATATGTGTAACCGGGAAATGTCATCAGTAAAATATTCTGATTCAAGAAGCATTAATTCTAAAATACCCTAATTTAATCAGCCATGATGCAGAAACAGCTATCAATCATAACAAACAAAGCTCCTCCTCCCTCAACTGTAAGAACTTTTTGGAATGATCTCTAGAGAAAATATCAACTCCATACAAACAAAGCAACAGTAAAGCAGAAAATCAACCCAAACTCAACCACAAACAGAGATGCTTTGAACATCAATAAGCCTGAAATGTAGCCTTTAGATACTGAAGATGAAGCCAACTTAAATGTCAAAGTGGGAACAAAGGGATTGTCCTGACATAAGCCAGGACTATCCTGACATGTCCAAGACTTAAGGATCAAGAAACTCCAATTCTTTAGTACTGTGAACCTTTCCCTAACACCACATAATATATAAACCCCTCTATATACTAGGTTTGGTTTGCTTTTGGTTTGTTGGGTTTTTTTCCTTCTACACACAGAGAGTAAATCTATTTTTACACTTTCTTTTCTTTTTGTCTTTTCCCCCTTTTTTTTGATTAGTGCCACAAGATCTTTTCCTACAGTTTCTGGTTTTACAGTTTTAATTGCTAACCAGTGAACTTCAGTGCTTGAGGAAGGTGCAGGATGAATCTTCTGCATCTGCAGGATAAATGTCATTTCCTCCATATGTGAAGCATTGTCCCTGCACCACGTATGTTTAATAAAGTCTGGTATTTACTTGCCAAGAAGATACAAAAATAAGTTGCCTTTAACTCTTCCACTACAATTATGTTTTATGAATTTCTGCCCTTTGTAGCTAGCTCACTGCACAGAAATACTTGGTTAATTTAAAAAACTAAATTCTCCCTGTGGCACAACTTGTATGGTCAGACACAGAAGTAAACATGTCATTCTTTCTGTTAGGAAAATTGGTCTAGCTAATGGATTTTAATTTAAATATACTTCTGAGTTAAAAAAATATTAAAACCAACAGAACTCTAAACTCTGAACTAAGGACATTAAAACCTAGGCACGTCTTTATATTCCCTTCTGTCTCTGTAGATAAAATGTAATTTGGGCTTTCTTTCAAAATAAGCAACCAATGTATTGCTCAGTCAGGATTTTATGAGGTTATTCTTCTGTGATTATAATTCTATTATTATATAGTCACCCAAAGCCAGAAATAAAAAAAACTCTGGGCTGAAATTATTAATACTCTATTTTTTTGCCTAATATAGTTTGGCATGATGCTGTTGAGCTCTGTTTTAGGGGACTTTACAGCAAAATCTAAGAGATGTCAGAAGGACAACCAAGACACTGAGTTGGCAGATGAAGCTGAGGCAACACACAGAGGGGTATCTGAAACTTGCCTTTGTGAGTGCTTCAAGTGAGATATGAAGGTCTTGCTTATTTTGAATTGTTTGTTACTGTCAGGGACAGATTCCAGTGGGTTTTTTTATATTTGCTAGTACCTCAGGATCCCTGCACTCTGAGAATGGAAAGGATATTACTGATGGAAAATGTCCTTACCCATCTAGACTATTAGAATGCAAGCCAAAGAGCAAGTATTATTTTGGTTTAATTACACCCCCACACAAGACACTTCCACATCTCATTCTTTGTTGCCTTTACAGACTGGAACATGAATGGCTTCAGATTTCAGTTATAGTGTGGAGGAAGAGAAGGGTTTGAGCCATCATGGTGATAGCTGAAAAGAAAAAGAGGGAGGAGAGTTTTTTTCCAGTGTTCTTCCAGCCTGCAGCTCCCCTTCTTATATGGTATCTGGCTCTGGGATGATATCACTTGAGTGTAAACCCAGACCTTTCCCTGATTCCAAAATTCTATTACATACTACAATTTTTACACATTAGGACCCTTAGATTATTTCTGCACTGGCTCTGTACCAATATAAGCACTGGCAAAAATTCAAAACATTTTTCAGGGAATGATTAATTGTATAAGTGTTCTGAGATGGACAACAAATATTCACTGATTTGAATGACCCTCTCGGGCTCTTGTTAGCTAAGATGACTTTGCAAAAGCTTATGGAACATTTTGACTGATTTCAAACAAAAATCAGTCAAAAAATGTAAGGTGTATACATTCCAGCCAACAGTCTCTCCCAGTAGAGATCAACTGATGCCTGTTCCTTTCCTGATTTTTTTTTGGTCTTTTTATTTTCATTCTAATGACACAGCTTTTGCTGCTATAAACAAAAAAGGGATACAAATGCATATTGAAATACAGCATATTACCTTTCCCAGTGCCTTTCAATGGGACAGTATTTCAACAAACTGTCAAAATAGCTAAAAACTGCTACTATTGAGTCTCCTGCTTCCAGCAGGACAAAGAATAGGAGCAGGTCATCTCACTTAAATCAAAGGCTTACCTTACCTTTATGTTCTGTGCTGGTTATAGCCCATTACAAAAAAGTTATGCACCACTTTAAAGATTGTTTTGGGAAAACAGATAGATAGATAGATAGATAGATAGATAGATAGATAGATAGATAGATAGATACTGCCACAATCCAAAGTAAATATTTGTACTTTCTGGTAATGAACAGTGCATCAGAGCCTACAGGCTTTTTCTTCCTCTTTTGTTTCCTGTTCTCATTAAAATATTTTAAATGAAAATGTCATTGATATGTCACATTATTTCACCCACATTCAACTCTCAGATGCTCATTACTCTTTTTCTTCAGACAAATGTTGGTCTAAGAAAAAAAAGCCCTTTTCCCCTTAGGAGAAGAAGTATATAATAAAAAAAATATAAACTAACTCATCAGCAAACCCCATTCAATTCAGAATATTGTTTCAAGTGTTCTAGTATTCATTTAATACCCTAAAATTGCAACATTCACTTAATTCTAAGCACTATCTTAAATTTCCTCAGTGTATATTTGTATGTGGAAAGCAACCTTTATTTAATACACTGAACAAGACCATGGAATTCTAAAACCAAAGGGTTAGAAATTAGAGAAAATCTGATTAGAGACAGATGCAGAAAAACGTAGACTCATAGAATTAAAGTACATGAAATCAAAGGCCTGGAAATTTAATGCTGCTAGCCAGTGCTCTCAACCCGACTGTTTAATTAATGTTTTTCCAATCATCATTATTTCTAGATGAATCTCCACAGCAATTATTAATCCCTAGATAAATTATTAGCATATATGTATTCATTCTAATCGAGAGAGTCACACAATTGAGAATTGAGAGCACAAAAGGACAAATACCACAAGCAGGTTGAATTTCTGGAACTCTAAGGCTTTGTATCCAAACTTCATCAGGCAGAGAAAACCCAACTAAGCCTCGAAATACATATGAAACTTGCTTCTGCCACCTGCAAGTAAGGATGCCTAACTGTACAACTGAAATGCAAAATGTTTGAGGTGTTTTAGGGTGGCCCACTCAGCAAGAAGATTTAATCACAGCAATGACTTGCAGGCTTTTTTGTGTCATTTTTCAGACACTGAAAAGACTTCTGGAACCATTAGTGGACAAATTTATTAGCAAAAAAACTTTCACAACTGGAGACTAAAGTTTTATCGCCTTAGTTCTAACTTACCCACATTTATAAAGGCTATTGACTTCAAAAAGCACAGGAAATGCAGCTGCATCTTTGAGTTCACCCATCATGACCACACGTGTGGGTGCTGTCCCAACATGCACACTTCTGGGGAGACAGTCCTCTCTTTTATTTTGGTCAGGAACTCATTTCTGACATGTGCCTGTTGGGAAAGAAGGGGCAAGAAAATAATCTCTTTTCTGAATAGTAATATTCACAGCAAGAAAAACATTCAAAGGCCACCTTAAAATTGGCAGGTTATTTAAATTATTGCTCCTGTAAGTTTAGATAAAGTCAGATACAGCTTTTGAAGTCTGTAAATTGAACCCTTTATTTTCAGAGGCTTTTGGGTCATGGCGTGACCCAAACCAAAATAAAGGTGTAGGTAATTATGAAACAGAAACTTCAAATCAGATTCCATCTTTCTGATCCATAAAGGCCATTTTTTTTTCCCTAGTGCTTTCCTTTAAGCCAAGTAATTAGTGCTTTATGAGAGATCCTAATAGTAAAACTGAAGCTCCATCTGTGACTGTTTATACAAACTGCATTCCTCATCATATATTACTAGTGGTGCAAAAGAGAAGGATGTCTATTGCATATTCCTGTATTTTCTTGGAGAGATGCTTTTTTGTTGTTGTTTACAGAAGAAGTGTTGCCAAAATAGTGATTTCAGAAATAGCTGTAAATTGCCACCAAAACTAAAGTAAAAAAAGCAAATTTTTTGCAGTATATATTTAAATACTAATTTTTCAGGCTCTCCCTTAAAATCTCCTTAAGACAGGTAAATAATATTTCTGTTATGAAGGAGGTAGAATGCCTACAGAAACAAATACACAGAGAAAGGAAACCTTCTTTTTCCCTCCCTAACAGTTTTCTGAAGCTTGATTTTGAAACATGGGAGAAAACCAAAAAGAAACTGTTAGCTGAAATACTGTCATATTACAACAAGTGAAAGGTTTTTATAAGCCTTGAATGCAATGGCAAACACACAAGCCAGGGCAGAAGAGGCGGAGGAAGTTTCCCAAGCCCGAGGTTGTGCTGGCAGGGCTGGCAGAGCAGTGTCCCCTCTCTCCACCCCAAAGAGCAGGGTCTTTGTCTCCTCTGCTTCCTGGAGGCAGAGGGTAACCAGTGCCATGCTCAGTGGAAGAGCAGCACCACCAAAATCTGTGTGAGCACGAGGGGATGCTCAGCCTGGCAGCCACTCGAGCCAGCCCAACTTCCAACAGCTATGAACTGTAAAGCTACATCCCTGAGCCTCACAGGTTTCAGCTGCACAGGTTATAATATACAGCTTGACTGGTGCTGTCCTGCTTCTCAGACTATGTATGCAAGCCAACCTTTAGAAGTTGTCACAGACGTATCCAGACAAGTTTCAAACACCTTGATGTTAATACAGGAATACAGCTCAAGCTCCTTACAACAGAGTTTAGCTGATCATTTGCAGTTTGGATGTAAAGCCAAAGTGCTGTTAATTCACACTATCCTACCCATAGCTGTAATTAATGCCAGTATGGCAGATATCTTCATACTCCAAGAATTTGTTTGGTATCCACATGAGCATGTCCACAAACATCTTGCTGCCAATTCTTGTAGCTTCAGAAGCAAACCAGTCACCTTCCCACAAATACACTCTTAACACCAACAAAGCTTTCATTAGCTACACTTCCTCCTACATAGGGGGGGTATTTTTACTTGGAGCCAGCTTTTTTAGGCACCAAGTAAAAATACCCCTCTATGTAGGAGGAAGTGCAGTTCGGTTTTAAATCCAGAGAATCTTTGTCACAGATAAATAAACATAGAGTTTCAAAATAATATCTACCTAGCTATATTCTCTAGAGAGTTTTGAATGAGTAAACAGAAACTAGGTTTTAGCATGTAAAAGGCTCTGTAAGTACTTCCCCATGGCTCCATCTCCATTTTGGCTCCCACAGGGACTTTGCCCTTCCCAGAACATTCCCTGTCCAGAAGAAGGCTAAGACTTTAACACACCACCACAGAGAAATTACACTATTTTTGACTGAAATAAGACTTGAAGTTCAAATAATTTTTAACAAAAGACATCCAGAAGAGGCACAGTGTTCCCAAAGCACCTCTTCAGATGTGCTAAGCCAGAGAGGAGTGACGAGCACGTGGGGGCTGCCTTGATGGCAGGCTGGGACCAGTACCCTGGCCCTGGAAAAGGTGAGCTCCCTCCATTTCCACAGAGCCTTAGAAAGCTGCTGTGTCCCCAACACAGGCAAAAGGATCTGCTGACTGAAAAACAGAGACGGGGCAGAGTCAACCTCACTATGCACATGTAGCGAACGAGACCAGAACTTATCTGAAAGTCACCCGGTGGTTCGAAACCGAGTGGAAACTTTCTTGTTAAAGCCGGCACTCGTTTATTAAAGCAGCTGTCGAAGACGCAGGACCCGAGATAAGCTCGAGTCCCCTCTCAGCAAGCCGGAAAAAAACCACTACAGTGTATCGAGACCCCTGACACAGCGGGTGCTGCCTTGGAGAACGTGCTCCGCAGGAGCAGCTCGGCACTCTCTCTTATACCCCCCTTTTGGTCCAGGATGGGTGCGCTCTGGATCCTCGTGGTAATCGGTTCTTCTTCGGGGCTCCCATGGGCTGATGGCGCTGCGCTGACTTCACTTTCAAGGTGTTATCACGCCCCTCGGGAACAAACCTCCACCACATCCTGGACCCCTTTAAACTTTTTTTAAAAAATCAATTAACTCATTATAACATTCTACCAACCCCCGGGAACAACGAACTCTTCTTTGGAACTATAACATTACAACATTAACATTATAACATTGTATTAACTTAGAAAATTAACAAACTTTCACTTACAACAAGCATTAACTAAATTTCACTTATAACACACAGCAGCAGGGAGGAAGATGCAGCCACGTTCTTCCTCGTCCCTCTGCACCGGACTCCCCACCAGCCATCACACAGCCCAAACGCCATTTCAGGGACTGATCCTGCTCAGGCACGGGCGAGCCACTGCTGTCACTTGGCTTGGAGTCACTGCAGCAGCCCTGGCCCGGCACATCTGTTCTTCCCGTGACAGGAGCTGATTGCCACACTCAGAAATGTGCCCAGCCAGGGGGCAGCTGCAGGCCGTGCACAAGGAGCAGCCGGGATCGGGACTGTGGCTCCGGGGCATTTGCTCTGCTTTGCCTCATTTCTACAGACCTGGCACACCGCAGCTCACACGAGCCCCCTCCCCACTGCGGGCATTGCTTAGGGAAGGAGGATCTCCATGGCACCTTCAAGGCAGGTGCTGTGCAGGAACTTCCTGCAGCCCAGAGAAGGGCCCCAGGTAGAGCCTGCAGCTTCAGAGCTGTGACAAGTCCCCAAATGTTGCAACACTTTTTGTATTGCCACCTTTTTGATGTGTGTGAGCTCAAACATTGAATGGGGCGCACAAATGGTTATTTTTCAGCATCGCACTCCAGACTCCTCAGAAGGCTGCTCATACATCACGCAGTATAAAAGCTAATACAATCCCAGGAGCTGTAGTACATGGCCAAGGTCAGGGACATTTTCTCTGCACTCACACTTTCTGAGCACTTAACAAAAGCTTGCCTTAAACAAAAGGTTTGTTATGATAAAGACGAAACAGCCCACAATCCTGAGGAGCAATGGGATTATATTTATTGTTTTAACCTCTGCAGGCAATGAGAGCAAAGACTGGAGAAATCCAAGGTAATGCACAATTAATGGGCTAATTTGCATGATTATTTATTACTATTTCTCCCACATATCAAGCGCTACGTACAAATGGCCTGCTAAATACCTATTGGTAAATCCAGACACAGGATTTGTGCATAGCAGATACCCTGCCTAGTTTGACTGCAGGGCCAAAATCTCAAAGCACTGGGAAATAATGAATGTGTGGAAACCAGAATGCAAGTATTTAAATAATTCAGAACTACAGTATTCAAAGCCCAAATTTTGCTTTATATATTCTGAAAAAATACACCCAGTTCAAAGGTCTTCTATTAAAATGAAGAAGGAAAAGGAAAACCTTGAAATTACAAATCTTCTATTCCCAAATAATACTATTTTAAAGTAAATATCCACAAATTCACTTATATTACTTTAATATTGATAATGACTTTTACAATACATTTTAAAAGGCTATTTGAGAAAAAGTGGAACATAATTAAACGCAATATTAACAAAACCAGCATGGTTTTGGGGCATCTGAATGTTAGCCTTCCTCATGAAATAAATTAAAAAATAAATAAATAATACATACAGTACTTCACCCACACTGTAATTTGTCAACTGTTGAGGAAATTGGCATGTCTTTTCTGCTGATTTATTGGCTAATCCCAACAATTCACTGCAGAAAAGGCCAACAATGAATTACAATGCAAGGAAAAATTAAGCAGCACATTTAAAAAGTGTTTAACTATACAGCCCTTAAAGCAAATTACAAAGTTCTCATATACCTAGCTAAAATATTTTGGGTACTACAGTAGACAATATTTTCTTTCCCTTTTATGTGTTATATCCTCTACAGTAGCTTTGCTACTATTGATTTCAAATATATTTGAAAAATACACACCCCTTGGGTTCCCAAAATACAAAACACAAAGGGATGCTGGATCTATTATGTTGATTTTCTAGGTACTGGGACTCTGGGTATTTCAATGTATCAACTAAACAAATTATTTAATTTAAACCAATGACTCTCCCAGCTTATTGTAATGGGATTTTCTTTTTTTTAGCATGGAGAAGGTTTTGAAATAAAAATACCCCAACATAGGAATATGCACTTCTGGACCTACCTTATTTTCCCATAAAATAACGTGCACACCTTGAAATTACTATTCATTTAATGCAAGTTCCTAGGGAAGTGTAACAAAAGTCAGAGGTATAGAGTTCCTTGAACTCTGAGGGGAGTCAAGTGAGGCACCAGGAAAGGCAGGACTCCAGGTCCCCCTTTCCCTGTCACTCCTACATGCACACACAGCCTCCAGCTAGGGCTGAGCTGTCAAGTTTGATACTGGTTTTCCCATTGTGTTCCTTGCGTCAGCTGAGCTTGGTAATCAGACTTTGCTTTCTCTTAGGCTTTTCCATGCAAGAAATGGAAAATAAGGAACACCTTCAGCTGAGCTAATAGAAGCCATGCAAATTAAACCCCACTTGCTGCTTTGGGACAGAATTCAAAGCCTAACTATAGTCAACGGGAGTCTTGAAAAACTACAGCAGGTTTGGAGCAAACACTTTTAGAGGGCAAACCTACACTGCATGATACAGAATTGTGCAGAAAAATACCAGAGGCAGCTAACAGTTCATATCTGATTTCTACCCTCAGCTTACACCCTTTTGTTAGGTAAGACTTTTGAAGAGAACATCGGGCTTCACTTAGGTCTTCTGTCTCCTGGTGCTTCTTTTTGAGAGCTGTGCCAGATTCTCAATAAATAGTTTCCAACCTGAATTTATTCAATGCAAAATTATGCCCATTTTTCTCCCACCAGATCTGCATTAGCTTAATTATTGTTTTAGGGATACGCAATGAACATGATTGTTTATGGGTTGCATCCCTTAATTTTGGCCCTAAATTATCTCTGTTGTAACTCTGTCCAATGCTCTGTAATTAGGTACTCGATTGCACATTTCATTGGAATTTCTTTAAACTAAGATCCAGAGCACTTTTCAGTTCCATGAACTCAATTCCCTAAACTCTTCAGAGCAGTTCATTTCATTGATCCATCCTTAACTGATATATTTCTAAATTCCTCCCTTCTGACATTACTTTGATGTTCATGCACCTTCTTCCATGTAATTTAAACTGAATCACTTGTGATCACTTCTTTCAAAGTTATCACCTCCACATTCCCCATAAGTCACTACATTTAAATCTAAAGTATCATGTGGCTGGTTCCACACAGCACACACAAAAACAGATTTTGCCACCTTGAGAATAAGCATAAAATGCATTCCAGGACATAATTCACTGCTTCTGTGTATTTCAAGGCACAAAGCATCACCTTTATTCTGCTACTAAAAGTAAGCAAGCAAATCTTGTCTTTGCCATGGCCACCCACTCTTGGAGGAGTGAACTCATCAGAATTTAGTGAAGAGCAGTAACCTGCTCAGCAGTGAAAGGTGAGCTCCAGGTGACCTTGCGTGGTGTCACTGTCTTGTCATCCCCTTTTGCACTCCCACGCTTTGCTCAGCAGTGCTAAAGAAGAACAAATAGCAGTGAGGAGGCATCACAGACCGAGTTCCTGGATTACAGAGTGCTGCCTTAAAGCCTGGACAAAAACCATCCCTGTGTCTTAGTCCAAGCACTGCGAGCAAAAGTGACCGAGGTGTGGCAGAGAGTTGTGGTATATAAAACATGCTGGGGCTTTCAGGAGAGAACCAGTTCTACTGATTAACCAGCACTTTATTTATATTCAACATCTAGCCAGATGATTCTTTTAATTGGATAATAATGCTATACTGTGTATTCATTTCAGAGAACAGACATGCTTAGTTTAAAAATAACAATAACAAAAATCAACAAAACTCACGCCAAATTCAGACCATAAATTCTGCAGAGTCCACAAATTGGCTTTCTTATTCTAGTTATTATTTCAGTAAAGTTCTAAGTGTTTGCCTTGCAACCAGTCAGCAGGCTATAACTAAACCAGAGAACCTGGGAAAGAACAAATTTCTAAAAATAACAAGACAAGACATTATTTAAAGCAAATATTCTAAAATAATAAATAGCTGTTCAGTTAGCTCTAAAAATTAATACCACTTTTCACCCTCACACGACAGGCTAATGTGTCTAGAAATATCACAGCAATCAGTATACAAGACAGAAACTCTAAAAAGAAAAGAGCTATTTTTTAAAAAATGAGGAAATCTGGGGTTTCAGTTAGGTTTTTTGGTTTGGTTTTTGGAGGGTTAGGTTTCTTTTTCATCCTTTTTTTTTCTTCACAAACTCAGGTACCAGTTTTGGGTTCCACCTAGCCCAGAATGCTTAACACAAACCAGTAACACGCATGACTTTCCAAGAAGGGAGAAAAACTATTGCAATTCTAAAAGCAAACACCTCCTGTACAATTAAAAATTTTTATCTGTTGAGTTTTCAATACACTCACAAAGTGCAAAATTTGGCAAAACATCACTTTAATCCCAAATTTTTGTCTGTTGCTGAAAAGAACTGTCATGCAGACAATGCTCTTTGAAAACAAACATGCCAACAAAACCCAAGCAAGGACACACATGCAAAATTGAAATAATTATCAAAGTAATTTAAGAGAAGGTTTAATTTGGGCCATCCAAGATTTTATGGCCAAAACTAATAGGAAATTTGTAAAAAACCCATCTAAATAGTCTTAGAGAGGGAAAAGCCGTTTTGGAAGGTGAATATTCTTACTTGCCAGTTATAAGCAGCAGTTTCCAGTGACAGCAGTGCAAGGCCAGATTCAATATATTTCTCTGCTTAGGGAAATCTGAACCTTCATTTCTCACTCCACAAACCAAACTCACACCCAGCCTCTGCCTATGTGCTCTCAGTTTCTGCTGTTGACACTCCTTCAGTTAGAACAAAATATATAAATATTTAGTAAGACAAAAACAAACCAAAATAAAACCTCCATCATCAGAAAGAAAGTGAGTCTATTGCCTAGTCAATTTTCTGAGAGGCCCAAGTTCAAATTTATATGGGAAAAGTAGTGAAGCAGCAGTCTCCTTTTTGTGCTCATATGATTTGTTCAAATTTCCCTTTTCATTGAGATGAGACAATAATGGTTAAGATTTGCTCCAAAGGAAAGTAAGGTTTTCACCAGCATTTTTCCCCCTTGGCAGCCGAGCTGAAGACTCTAATAAAAAAGTTATTTTCAGATGCTTAATTGTGATTGCAATCTGGAGCCAACAGGATTACCAAGAAGAAGAGGTACAAGTACGAGGTCCATCTGCTGGCTGATACTCTAGAAACTAGAAGGGAACTATTATACCCCACCAACAAATCACATGCCTAGAAATCACACCAGAGCACACAGCATCTGTCAGGGTATTACTGGGAAAGGTTATTCTTTGGGCCAGGTTATTATTGGGAAGCCTATTGACAGCTTATCAGCAGGCATTCCCAATACTGCCTCTGGGGAACTCTGCTGCACTGAGCGAGGAAACCCAGAGACATCACCCTGAAACAAACCAGTGACAGAGCAGATGAGGAATACTGCACCCAGAAAGAGCTGGTAGCACAAAAACCTCACCAGGGCATGGATCTCAGCAGAGGGTGAACTGAAGAGATGCACCTGAGGACTGTATGAAGGGACAAAACAGCACTCTCCAAGAGGTATTTGGCTGCACCAGCACCACCTTGCACCAAAAACTACCACTCAGCAATTTAAAAAATAACAGAACTGTGACACCAGAGTGGACACTGCAGAGCTTTTGTGTGTGTAACACAATGATCTCAATTCACTTGCCAAACTGTGTATTTCACATCCAGTGCCCCTGCCTTGTACACACAGATTCTCGGCTTTTCAACAGTAATGTCATTTATGAGCACTATATGCACCATGTTATTTGACAGAAATCCCATATTTGTGTGATGTTATTAGTTAAGATAACTGCAGAGGTATTTGATTTATCCTGTAAGAACAAAACTATGTAAACTCATTTCCACATTATCTGAACTCCTTAGCTGCAGTTTATTTCTTACATTGAGAATTTTTTTCATCTTTCCAAACTTGACATCAGCAATCACTGCTCATTGAATAGGTAATTTCCTTGGTCCTTACTCTGCTGCTCTAAGGGAGTTTATGGGACCTAAAGCTCTTCTAGAGCAGCAGCAGGGGGATCCCCAGGCATGGGGACAGTGCTCCATGGGCCAGGTCAGCCCAACCCTGTGCTACATTTCCCACTTCTGCAAGAATTTCGGTGCTCAAAAGCATGGGAAAGGCACTGGAGGTGGAGAGGGGAGCACAGGAAAGCCAGCACAAACCATGGCATGCAACTCCCAGATGGGAAACAGTCCCTTGGCAATAGCTGGGAGCTAACTGAGGACAGTCCAGCAGCATTGTTCAGATACTGGGAGCCTCCCCAGAGTGGCCACGGGATCAAGGGTTGCAACAAAGGTGTTTTGTAATCACATGTAAGGCTCAATTGAAGAATAATCCCACAGAATGTATGAAGTGCACAAATTCATTCTGATTTTAATGGTTATTGATTTTACTATACTGCTCTTCCATGTTGTCTAGTAGCACTTTATAAATGTTTTATGTAAAATAAATAATTCAAGAAAGACACTGCTTTCTTCAGTAAAGTCTATGACATCATGAGAGCTACTTTTTGTGACTATGCTGACTGCAATGATAAAAGAAAAAGGAAAACTGAGATCTAGACATTTCAAACGTGAACATTTTCTAAATCACAGCTGCTTTTTCTGTTGCAGAAACAGAACTGATGTTCAGAACTGTATTAGCTATCTACTATATATTTTATATCTATATATATAGATATAATTGACCTTTCTGTCAATTCTTGTGGACCACACTATAAGACTGAAAATTTACCTGTACAACATCTTTAACAGTGGTGTCTCTGTCAATGTGTTTTATGTCAGCACATTAACATTTACACTCATCACTGAAAGGGAATTAATAGATTATAAACCATGGTTACATGTCTGTATTTCTTACAGTTGTAAACCTAGCTCTTAATCCTTCAGTTTAGAATGACTCCTGACTTTACAGAATCATTACAGTACACTGAAAATCACATGGAATGAATAAATCCTGCCTGAGGCACACACACAGAGAGATAGTGTTGTGCAAATCTTGCTACAGGTCATCATAAAGTCAGAATGCTTCTCACCTCCCAGGAGTCTGTCCTGGAGGGCAGAGAGAAACAGGGAAAAAGACCAAGAGCTGGAAGCATCTACTTTGTTAATTTTGTCCAGAAGGATTTTCTTTTGCATTTTTACAGTGGTCTTCAAATCTATTCAAGACACAGTAGAAACCCAAGGATAACTCCACTCTCTTGAAATTTAATAAGCCTATGGGCAAAACTCGTCTTCACCTTCAAGAAATCATCTCAGCATTTTATAGCAGAAGATTGCTGGGCTGCAGATAAGCTCAAACCTCACAAAGAGCAAGTAAATAAAATGAGAGTTTCTGTTCACTTTTCAGTGAGAATACTGAGCCATTAAATGTCAAATGCCATTCACCATCTTTCATTACCTTACTCACTAGAGCCTACTACTTGCAAGTTTCTTGGCTCTAATTGTGACAGCACTGTTTTAGAAATGTTAAAAATGCTAAAAGTGCTTGGTGAATGAATAAAACAAGTTAAAAAGAGCATTGTTTCAGAGAATAATGAAAGTCATTAGCATTTTTTTCACCATTATTGCTTAACAATCCAACAATTTGGTCTTATACATCCATACATTATATTCTTGTCATATTTTTTAAAAGTGACACAGTCTGAGGGCAGCTAAAAACCAAATCCTGTCAAAGACTGAAGCAGGGTTAACAGCTGGAAAGCATAATTGATCTTTACTGCCGCTGATAGAGTCGCACACATCAGTGCTGAAACAGACATTTCCAAACCACAGTGCAGTTGGATAAGAATCTTCTCATCTGAGGTACAAGCACAGAGATTACAGCTGGCAGCAGTAGGAAAGAGATCCTTCTGTCAGAGAGCAAAGTGACTTTCTGAAGGAATGGGAACCCTATGCTAATGCCTGCAGAGATTATAGGACCAGTAGGAATAGTTATGATCATTGTTTAATCTTCTGAATATAATAAGCCTTTCTCTCTTGTAACTTGCTTTTATCCATTCAGAACTTGAACACAATTATCCAATGTGCAATGGGCAAATGGTACCAACCCAGAATGATGAAGCAGCACAAATCCAGTCCCATTCTGCACTAAGCATACAAAATATACCTCTAGTATCACATCAATGTTGCTATTATTTGTTCTGGTAGAATTTAAATGAGAATTCAAAAACCCCCACCACATATTATTTATCAGCCTTAATTCATGGTCTCCTGGGTGGAGGCTTTACTGCAGATTCATATTGGGGTGTCTGATCTGGCTCTGGAAAAGATGTATGCTTCCTTTTTCCCCCCACATTGCCACTATTTATCACTGCCAGTTATTCCAAGCTGTCATTAACACTTAGAAATCACATAATTGAAGACTAGAAATGTATATAAACCTTAGGAAATATCTGGTGTGAAATGTTTCATCTTCACTGACTGCAAATGTGCATGGCCCATGAGAAAGAGAAATTAAAATGTTGGCATGCAAATGCACAAGAGACTTGTAGAGCACAATTTCTGCCTGACTCATCTGAGGGAAAGTCAGTGCCCTGTACATGGCCAGGTGACTGCTGAGCACACTCTGTAGCAACCTAACCACATTCTCCTGCCTTCTACAATCAGTATTGGGCAGTGATCAAGATGTTCAAAAAACAAAACATCAATACCATCACCATGACACCAGGACACGTGGCTGCTTCTTATTTCCATGGCTCAGCACAGTGTCTGCAGCAACAGCAAAGCATTCCATGTAGCTGGTAAAGTGTTTAGTCTAAAATAAAACTGCATTTTTAAAAAATAATTTTCCCAAGTCTAAGATGACCAGCTACCTCAAAACTGAGCCCTGATATTATTTGTTTCCTCAGAATTAATTGTTCTAAAGTTCCCAAGGGCTACGAAGGCAGTACAGGTAGCCAAAAGAAGGAATAAAAACAGGGGCTTTGCTTGTTGAATGAGAACTCCCAGCAGAAATGTTTTGTGTAGGAATCAATAAAACTTGTTTAACAAGTACAAGGTATTTTGCTCAAACCCTCCTGAAAATTTTATTTTTAAAGGCGAAAATAACATATATGCACTTTTATTTCTGCCAACAGCAAAGTCCTACAGGAAGAAGGTGTTTGCTATTAGTAATAGTACACAGCACACGAAAGGCATTTACTGAAAGACACTTTGTGCCAGGCAGAGAGGTGACCCTCTGACAGGTTTCTGAGCAAAACAAATAAGGTACCAAAAAAGTTAAAAAGGTCTTCTGGTTAAGTTTTGAATTAACAGGCAGTCTCCACACTTTTCACAGCTACACATATAGCACATAGGTTAGAACAGATGTGCTCTAAAGTGGTTCTCTATTGGTATAATATCTGCCACGAGGAACAGCCCAGAATCGGGTCCTCTATCTTGTAAATTCTGTGACATAATGATATGTTCAGATTAATTTCACATCTCAAATGGCAACATTTCTGCACAACTTGCATTTAGACACAAAATGTTCAGTGAACTCCCAGATCCCATCTTCTTTCTCTGATGGTGAGGCAGTTTTGATGTGCCCTTGTGCTAACAAAGGGTTAAAACCTTTTCTTATGTTCCTAGTGGGTTGTAAAAGAAACTGCTGAAGCTGATCAATGACCACTGTTAAGACCTGGAAACCAATTATAAACCTGAAATTTGTGATGAACAAAGCTCTGAAACACTAGGATGAAAACTACTGAATTAGTCTAGTTCATTAAAATCATTAATAGTCATGAAATGAAAACCACCAGAGTCCAAAAAGGCTTAATGCCCTATCCATATTAATTAGATGGGAGCAAATCTGAAGTGAAAAGCAGCACATGCTTTGTAGAATTAGCAATTGCTCTCTACAGACTACACAGATCTCTATTAAAATTCAGTTTAATTAAAATTGATCACGTTAAGAAACTGATGTGGTTAATTAACTGAATTCCTGAACTTCTTTTCATACATTTCACAAATGCATTGTACACTGTTTTCCTGGGTGACAGCTTATGTTGCAGTGAAAATCTTGATTTCACAGGTTAATGCCACATGTTCCATGAGGCCTAAAGTTCCCGTGTCCCCGCCAGGAAACGCTGATAGCACAGGGAAAACGCCAGCCCTTAGAAACTTCCAAAATCCACCACCAGAAAGCCTGGCTGGAGTTTTAAACAGTTTCTCTTTTAGGTAAGTGTGGAACTCTGGGCACGTATGAGGAAACAGAGAGCTGTGGTCTCATAAGGTCTCTCATTAGAACTACACAAAGTGTACAGCAAAGCTACCCACAGACCCGTGCAGAGATGCAAGTACCAGCACAGACTGACAGAAACAGCCAAAGGCTCTGCTCTATGCTGTGAATGAATGTAAGCATGCAGACTGTGAGCATTTCAGCTTTTAAAGCACATTGTCTCCATGTGTCTCACCAGCATCTATGTAGAAATAGGGCTTGGCTGAGGGCTTAAGCTGAGGGAGGCCCAGGAACACAGAGCTGGCTCAAGCTGCAGTGGTTGTGTTCTGCATGGAGACTCCCAGGGCAACCCAGTACCTCCAAGAGTCTGCAGGACCATTCTTTAAACAATGAGGCAAGCATTTCCAATTAACAGCAGACTTGGCAGTGCTGGGTTAATTGTTAGACTCAATGATCTTAAGGGTCTTTTTCAACCTAAATAATTCTATGATAAACCACTAGTGCCCTACCAGCTTCAGGAGAAAGACTGAATTGCCACCTCCTGAAGATTCATTTTTATTGAACTGTTTTAAACAGTAAGGCACTGTGAATTGTGCCATTCTTTTTTCAGTAGGAGGATTTCAGAATTTTCCATGTCCTGTTCATGGGCATGGTTTAGTCTATGGAAGAAGCTTGGTTATGAAGTACTGCTGCAAACCATTGTCATCCTTTCACAGAATCACTTCTTACAAAACATCACGCTGTAAAAGAGGACATCACTGCAGCTGCTGTTTGAAAGGACATGGATGGATGACCGTCTCTCTGACACAGCACAGAGCATCATGCTACAAAATCAAGATTAACATCTGAACTGCCAACCAAGTGGCTTCCCAACCTTTCAGGGAGTAGAGTGACACATGGGTTCTCAAAGACTGATAAGCAACAAACACAGCTCAGGGGACACCTCAGAGATAAAACCCAAAATTTTAGAATAAGGAAGAGCATGGCCAGACAATTACTGAAAGGGTGTGGATTTAAGGTCTGAAAATGGCACAAAGTCTAAGTGGAGGCTAAAATAATTACCCAGGAATTAAATTACAATAAATATATTACAAAGAACAGAGTTTTACATATAAATTTTACATGCCTTTGATTTAAATGCAAATCTATATGAATAATGGCACTGAATTCGGTATAACCACATCTCATTCTTCATTACTTCTGACCACAATGTAAATGCTAAAGTGGTATTTTCTTCTCTGAATTCATTTTGCTAAAATAAAGTGCATCTGACTAGGATATAAGATACACGACTGACTCTTAATTCCCTTGTGGCCAAACCCTTGTTAATGTCTTGGCCTGTTTCAGTAAAATGATCATGGTTCAAGTAATGTAAAACACATGCATTCAATCATTTTCCTTTTCCCTAAAGGCAAATACTTTCTTATCATGGTAAAACAGGAGTTGTGTGCTGATGCACTGGAGAGCCAAAGTTCTTTTAAGGCTCATCAGGAAATGGAACACTTACTGCAACCTATCGTTTGGAGCTGCAGAATGAAACAAAAGCATAATGCAAACAAACACAGGAGGTTCAGCCAGCATTATCTAGTATTGCATAAGCCTAAGCAGCTGCCTTAGAAAATGAGAATACATAAGCAAAGACCCAAAATCAAATAGAAAAAATTAACTTTAAAAAATTAACAAAAAAAGTCTATTCCTATTTAAATCAGGATTTCATAGTTAATAGTTAAAATACAACCAATTGAAAGAAGACGCTCATGATATGTTTTCCTTGGAAGAGGGATTGTTTCTTCCAAGTAACCACAAAGACAGCAAGGCCTTAATACAGCAGGTGTGCACTCTCTACTTGTGCAGCATAACAGAAACTACATGATAATTACAGCAGGTTCTTCTGGTTAAAAAAAAATAAATCTCAGAACAAGATATTGTAAGTTGTCCTACTCAGATTTCTTATGGACTCCTATATTGGATCTTCCGTTTTTCAGAGTGGCTTGAAAATTTTCTGGGCCACTATGTTGAACCACATCTCTTCCCTGAGCAACAGCAGAATAAATGGGAATTGTCCCTTTCAAAGTAAAAGTCAGGCAAGCTGACTGGAGTCACAAAAAGAAACAAAAATATGAGAGGATTAAATCCATCCGTTAGGTACAGGGTCAGACCCCAAAGCCCGAATGGCTTCTTGGGTGAAGAAGAGGTTCAGTGAGCACTCGAGCCCAAACCTCTCTAACACTGCTCCCTGAACTGCAACTGCACAAGTTCCCAGAATGCCACAGGCACACACAAGTAACACGCTCTGTTTTTTGAAAGGGCAATGAGGAAGCCCTTCCCTATCTATCCATGCATCCACCCTTTGCCCATCACATCTTTCCTAGGAAAGATGATCTCCAAAAGAAGATGATCCAGATACATAAAAGGGTCAACTCTCTGCTGCTCTCCTACCAACCTCCTTTTTTTGCTGGTAACAAGGCTTAAGCATTAACTCCATTTCAGCAGTGGATAACACAAACTGTCATTGGTCTAGAACGAAAGGTGTCATTAAGCAACAACAGGGAGCAATCTTTCTTAGTAATTAAAATAGGATTCAAAATCAGATCATACTTTCCAGTACCTGAAGCCCCATAAATGAAGATTTACAGTTTATTCAGCCCTTTTTAGCACTTCCTTAGCCTACAAGTCCTTTTCTGGCAGAACAATTGTCACGGCACATGAGGAACAGGACTCATGAAACAATTCCATGCCATGAACAGACACATCATTTTGAGTAAGTTGAACCTCATAATGAGTACTTATGAAGAAAATTATACCCCACAAAATGAAATGACCCTTAGCACAGAGCACAAGTCTTCATCTGTTTTATAACCACACAAAGTTATTACAAATCTATTAAGTTAGTGGCTTTCTCCCACTTACATGTAGAACCAACAAAAAAGAACAGAGAAAACCCTTAATTTACCACTGTGTAACATCATATGCAGCATCTCAGTTTAAACCAACTAGAAAGGCAAAAAACCCAAACTAAAATCCACATCAATTTCTTTCACAGTTAAAAGTCAGAAATTTCAGAAGATTTTTACCAAAAGACTAGTTTAAAATCAGTAACAGAAAAGTATTATACTCCTTTACATTGTCAACATCAGTTAATTATTTTATGTGACTTTTGTATTCCTCATGCACAAAGTATGTAAATTCAGTAATTCCTCCTCTGGGCTTCCAAATACATCTTGGGTCTATTACCTGCAGCAGTAGGTACAGAATGCAGACTTTGTCTGGGTTCAGGATAGAAGAAGAAGTAAATCATTTAAATGAACAGTGGAAAATGGAGGCACTGCCAGAAAATGTTACTGCTGGACTTCATTTCCAAAGTCTTCCTGAGTGCATTAAAGGAAAAATGCAGAGAAATTCTCACAGCTGACTTTGGAAAAAACCCAGGAAATATCAATTCTCTGTAAAGCAGTACTAAAGCTACACTGGGGTACAGTTTAGTCCAGTATCTTGTCAACTTGTTAGCATGAAATCAGTGAATGTATACAACTTGTGTGTCGCATGCCTTTCTACACTGATTTAAAAGACTGCATGGAATATTAGAGATTTTTTAATTATTTCTTGATGAATTACTAAGTAGGCAAGGTTAAGTAACAGCTGCAGTCAAAATGTGGAGCTGATGGGTACTTTTCCCTAGATTCTATTTATTCATTTTATTTCCATAATGATTATATAATTTACATAATTATTATAATTCACATAATGAGTATTTGTATTCATGGGTACCTGAAAGAAATGCTGTGTTCATACACTGAACATTTACTACTTTCTGAAAGTTCAGGCTCATCAGGATATTTCAAGAGAATGTTTACCTTGACTGACTTCTTCAACCTTGATTAAATTCTCATCAGTTTCTGACAGACTTGTTGTCATCTGTCCTTTGTCATCATCCTTCATGTGACCCTTTATCCTACAAAAATCATGAAAATTTAAAACAGTTAAAGTGGAAACAACCAAACTAAAATTTCAGGAAAAGGAATTATTAATTGGATTTTATATATGAAAGTCTCCCACACAATTGCATTTGCATGAAGAATTTCTGTTCTCTTGCAGTTTGGTAAGGTAATGTTTTCTGTGGATGTATGAAGTACATGGATTCTTCATGCAAATTCTGTACCTTGTCATAAGCAGAGTTGTCTTACTTAGCTAAACACGTTAAAGTTTGTAACTGGTAAAATGCATTCATTATTCCTACAGCCAGATTGAAACCTTCATCTTGCTGCTGATCTGAGAGGAAAATGTTCCAAAAATTACAAGTTAAAGAACCTAGAAGAACATGGAGCATGCTGGACAGGAAGGAGGATGATACACATGAGGAGCCCACTCCCATTAAGTTCAGTTACAGTTTATCATATCACACCAGAGACCCTGTTTCAATCATCTATTCTTCTGCTGTGCATGGAGCCAGGAGCTTTGAAGCAGACTCTTGCACTAATTTTGCGTGAAAACACCATCTGGCCCTAAAAACTATCTGGGCTATGGATCTATTAGAGCCTAGATATGGTCAACATGATATTGAAAGGTCAAAGAAGGGTCTAATTATATGCCTTAGTACTTAGAGGCCATGGTCACTGAAGCATGAACATAATCACTCAGGCCAAACAAGACTCATTTATAATCTTAATTATGAGTGAATCAGACATCTCTTGAAGAGTTGTCCATGTAAAAGAATTTTATGACTGTTGCTCAAAATAGCTGTCTTGTTTGTCTCTAAAATAACCCCTTGAGACATCACCAATAATTCCCTGCTGATACATTTAAAATTCATCAATCTTCTTAACCACTGCATGTTAACATAGCTGGAGTATTGTATAATTGCACACAAAAAACCCGCCTTGTGTTCCAACAGTACCATCTTACAATGGAGTTATCAAAAATCCAGAATTCCAAACCTGAGATATATCAAACTAGGGCTGACCATACAATTCCATTCACTCTCTTCTGTAGGATGATGCAACATGTACAGACAGCAACGACATTTTAACAAGTCTTTTGCCTCATTCAGTGTATTTGAGGGGTGAGAAAGGAGCTGTAACTAAAGCTACACCCACTCTGGCTCCAGGGGGAAAAAAAGGTTTTGTTTGCAAAAGACCACGATGATACAATATGAAGGACATGTGAGTAGATAAGCTGATCTGGAAAATATTCAACCTCTTCACCCACCATGGGTGCTATATGACATTATATAAAGCACTTGAATCACTTTTTTGCTCTCAGATAGAGTCATAAGATATACTGAGTTAGAAGGGACCCATCAGAATCACTGAGCCCAGCTCCTGGCCCTGCACAGGACACCCCAAGGATCTCACTGTGTGCCTGAGAGTGTTGTCCAAATGCTCCTTGAACTCACACAGGCTTGGTGCTGTGACCACTCACCTGAGCAGCCTGTTCCAGTGCCCAGTCTCACTCTGGGTGAAAAAGCTTTTCCTGATATCCAGCCTAAGCCTCCCAACTCAGCTTCATGCCACCTCCTCAAGTCCTGTCACAGGTCATGAGAGTGAAGAGATCAGTAAGAGATCAGTACCTGCCCCTCCTCCTCCCCTCCTGAGGATGCTGAAGACCACATTGAGGTCTGACCTCAGACTCCTCCAGGCTGAACAGACCCAGTGCCCTCAGCTGATCCTCACACAGCTTCTCCTCAAGGCCTGTCACCTTCCTCGTGGCCTCCTTTGGATGTTCTCTAATGGCCTCATATCTTTTTTATATTGTGGCACCCAAAACTGCACATAGGACACAAAGTGAGCCCACTCCAGCTCAGAGCAGAGTGGGACAATCCCCTCCCTTGCCCAGCTGGTGATGCTGTACCTGATGCCCCTCAGGACACAGCTGGCACTGCTGGCTGCCAGGGCACTGCTGACCCATATCCAGCTTGCCATGGGCCAGGACCCACAGGTCACTTTCCACAGAGCTGCTCTCCAGCCTCTCGTTCCCTCATCTACACAACCAACCAGGGCTGCCCCATCCCAGGTGCAGAATCCAGCATTGCCCTTGCCAAACTTCATACAGCTGGTGATTGTCAGCCTCTCCAAGATGTTTGAGGTCCCTCTGCAGGGCCTCTCTGCCCTTGAGGGAGTCAACAGCTGCTCCCAAACTTAGACTCTCATCCCTGAAAATAATCACAGCTGATCTGTTGACTTACTGTAGTCTGGCTCCCCCTCCTCACACAACCACCCTGGTCTCCTCTGAGAGGAAAGCATGGCACTGGGAGGTGGTGGCTGCTCCATCAGCCTGGTGGCTCCCAGCATGGCACTGGGAGGTGGTGGCTGCTCCATCAGCCTGGTGGCTCCCAGCATGGTACTGGGAGGTGGTGGCTGCTCCATCAGCCTGGTGGCTCCAGCAGACATTGGCACTCACAGCCTGCAGGCAAGGCCACTGCCAGTGTCACAAAGTGCTGCTGGCTGCACTCCCAGCCACCATGACTGCTGCTCTGAGCACTATGTACACACAGAGCCTACTTCCAGAACAGGCCTTCAGTAGGAATAAATGCTGAGCACTACAGTTTATGTCTCAGGGAAAAATCTCTTGCACACAGGGTTTACTTGCCCAAATTTAATACTATGATGTATGCTGCTGTTACCATCCATTTCACCCATTCACAGCTTGATGCAGATTTCTCCCATGTTTTTACATGGCTGGAGAGAAAAGGAGCAGGTAGTTGTATAGTCAAAGCAGCTGGAGTAAAACATAGAGCTAGAATCAAAGACACTTATCAAATAGAAAAAGGTAATAAATTGGATCATTTGCTTCCATATTTCCTTTCAATCATTAATCAAATCCATTTCCATTTCTAATTTTACAATTTTTCTTTTCTTTTGACCTTTAATAAAATGTTTCAATTGATCAGGGTAATAAAAATGTGAATTATATGAGCTGGCACAGACAAAGAAAGACCATTGAGTAATCTGTGTTCCAGATATAACAAGGAAAATGCCTCTGATTAAGTATGGGCTAAAAGGTAACTTTTAAAAATTCCAAGTATTATATTTTTATCTTAAGAATTCAGTAAAGTACAAACTTTTAAAATAAATTCCAAACCTGAACAACCAAAACAAGGGGTTCATGGGACTGCAGCTGTCCTTGAGCCAACATACAGAATCTATGTGCTCATTAATACAAGTATTTTTTAGCACAAATAAGAACATATTTTCCTTTGCTCTTTAAGTTTATTTCAATTATATCCCAAACCCTAAATTGCTTAAATTGTTTCATAGCAAAAGCAGTTAAAAGTTGCTTTTTTGGATTTCTAAACACCAGTGCAGTACTGCTAGCAAGAATGTAATCAAAGTAAAAAGCCTGCCTGAGCCTGCCAACCAGTAACATTATTTGTTTCAATAGCTTTCCTTTGAATAGAAGTATTGATTTTCTACATCAGAACTCTTCTACAAAGAGCATTAAAAGAGAAATTAGACTTCCTATTTTTTCTCCATTTTATTAAGGACCACTGTTGAAGACTAGCAATAGAGTCACCAGGGATTTAAAAGTTTGAGCTAAATAGATCAGCCATTTAGGAATCCTAGGAAGTTTTTTCTTCTTTTCTAATTCCTGCTATAGGGCAATGCCACTCCTGCACAAATGGATAGGGTTTTTTTCCCTTGGATAGAGGCAATTAGCTAAATTACATTATTCCATGACCATCTGGCCTCAGCTACCTGTGTTCCTCATATAAAGTTCAGGTAGAGTGAAGGGATTGTGAAGGGAGGTAAGAACAGAAGCACAGAATGAAGGGTACCACTGGACTGGTGGAAGGAAGAGGCTCAGCTCTGGGGAAAAGAGGTCAAGGTCAGAGGTGTCTGGGAGAAGGCAACAAAGGGAATTATGGCTACCAGGAAACAAAATTTAAACAGGTTCTGCACTTCAGAAGACTTCATAGTTCAGAAAAATATCTACATGCCAGGAGAAATCCCTAATGACAGGTGGTTCAATAGGTTTTGATACTCCTCCAGCAACATCCCCAGCCTGCCATCCCTACCTACATCCCAACAGCCTAGGAGCACTTTCAGGCCTCAAGTAGAAACACCCTTTGCACTTTCAAGTAACAACAGTGTTTTTTGACTTCCTCAATTTAATGTCTATTCTTTTAAAAAGGCCAATGAACTAGAGACCTACTACTGAGTCAAACTTAGTGGGATTAATCATGAATATTGAAGAACAAAAACTGGCCTCACTATTAAATTTTTACTTTAAAAGTATCAACATATATTAACATATTCATTATCATGAGCTGAAGATCAATTTTCAATGGTTACATTTCCATCATACTACAATAAATTTGGTGCAGTTACATTTACATCAGCATATTTAAATTGGAGTTACCAGAGCTACAAAGCAAAGATTTACCCCCACTATCACTACAGTATTGTTGCCAATGTTTGGTTGAACAAGGGTGACCCTGGAATATCCCTAGTGACAATTACTGCAACAGGATCACTAAAGAGACATGAGCAACACATTGCCTTTGCACTCTGGCTACACACTTGGGATGTCCAATAAAAGACACAAGGCTCTATAAAGAACAGGCAATGACATTTAACTTCCAGGCTTCTGATCCTAAGGAGGGAATTCAGAGTTCAGAGTCTGATGTCTGCAATGCATGGAGGAACTCGACATTTCACAGTGGGATTCAAAACAAGTAATGCACTTGAAGTCCAGAGAAAAATCTGAGCACACAGAGCATCTTAACTGCTGGAATGAAAACATTTACTCAGAGATGCAGACAAGTTCCAGTGCACAGAGTACTGGACCTCCTTCCTCAGGGAGGCTTATGTGGTCTGACACAGGGTTTCCTAAGTATGGCTGATGCAGTGGTTACACTGTTCACCTCCATGCACTGTCACAGCTCTCATACCTTTGCTTAGGATGTAAGAGGTCACATTCAATGCCATCCTTACCTAACAAGGTTCAAGTCCACCTTTTCCAGCTCCAAGGAAAGCCTTTTTCCCAGGCTATGTATCAAATGACACAGCAGTTCCTGTGATTCTTCCTGCTAGCCCTGTCCTGTTATGCAGAAAGAAATTCTGACCTGAGGGGAAAAAAAAACAAAACAATCCAAACATGAGAAAGAATCATAACTGGTTTTAATAACTTTTTAAGAATACTTTGCCTCCAGGTTCCCAGATGCTGATCTCAGCTCCTGAGCCTATTCTGGGATAGCTCCTACGCTCTTGGCAGTTCCCTGTACATGCACAGGTGTCCCAAACCCAGAGAACTGGGGCTCCTTTCTCACACTGCATGACCTACACACCACTCCACCACCTCAATCATTCAGCTGTTCCACCAGCCACACCGTAACATCACTCACACCCTGCAAATTTCTGGCTTTCCTTTATAATTCCTCTCATTTTTCTATATTTTAATCCATTGTTTCATGCACTAACATATTTGAAGTTATCAGTTTGAAGCTCAGTAGGGCACTATCTCCCCACAGGAAAAGCTCCCACATTTGTGCTTGAGAAGCTAACAAGTGATTAGAAGAGTCCAATAAAATACTGGAGTAGAAATCTACAAAAGAGAGTTATGGAGTGGAGGGGATTCAATTAAAGAACAGCTAAGGAGAAAATTTTATCCCCAGCTTAAAAAAAATCTAAGAGAAAGTTGTGATTCCTACAGTGTGTTGGCGTATCAGTACCAGTTCTGAACTAAAAAAAGGATATTCAAACAAAAGGCATATTAACTCAAAGTGCACTTTTTTATTTAATTAGAGGTAAAACAGAAAGACCAGTAATAGGTCAATAATAATGACTTATTACTTCCTTTATGTGGCACATTTACAATAAATGGTAATTTACCATTAGAGAGACTTATTAAATTTTTTTCTGCTAAAGAAATTAACATTAGTCATGTGGAGAAAGAGAACACTCCATTTCCAGCTCAAGGATTTGCATTCAACAAGGCAGTCAGAGGATATTACAGACCCTGTTCCCCCTTTAGCAATGCAGGAAGAATTAAAGCATAACCATGTATGACATCATTCCAGCTGTACGCTGATGGGCTACAGATCGTTTCATCCACACTATTTGAAAAACATTCCACTTTCCAGTCATTAGAGCTGCTAAATGGATTCACCTGCCATACCCTCGGAATCATTAAAAAAAGAAAAAAAGTCTTTGGCACACAGAACCTCACTTTAGGTTTATTCTTATGGCTGATGTACTATTACTTTTACATGCTAAAAATAACTTTAAATTATTTTTTCACTTTCTCCATTAGAAAAAAAAATCTACACCTACGTTCCCTGCTTTTATTCTTGCTCAAGCCTTATGCCAAAGTTTGTGATTAAATATCTTAGCAAACAAATATAACATGACTTTCTAGACAAAGTTTGTCATTACCAGGACTGCACTGTGCCTTAGTATTTTTAAATAACTGCCTGTTAGCCTGTTCCAAGGAAAATAGGATCAGTTTACTCATCTGAAGTCTACTTCTGTTAACTTCCTTAATTATTTGACATGAAGATATAGAGCTGCTATTTAACACTTCTTCAGTCACAGGAAAATATCACACCATTTGTGCACTCATTATGGCTCTTAACTTCAGACTCATTTGAAAGCTTCAACTCAACAGGTGGGATTTTCAAAGCTGCCTCTAAGTCATTAATTTCTAATTGGACACTGCAACCCTCTAGGCAAGCTTTAAAAATCTCATCCTAAATAATCAATATTCTACTCCTTAATAACCTGATCTGCAAAAGAGTTGACAGGACAAAACATTTAGCTACTAAGGGAGACTGCTGTGATCATGGCAGGAAAAATAATAGATTGTATATCCTCATCTTAATGGTAGGATTATTTCCTACTCCCCATAAGGTGTGAAAGGGGCCAGACTGACAAAGGACAGAGGAGGAGAGGGAACCCTCAGGAAAAAAAAAACCCAAACAAATCCAGAATCAGAGTTTCACACATATCAGGAAAACAGAACAGATTCAACAGTGCTATGCACTGCTTGGGTGTATATTCAGAATAAGTCTAAAGCAGTATGATCAGATGGCAAAAAAAGCCCAACAGTTAAAAAGGATAATAAAATGCTGTATAATGCCACCAAGCAGTGTATTTGATAAAAAGAAAACCAAATAATTAAGGTATCATTACAAAGCTAACCCCATGTTTTTGAAATGCGTTAGATGGGGATTTAAAACACCAAAATAAATATCAGATCTTGCTGGGTTAACTAACAGTTAAATATGAAATAAGATTTCATTCAGGATATACATCAGCCTCAGTGACCTAATGAAAATGAGAGAACTAATTATATTAAATCTGAGGCAACAGCAGGAAAAAAAGTCAGAGAAACATTTGGGAATATCTCACCAATTCAAGACTGTAAATAATTTGAAACATACTCTCCAAATACATCGGAAAGGGGAAGAAGGTAATCTAATATAGACCATCCCTAGTCTAATTAGCAGGCATTTGAACAACTGTATTTTCTCAGAGGGAAGAAAAATAACCCTCCCAAAACCCACACACTTAAAATTTTAATTATTATTTTCTCTAAGTTTCCTACATTCTGTAACAGTTACAGAACTGGGTAATAATTACTTTGTGGAATCCTTCCAAAATAAAATACCCTTAGCCACCTTGCAGCAGAAAAAGGATTCCATCTGGTTTAACATACTGTATTTAAAAACACCCCAAATCTTTACATGCTGACATCCAGGTAATTCAGTGCAATCAGAACACAGCTCTTTCCCTTAATGGTTCTGTAAAACCTCCTTTGCCTCTGCCTTGATTTTTGCACAAGTTACCTGATGACATGGATTATGCATGTAAACCCACAATAATAACTGTATCTCTTTCAGCTATTTTGTTTTTTAATCAGCCTTTTTTTTTGGCATTAGGTGCATGAAAAACAATTGAGATTTTAGTACAGCATCTGTCAAGGAAATTCAAGTTTCCTTACTTTGGTTACAACACAGCTGACACTTGATATAATCTTGTCAAGTACCTATTTCACATTTGGTCTGACTAGAATTGGTAATCTGAAATATTTAAAAATATTCTGTTACTAATATTGCTCTGTAAATCAGCAGACAATGTCTGGAGAGGTGCAGTGTTATGAATTTTAGATATTTCAAAATATTTTAAATAGATCTTTTTATTTTGAGCATAACTAGGAGATGCACTTCTCACTGTTTTGTTTTGTATAATCACTGTGTATGTAAAATCCGAGGAAAATTAAAAGAAATTTTGCATAATGAAGAAGCTCAGCTTTTCAGTGCAGAGGCAGTGTGGACTGAGCAGGTTGAGGTTGAGTTCATGAGTAAGGTCAGCATCAGGATTTTAATGTGCCCCATTCTCTTTGTGACTTGGCCCAAAGTCCTAGCTCAGACTCAATTAATTCTACATTCTCCAGATTTCTAGCTGTGGCAACGCAGTAATGATGAGATTGATGATATTGGGACATTCTTTGAATTTCTCCCACTCACAAAATACCTTAATGAAGCTTTTCTTTCTAGTATGTCAATAGCTAGTGACTTTCTCTAAAGAGATATTCCTGCTATAATGCAAATAAAACTCAAGAGTTGCATCAAAGAACGGCAATTGTTTTTTAATAATGCCTGGTGTCGATATCAGGATATCAAAATACTAGAAATCAATTCTGCAGACTAATTACACACATAACTGGAATCCTAACTTTCATTTGAAGGAACTAACTCACTGAGGCTTTCAAAAGGGGAGCAACACTGGATACCATCTGACCAGTAATTTCCCTTTCCTATTTTGATACTGCAGTTTGGAGTTGTACTCAAAAGGGTCCTGCAGCAATCCTGAGCAGATGCCCAGCATACATCCAGGGAGTGAATGATCCACCTAACAATCAACCTGTGCAGCCTGGGCGCTCCCAGGCTGCTGGGGACATTGCTGTATGCAGTTAATGATGAAACATGCTATGCTAGAGCTAGCTTGAGCCCCCACTTCATCCCTTGGATGAAATGGCTGTGGCCACTGGAGAGACAGCGCCACTTTCTGTACACTGAACAGTAGCAATGCTTCACAACTGCATGTGCTGCATTCTGGATTAAGAAATCCTTCATGTTTTCCACATCATCCTCAGTGGCTGCAACATAAGGGGAAGGAAAGAAAAGACTCCACCTTTTGCATCGCTGACAACACAGGCAAGGCCTTGACACCGTTTCTTCTGCCACTGATGTTCACCCACAGAGGTACAAGGATCCCGAAGAACACAGTCCCCAGAAGAGCACAGAACTGCTTCTTTGTCCCAGCCATTTCCCCCACATTGTGCTGAATCACCTCAAGCAGTTCCCCTGTGAACGTGTACAATTTTCCACAGAGATAAATAGGCAATTGAAATGTAAAAGCCCATGACCGTTCACTTTCTACATACAAATGCTGTAATCTTGTAATCAATATGCTATTTAACACAAAGCCAGCGCAGCCCCTGGGGCAGGGGAGCTGTGCTGGGAATATTTAGTTCGGGTGATAAGGTTTGATGCTGTCTTTCTGGTTCACGGAAACAAACAGGACCTAAACATTACAGCTCAACAATGCTATCTGATGGTCACAGTGCCTCAGATTAATCAAAAACAACGACAGAAAAGAACAGTAAGGCAGCCCTTGAAAACAGAGCATACCTGTTGGTTCAGGTATCCATATCGTAGGGCTGAGAGGGAGTTCCCTGCCACCTGTCACAGCACCCACAGGGGTTTTTTGAAACTCATGGCCAGCTGGGGGAGGCTGAGAAACTAAAAAAAAAACAAAACAAAAAACGCACAGCATTGTCTGGAAAAACTAGAAACACTGGCACATTTCTAGTAATTTATGTTATGAAAGTGTTGTTATATAGGAACAACATTTACAGATTCTCACACTTTTAAGAGAAATCAAGAGAAGCAGCAGCACTGGTTTACAGAGACTATTTCAAACCTAATTAAATCACTGATCCATTATTTTAATCTGATAAAGGTTCTACTAGCAAATATAACTTTTTTTTTTAACAAAAGCATCAGATACTACCATTTCTTTGGATTTAATTAGAAAATAAGGAATTAAAAGCCAGCTAGATAAAACTAGAAACCGTCAAAATAATTTGAAATCATTAAACAATTTCTAGATGTGTATTTAAGCAAGCTGCTGCCTTGTTCTTTCTGACCACTGGTGGAGACAGAACAGTGAATAACACAGATAAGAGCTGTATAACTGACTAGAATCAGGGTATTAAACACAGAAATTGACTCATGTGAAATATGAGGGTTGTTGTCTTGGTTTTAGTTTGCATTTTCATTTGTACTTAGGAAAACAGTGTGATAATTACAGCTGATAGCAATTTGAGATAAGTGGCAAAAACACATGAAATTACAAAATTTGAAGAAACCACGTAAATTAGAAATACGTGAAAACATTAATATGTTTCAAATATAAATCAAAGCACAAAGAGAAGAAAACAATCGTGCAAGCTGTCAAAAAAGAGCTTTCCCCGTGAGATGTTCCAAATCCTATTAAGCAAAGTTGAACTTTCTTGATATTTGCCATCCCACCCTGTGCCGAAAGCTGCAGAGGCACATCCAGGTGATGTGTCCATTCTTCAGTTTCCAGTTCAGAGGCAGGCACATTATAATGTAAACCACTATTGATTTCAGTTCACTTTAGTACCCTGGACTGTGCACTGCGTTGGGGGTGGACTTCAATTCATAATCTCTGTCAGATTTAGCTCCCACAGCTAAATCCACAGTGGTTGTGAATAAGAGAACTTAGAAATCATTTCAAAGTGAGATATGATCCAAACAGGTGAGTATAGTTTGAGGATATATACACAGAATCACAAGATAAGTTACTAACTAGCTCTGCTCCTAAGAGGGACAGTTTAAATGGATACCATGAGCCAGGAGCTCAGACACACCCTGTTATGAAAGCACTGCCTGTGTGGCACAGGCAAAAAGAAGTTGTGGCAAAGCTCCTCTCATGTTCTGGACGCTCTACAGTGCAACACAGCAGCCCTTCAGGGAACCAATCCCTCCATGTCTCTTCCCTCACCCTCAAAAGTATCTCCCCAAATGAAGTGAGTCCAACCACTTTATTAACTCAGCCCTCAAAACAGCATTCCACAGACGTGCTGCACCCTTTGGGTGGGCAGGATTACCACCAGTAGAACTGCTCAAAGGTCAGTGGCACCAAGCATTGCACACACAGGCTGTGGGTTCCTTGACATTTTGCTTTTTTGTGCTTTTCCTTCCCAAGCCTATGTCTCTTCAGACCGTAACCTTGTATGGACTCCAAACATCCAAACTATAGTTCCTTGGCTAAAGCCAAAGATTTAAATCTGCAGAAGCCTTCTTAAGGTAAAATCAATCATGTCACAGGTATAGTCTGTCTCTCCACTGATAAAACTCCACCAGTCACAATATCTAGCCCAGTGGTACCTATTTATCTATTGATACATTCCATACGAGATTAACTCTACCTCAAGTCACTAGGAATCAAGAAAAAAAAGAAGAGTAAGAACATCAGATTAACTATGAAAAAAGCTCCCTCTATATATGAAATAAAGATGTCACATCTTCAATTTTTAATAGGGAAGATGCCTCTAACACATGGTCCATAAGTAAAGTTCTGCTAGACAAGAAAAATTGATGATTTAGTAGCAAGTTGCTGATTTCCAAGCAAGTCTTATTATTACCCAAACCAGTAACAGCAGCCAGCCTTTGCTGCCTACTGCCACCCAAAAATATCTCCCCAGCATTACATGACTAACAAGAAACAGACTAAATCTCATCTCCATACCTAAACTAACTCTGTAATTTAAGAAAACAAATTCAAACCAAAACAATGTGATTCAATCAAAATGAGATAACAGACAACCAGAACCCCATTTGTGTTTACATTTACTTTTGCAACATTTTACAGTCTGCACTTTGACAGGCAAGTTCTGCTGTTATATACACAGAAATAGTTGTAAGAAATAACCATGTCCAAGCCCTTTCTGCAGGTCATTATAATGTGTACCAGTTTTGAGAATACAAGCTGTAGCTCACATATACATAGAGGAATCCCAGGGACACGCCCAATTCATAGCCCTGGGGAACCTGGCAGTTCACAGGGGCAATATCAGAAGATGAGATATTTACAGTGACAAACTGGCACCACTGAGGCAAATACTAATGAAGCAATGTCAGAATGGAGCCCACAGGGCTCAGGAGCTTCTACAGGTGTTTTAAGACAAACTTATGATCTCTGGTATCAAAAGCCACAGGAAGATCAGTAAGAATTAAAATTGACAATGTGCCAGAATCCACCTACTATGAAACAGAAGGTCACTACAAATCCTCATTAAAGCTGTCTCTCTGCTTTGGCCTGATTGAAATTTTTCAAACAGTTTATTATTACCATGAAGGTAAGGGCTGCAGTTGCCCTGCCACAACCTTTTTCCAGGACCTTTGCTAGAAAGGTAGATTTGAAACAAGGTGGAAAACTGAGAAATTGCCTGAGGACAGCAAAAGGCTGCTTAATCAACTGCTCCAATCTCCAGCAAAGAAGAAATTCTTCAAGATGCCAAAGAGGTATTAATGATAGATATTATAAAAGGGAGCTGCTACAGTATATCTTCCAAAGACTGCTACAAAAGCCTTGCTGGCAAAAGATCAAGAAAACAGCTTACAAGTGCAAGACCATATCTATAATAAAAGTACAATGTGACAGGTTTAAAATCCATAAACTATGCTGAAGTACATAGTTCAGAATCCCAATGACCCAGCTGGAACTGAAGTTATTGAAAGCCTTGGCATTTAACCACCACAGAAAAAGGAAAGACCCCAAAGCCTTCTCTCATCTTCTCACATCTCTCCACTAGCAGACCTTATGCCAGGAAGCACAGCAGCCCAGACTGCTTCTATGTAACCAGCTTGGAAAAGCACCATGCTTGCAAAACTCCAGGTGTGTTAATCATGAAGAACGCTCAACCATAGCAGAACAGTGGCATTGAGTAATACAAAATAAAACTCCCAAGCCCACCACAGGCCCTTGAAACAATGAGCAGCTGAGTATGTAGTGGCAATGATGGTCTCTGACGAGCTTCCCTGGCCTCTGAGGCAGTGCAGTGAGGCCATGCACTCACAGATGTACAGCAAGGTCCTCCCAGCTCAGCTACTCCGACTTCACTTACGGTGCTTCGGTTCCTTTTGCTCACCACATTCATTGAAATCCTCCCTGTCCCAGGCATATCTACTCAATAAAGGAGTCACCTTTCTAGGTCAGAAACCAGAAAGAAAATCTGGGAACATCAGTTGCGTTCTCCTTCAGGACAAGCAGAGTATCACCATACCCCCAAAGCCCAACCAAACCACAAAATCTCCCAACAATCCAAGCCTCTCCCCCAAACCAAAGGATGATAAAGGAGCAGCATTTCAGTACTACCCTAAGTCTGAGAAGGATCAGCATTTGTTCATGTCTTTGGCAATCTCACTTCTTTTGTGGTCAACAAGCATTTCAACTGAAAGTTTAACTAACTTTGATCCTGTTAAACATTTTCTTTCAGCAATGGCACCATTATCAAACATCTGGAATAACCACAAGGGACTGTATGGAAACACAACCCTTCAAGGAAGCTATTGGGAAAGGAGCACATGGTCATTCTCAAGTCCTGAGACAAGAGCTGGTGAGAGTGCTCTGAACTCTTGAAAGGAGAAATGTTGGTGGCTGGAAGAGGTGGTGTGACAATGAATGTCATTGAAGGAACAAGCAGATGTCCCAAGAGCTGGAATGAAGTGAAGGAGATGCGTTAGTATTTCATTGATGAAGTTCAGCAATCATGGAATTCACTAAGAAAACGAGGTTGAGGTCTCTTGTGAGATTATAAGGGAATGGGCAACATGGGAACCAACAGTGGAACAGGTCATCAGTGACATGACGAGGAAATTCTGAAAGGCAAGTAACTGAAAAAAACAGCCTATACTTCAGTTCTTGGATATCTCCAGTATTAAAAGAAATAGATAAATTCTGGGTTAAATCTGTGACCTAACATACCATCCTCTTTACAACAGCAACTGGTGCCAAAACTTTCAACAGCATCAAAAAAAATCCTGTTACAAAAAATTGTGATTTCTGGAAACACTTGCTTTTTGTCTTCTGCTCATGCCCTTCTGTAACTGTGTGTGCACTACCACCTCTGTCCTCACCCCAGCCAATGGCATTACTCACACAAAACATCTACTTCTTTCCTCTCTCCCGAAACCTCTACCAGGCTCTCATTTACCTGCATAGCAACAAGAAGCAGCAGCTGTTTAACTGTTACATCAAAAAGTAACATTACAAGAAAATTTAAAACATCCTGCATCTACCTTACTTGCATCAATACCATAACCATTTCAGCAAAAGGAAGAGAGGATAAAAAGTATCAGGTTATGTCACCGTAAGGAAGTAGTGAGGTCAGACCTGCGTATTTTATACCATTTCTTTGTTTTATACAAATGTAAGGAAATGAGGACTTCATTATTTTGCCCTAAAAAAAACAAAGGTCAGGGCCATTCCTGACAATGTCACCTGTTTGTCCTACAATAGCTGTTTATTTACTATAAACAATGATAAGGTTCTCCTCTTGAGCTCCATCTCTCTGTTGTTGCTGTACTACTTGGATGTCACAAAAATATTTTCACATTTGGGCTCCTGCAGGTGATAATCCAATACTGCACCATAATAAATGCATTAATAAAAACTTTAAGCACTTTCTTGTAACCTGGCTTTCCTCAGACTTGAGCCAAGCAAAACACAGGAGTGCATTGCATGTGTGCTGAACACAGTGACGAGAGGTGTGACTGGCACACAAATCACACAGTAGGCACACTGTGAGCTCATTTTTTTTCTGAAATGGAGATGCAGTTCCCTGGTCTGGCACATGGAAATGCGAAACTTTGCAACACAGTTATAAAATCCATCACAGCTCTCACACAGAGCCAGGTCTGTATTTCAGTTCCGCTGAACTGGACATGAGGAATATATGGATATCACAATCTAGCTAAGGGAAAAAAAAAAATCAAACAAATGGGTATCTTCAATTTTGCAGCATGAGAAGAATATAAGGTGTGAAAAATGCAGTTTCTCTGCCTGTGTTTTCAGTTCAACTTCTCTATGCTTGATTACAGGTTATAATGATGAATGATATTTTCTTTTGTATTCATTCATTCACTAGGATGTTTTGGCAAAAGGATAGTCTTAAGTCTTTGTATGATGATGCTCAAAGTTCCTTAAAGTTTTGTCTGCAGAAGCTAAGCACTTATATAAGAAAAACACAGGAGGACACAGAATTACTTAATTCCACAGCTTTGTCCCAAGAAATAAATCTGCTGGAGCCCTGCAGTTTTGCAATACATGATCCTCTTAAAGCATGATCTATTGTTTAGATGTCTACATACAAATTCACAGTGCCTGATATTGTTTCCCCTAAGAGTTATGTCTGAAGCTTTTCTAGGAATATGGCTCACATAATTACCCTTATGCATGCATGCAAGAATTCCCACAAAAACCAGTAAATCAGCCATACTTGTGGGTACAAAACATATTTCACATCTCCACATTTTCAAGCTGTGAGAGAAGCTCAGTTTCCACCTGTTTTCACAGCAGTAGGAAGCCTGAGCCCTGGTCATCTGAAACATCCTATGGGGTTGCAGATGCAAACCATGATGTCGTCACTCACTCAGCAGCCAGGCATTTCCCCACCCCCAGGTCAGTGTCCCTCACGGCACACAGCTAACTGGGCACGGTGCCACCTGCTGCCAGGGAATGGAGCAGGAACATGACTGCCAACAGGAGCAGCAGAAATGGTGGACATCAACCCTCCAGTGCCTGGCTGTGTCTTTGGCGTGAGGATTAAACTGATTAGCAGCTTGGGAACACAATTTTATTTTCTCCCAGGCAACTTGCAATAAGCACCATGATCTCACTTTGAGCTTCTTGCATAGATCAAACAGGAAAAAGGAACAAATACAGAAGAGCAGGAGCTAAGATTTACCATAAACCTCCTCACTTCTGACCCAAACAGGAAGCAAGCTACCAACTTGTCCTTGCCTACAGCATGTATTTACAGGCCGGTCCACAGAGGAAAACACTTCTTCTTCCCCTTCAAAAAACCCTGTTTGGGAGATAAGGAGCAGAAAAGATATTAACATATCATTAACTATGCAAACAGAAGGCATTTGGGTGTCTGGATTAGGAGACAATGCAAGAAAGCATTTGGATAGAATCATAGAATCCCTCATGTTGGAAAAGACTTTTAAGATCAAGAGAAACCACCAACCCAGTACCACCACTCTGTTCACCGTTAAACCATGCCCTCGGGTGACATATCTATGTGATTTTTGAACACCTCCAAGGACAGTGATTCCTCCACTTCCCTGGGAAGTCTATTCCGATATTCTACAGCCTTTTCTGTGAAGAAATTTTTCCTACTACCCAATCTAAACCTCCCCGGGTACAACCTGAGGCTGTATCCTCTCATCCTGTCACTTGTTACCTGTGAGAAGAGACTAACACCCACATCACTACAACCTCCTTTCAGGCAGTTATAGAGAATGATGAGGTCTCCTTTTCTCCAGGCTAAACACCCCCCGTTTCCATAAACCAAAATAGGGAACAAAGAGGAAAAATCCATTTTGGTAGAAGCTGGGTCATTCTTGTGTGAATATATGGATGTTCTGATAAGTAAGATGAAGGTTTAGTACCATTGTTCATAGGCAAAATATATTTTCATTTGTCCATAAACCATAAGCCAAACTACAGCAAAGACACTGCTTGCCTGGAAGCTGACCAAAGAGATTTCTCTTGAAGTAGCAAAGTACATCAATAATATTCCTACAAGTCCTTTATTTTTCACTTGGCAGTAATTACTTACTCCACATCACCATTTCATCTTTGTAAGGATGCATGGAGACACAAAATAAGCTCCTACTTCAGCGTTTAAGCACATATTGAACTTAAGTACCAATAAGTTCAGCAGGGATGTTCACATGCTCAAATCAGCCTTGAGATCTCTGAATTCTGGTAAGCACCATTAGCACTGGAAACAAGAGCACTACCTCACCTGTCCACCACAGCCCAGAGGAATGATTCTGTCTGGCCCTGTCACCAGGAACACGGGGCAAATACCAAAACACCTTCACTGGGGAGGAAAAGGACTCCTCCAACAGAAACTACTGCAGCTCAGATGCTACACAGCAAACAGCAGGAACATTTGGCTACAACATTAAACTATGCTGTTGTGCATAGTGCCTAGGGCTGTGGGAAAGAAATGCTGAAGCATAAATGCTAAAAGTGAGTAAAGGAGCAAAGGAACTGCCATAATGGACAAAAATAATTCCATACTTTCCCTCCAAAAGCAGGTACCACAAATGAATATATAAAACATCCTGGCCTGGGCAATTAAATGGCAGGCTAACTACAATGAAAATCTCAGCGTTATCTCAGTGTTCAACAGCTGTGTTCTATTTAAATCAAGAGAGGTTCTCTCTCTTTTATTTTTAAAACTCTGAGCGCTGCCTGGGTTCTTCTGTGCTACACAAATGAAATGGGAGGCCTATATTAGTTAAAAAGAAAAAAAGTGTCAGAGACAAAACTAGTACATATATTCTAATAAAAGAGCTGATAAAGAATATTCTGCCTCAAAGTTCATGCCAAGCAGGAACAAGAACCACATGATGTTGACAACAGGTACTTTAAACCTCAGGTCAAGGATAGTTGCTATATGCCCTGTCAATACACTGTTAACCATGATTGATTTGGTCCAGTGACAGATAATCTATTATGCACTCATACTTCAACCCCACTAAATCAAAGATAGTTTGTCTAGCAGAACAAAATGACACAATATAGGAGAAAGCACAGGGACAAAGTAGTAGTTTTCTTTTCACCCAACATTCTCCTGTGACAGAAGTGAGCCAACATATACCAAAAGGTCTAGCAAAACACAAATGCTTATGTTTCTGGAAGGTGTAGAACAGGAAAAGGAGAACACTGTAATTTAAAAAATATATACTGATGAAAGAAAAGTCATAGAAGTTCTATCAAAATGTCAGAGAGAGTTGCAAATAGCCTTAACATAAAGAACAAAGTAGGGAAAGAAAACCTGCCCCTGGAGACAAGCTGTGTGGAGATATTTATCTAAAACTTTGTGGTAGGGGAACAGAACCAGGCTCACCATTTCTCATCACCTTCAGTACAAGGGGGGGAAACCAAATTGGATTGTCTCCAAGTATCAAATAGCATAGTTTACATGCTTTTATTCCCTGGCATAGTCTTGCAGTTTCCATCTTATTCTCCCTCCTGGTCTTTCCTTATTTAATGTGGATATCTGTCTAGAGACAAGATGTCTGGAAACAACATCTTCCTACGTGTATTCTAACACCGATATCCTAAAGCTAAGGACTGCCGAGTGCCCACTGCCTGCAGAACCCACCAGTCTGCATGAAAATGGAGTGCATTCATCCTTTTATTATTCACTCTTAACATCCTGAAGTTTTCAGCATCAGGAGCCTCTACTGGTAAGAGGCAACACATTTCTTTGAAACAAATGAACTCTGTTATTCTGTCACCCAGACACCCACCCTTTGTTGGTCAAAAGGACTGAAAAGAAATTGACCCATCCCATACAAAGAATTAGCAGAGGATGTAAGTAACCTAGGAAAAAGAAGACAGGTGCTCTGTGCAGATACACAGCTTGAAGCTGAACATGGAATGCTCTGCTGATTGGCATCCACACGCTACACCCATCCATTCCTATATGGATTACAGAACATCAGCTGGTTACTCTGAGCTGGTTAAATGTGTGACAGGAGAAACCCCAAAGGGCTGTGCAGACGCTTGCAGTGTGTGATTATAGCACACAGCAGAAGTGCTGCACACTCTCCAGCCAGCTGTGCCAGTGCAGGGCTAGAGGGACGCGCTGCTGTGGCCACCGTGGGAGCTGAGCTGTCCTTTGCACACCGACTAGTGCCTTTCACAGCTGCACAAAGGCATGTGGGGCTGTGTTGAAGCACTTGATTGCTATGCAGGGGTGTAAAGGGTTACTGAATAAAATCTCCCCCTCAGGCCCTTTCTTTTGGAGGTCTGCATGGTGTGGGCCAAAACTAATTTTCTCTCCTAACCACATCTAGCAAGGAAAGCTCAGCCATACACAGAAGCTGTGTAATATTTGACAAGGACAAAAAGACCTGGAGAGCAGTGAAATATTAACCTGGAGATAGTGTTCGTGCCCCTCACCATTTAATATGGTACAGAAATAAGTGGGTCAGCCCTCATCACAGAGTAAATAAATAATATTTTACATTCTATTGGGCAAGTACAGTATATATTTTCAATGCAAAGTCATTTTAGCAAAGCCAAGTAGCCTGCAGATATTTTCGTGTTTCCTCAGCTTTATTATTTCCTTCCCTTAGATTATACAGACATAGATTTTTCTTTAATTAAAGTAAGTATACTACAGCTGTGTATAATTTTTCTCCTCAAGCTTTGCAAAGTGTTGTCAAAGCAAAGAAGGAAAAAAGCCCACCATAGTGGTGACGGTGACCTATTTCACTTCTGTACAGCCTGCAGAATCAAATTTGCTTCAGCTTTAAATCCACTGCCAATTTGAAAAATTTAACACAAACTTTTTTTCCTTCTAATAATAGAGACCATTAATAAGCAACATCAGAGATTCCTTCCAGCCTTTATAGGATCTCCAATATGCAAACCCTGATACTTTTGTAAAGGCTGAACTCCAGAAGATCTCCCAAGAGGCACACGGATCAGACCTTCAGATCATATGGACCTACCCTGATACCTCCAGGGGTTTGGGGAAACCATTTCAACTTAACCTGGCTGAAGAACTGGCTCACAGCTTTAAAAGGTATTTATTTTCATATTCTGACTGACACTGCAGGCTAACTAATCTACATATTTATCCCATTCTATGCACCACTGAATTAATCATACTCAATTTATAGACAAAGAGTAAGGGAACTACGTGCTTTCTCCAGCTTGCACAAGAAGCCTGGACCAGAGCAGAAATAAGAACTTGCATTTCTGACATTAAGTCCTGTATCTGACCAAGAAGGCATCTCATCATCTACTTAAAAATAAATCACATGTAAGTATGACCACAGAGGGGACACATATTCAGCTTGCACAAGTGGGCACAGCTCTTTTCTTGTCAGCACAACTGTGCTCTGTTTCAATAGCTCATCTGATCCAGAGTTTGTGTACGTGAAAACTGACTAAACACACGAGAAACAGACAGCTTAAACACATGCAAGGTGCATTTATATGGTCAATCTAAAATTATCTCATTACCAATGAAGTTCTCCCTTCAAAAGACTTAAATTCAAACCATTTAATGCTAATTAAAGTAGTTGTTTTTAAAGCAGCCTATCTCCCCTCAAGCAGTTAAATTAGGCTTATGAAAAGAACATCAGATGACGAACTCATTTCTTATTACCATAAGAAGAGTGACTTCCTTGGCTGGATGATTTTTAAAGAAATCACATGGTGGTGATATAATTTCCCCCTGGTTAATAACTTTGGTGTGCCTGAGAGGCAAAGAGAGAAGAAAGGTCTCATTACACCAAATAAAGAGCAATTTGAGAATACCTACTGTCAACTTCAGCAAGGCAAAACAATTTAGCCATATATATTTATGTATGTTCAGTTCCCTAGAAACTCTACGCCAAAGCCCAGATCATGCTTGACTCAATGGAAAGCACTCATTGGACATAAATTGCAGACTGTTTCCTATAACAGGCGGAGAAAAGAGAAAACACATTAAGAAAATGAAGTGCTCAAATATTGTGCAAATAGAGAACGTCTGCCTGAGCAACCTGCCTTGCATTCAGTCCTTAAGCCCCAAAGGCTTTTTTAGCTGTGACAGAGCCATAATGCATCATTTTAAGAAAAGGCTCACATCAAAAGTAAGTAGGTGGGCTGTTTTTTGGAGGGGAAAAAAAAGGAAAGAAAAAAACCCAAAAAAGACAAAAAGAAAAACATCACACCAAAAGGCACAGTCACTTGGAAGGAGGCCATTTCCTCTGAAAAGCAGGAATATTCATGCATCAAATACCACTATTTCAGTAGTATTTGATGCATGAATATTCCAACCCATATTCAATGACTCAGCCCGTATATGTCCTCCAGCCTTCCTACCCCAAAAGCAACACCTGAGAAATAAAAGCAATTGCTCTCTATTTCAATGTATACAAAGGGTCTAATGAACTCACATTTGAAATAAACCAGAGTCATTGAAGCTTTAGTGCAGCCATATATTAAGATACGAGTATATTGTTCTCTGTCCAAGAAGACTTCAACGCAGGAGACATTAAACCATAAAATGTTTACTACCAGGCCAGCAGAGCTGCTGCGTGCCTGCCCGTGTCCATGGCGCTCCCTGCACTCCCACAGCTCCTTCAGCTCCCAAGGGAATGAAACAGCTCACCGGCCCGACCTCTGCCGAAGAATATATGTAATTTTAAGCACGTGCCCACCTAGGAGACGAGCTGTATTTGTGCCCTTGGGAACAACTAGGCTAAGGCTTGCGGAGACCTCCAAAACACAACTAAAAAGTCAGGAAGAGGCCACTGAAATGTATGAACTCGAGACTGGAGCATTTTAAGGACAAGATCTGAGCAAGCACGGGG